>CP136866.1:1486354-1638854 GCA_033000465.1 Sciaenops ocellatus
TGTATGTCTGTGTCTTGTTGTCTGTCTGAGTGTCTCTGTCTGGGTGTCTGTCTGTCTGTTTCTCTTTCTTGGTGTCTGTCTGTGTTTCTGTCTGGGTGTCTGTGTCTCTGTCTGTCTGTCTGTGTCTCTGTCTGTCTGCATGTGTGTCTGGGTGTCCGTCTGTCTGGGTGTCTATCTGTCTCTGACTCTGTCTGTCTGTCTGTCTGTCTGTGTGTCTGTCTGTATGTCTGTAACTCTGTCTGTTTCTCTGTCTGTCTGGGTGTCTGTCTGTCTGGGTGGGTATCAATCTGTCTGTGTCTGTCTATTTGTGTCTCTGTCTGACTCTGCCTCTATCTATCTATCTATCTGTCTGTCTGTCTGTATGTCTATGTCTCTGTCGGGGTGTCTGGATGTGTCGGTGTCTGGGTGTCTGTCTGGGTGTCTGTCTGGATGTCTGTCTGGATGTCTGTCTGTCTGTGTCTCTGTCTGTCTGGGTCACTGTGACTCTCTCTTTCTGTCTGTCTGGGTGTCAGTGTGTATGTCTGTGTCTATGTCTGTGTCTCTGTCTGTCTGTCTGGGTGTCTATCTGTCTGTCTGTCTGTGTCTCTGTCTATGTCTCTGTCTGGATGTCTGGAGGTCTGTCTGTGTCTGTCTGTGTCTCTGTCTGTTTGTCTGTCTGGGTGTCTATCTCTCTGGATGTCTCTGTCTGTCTGGGTGTCAGTTTGTCTGTCTGTGTTTCTGTCTGTGTCTCAGTCTGTCTAGGTGTCTGTCTGTCTGGGTGTCTGTCTGTGTCTCTATCTGCCTGGGCTTCTCCCTGTCTGGGTGTCTGTCTGTTTGTTTCTATCTGTTTGTGTGTGTGTCTGTCTGTGTCTCTGTCTGTCTGGGTGTCTGTCTGTCTGTCTGTGTCTGTCTGGGTGTCTAAATGTCTGTGTTTCTGTCTGTCTGTCTGTCTGTCTGTCTGTCTGTGTGTATGTCTGCCCGTGTCTCTGTCTGTCTGTGTGTATGTCTGTGTCTCTGGATGTCTGTCTGTCCGGGTCTCTGGATGTGTGTCCATCTGTCATTCTGTCTGTCTGTCTGTCTGTGTCACTGGATGTCTGTTGGTCTGTGTCTCTGTCTGTCTGGGTGTCTATCTCTATTGGTGTCTCTGCCTGTCTGGGTGTCAGTTTGTCTGTCTGTGTTTCTGTCTGTGTCTCAGTCTGTCTAGGTGTTTGTCTGTGTCTCTGTCTGCTAGGGCTTCTCCAGGTCTGGGTGTCTGTCTGTCTGCCGGTCTTGTCTGTCTGTCTGCTCTTCTCCCTGTCTGGGTGTCTGTTTGTCTGTTGCTATCTGTTTGTGTGTGTGTGTGTCTGTCTGTCTGTCTGTGTGTCTGTCTTTGTCTTTCTGTGTCTCTCTGTCTGTCTGTGTCTCTGTCTGTCTGGGTGTCTGTCTGTCTGTCTGTCTGTCTGTGTCTTTGCCTGTCTGTCTGTCTGTCTGTCAGTCTGTCTGTTTGTGTCTCTGTGTGGATGTCAGGATGTCTGTCTGTCTATCTGTCTGTCTGTTTGTCTGTGTCTCTGTCTGTCTGGGTGTCTGTCTGTTTGTCTGTCTGGGTGTTAGTTTGTCTGTCTGGGTGTCTGTGTCTCTGTCTGCCTGGTCTTCTCCCTGTCTGGGTGTCTGTGTGTCTGTTTCTATCTGTTTGTGTGTCTGTCCGTCTGCGTCTCTGACTGTCTCGGTGTCTGTCTGTCTGTCTGTCTGTGTGCCTGTCTGTCTGTGTGGTTGTCTGTCTGTCTGTCTGTCTGTCTGCCTGTCTGTCTGTCTGTGTGTATATCTGCCCGTGTCTCTGTCTGTCTGGGTGTCTGTCTGTGTCTCTGGATTTCTGTCTATCTGTGTCTCTGGATGTGTGTCTGTCTGTCTGTCTGTCTGTCTATCTGTCTTGCTGTATGTCTGTCTGTGTCACTGGATGTCTGTTGGTCTGTGTCTCTGTCTGTCTGTCTCTGTCTTTCTGGGTGAGTGTTTGTCTGTCTGTCTGTCTGTCTGTCTGTCTGTGTGTATGTCTGCCCGTGTCTCTGTCTGTCTGTCTGTCTGTGTCTCTGGATGTCTGTCTGTGTCTCTGTCTGTCTGTCTGTGTGTCTATGTCTCTGTCTGTATGTTTGTCTGTGTCTCTGGATGTCTGTTTGTCTGTGTCTCTGGATGTCTGTCTGTCAGTCTGTCTGTGTCTCTGGATGTCTGTTTGTCTGTGTCTCTGGATGTCTGTCAGTCTGTCTGTGTGTCTGGATGTCTGTCAGTCTGTCTGTGTCTCTGTCTGTCTGTCTGTCTGGGTCTCTGTCTGTCTGTGTGGGTCTCTGTCTGTCTGTATGACTGTCTTCATTTAACAATTGAAAATTTGCTTACCCTGAGTTTAGGATGTTTTCTGTTAATTTGAGTACGTTGGACCTTGAGGTGACAGCTTCTAGGTCCACGGAGAGGTTCCTCCCGTCTCGACTGAACTGAGGTGGAGGTGAGACAAATTTGATCAGTCTCAGATGTCCAGCCAACTTCTCTGGATCCTGAGCGATCTTGGTATCTGTCTGTCTTTGTTTCTGTCTGTCTGGGTGTCTGTCTGTCTTAGTGTGTCTCTCTGTCTGTGTCTCTGTCTGTCTGTCTGTCTGTCTTTCTGAGTGGGTATCTATGTCTTTGTGTCTGTGTCTGTCTCTTTGTGTCTCTGACTCTATCTGTCTGTCTGGGTTTCGGTCTGGGTTTCTGTCCGTGTCTCTGTCTTGGTGTCTGTCTGTGTCTCTGTCTGGGTGTCTGTGTCTCTGTCTATCTTTGACTCTATCTGTCTGTCTGTCTGTCCGTGTCTCTGTCTGTGTCTCTGTCTGGGTGTGTGTCTGTCTGTCTGTCTGTGTCTCTGTCTCTCTGGGCTACTCCCTGTCTGGGTGTCTGTCTGTCTGCCTGTCTTGTCTGTCTGTCTGAGCTTCTCCCTGTCTGGGTGTCTGTGTCTGTTTCTGTCTGTTTTTGTTTGTGTCTGTCTTTGTCTCTACCTGTCTGTCAGTCTGTCTGTCTTGGTATCTGTCTGTCTGTGTCTCTGTCTGTCTGGGTGTCTGTCTGTCTGTCTGTGTTTCTGTCTGTATGTCTGTCTCTGTCTCCGTCTTTCTGGGTGTGTGTGTGTCTGTTGGTCTATCTGTCGGTCTGTCTGTCTGTCTGCCCGTGTCTCTGTCTGTCTGTCTGTCTGTGTCTCTGTCTGTGTCTCTGTCTGTCTGTCTGTGTCTCTGGATGCCTGTCTGTGTCTCTGTGTGTCTGTCTGTCTGCGTCTTTCTCTTGGTGTCTGGTGTCCGTGTCTCTGTCTAGGTGTCTATGTCTGTCTGTCTGTGTCTCTGTCTGTCTGCGTGTGTGTCTGGGTGTCCGTCTGTCTCGGTGGGTATCTATCTGTCTGTGTCTGTCTATTTATATCTCTGTCAGTCTCTGACTCTGTCTGTCTGTCTGTCTGTCTGTCTGTGTCTCTGTCTGGGTGTCTGTCTGTCTGTGTCTCTGTCTGTGTCTCTGAGTGTCTGTGACTGTCTGGATGTCTGTCTGTCTGTCTGTGTCTCTGTCTCTGTCTGGATGTCTGGATGTCTGTGTCTCTTTAGGACTGTGTCTCTGTCTGTCTGGGTGCCTGTGTGTCTGTCTCTCTGGGTGTGTGTCTGTCTGGGTGTCTCTTTGTCTGCGTCTTTGTCTGTCTGTCTGTCTGTGTCTCTGTCTGTCTGGTTGTCTGTCTGGTTGTCTGTCCGTCTGTCTGTGTGTGTTTCTGTCTGTCTATCTCGGTGTTTGTCTTGGTGTCTATCTGTCTGTGTCTCTGTCTGTGTCTTTGTCTGGGTGTCTGTCTGTCTGTAAGTGTCTCTGTCTGTCTGTGTGTCTGTCTGAGTGTCTGTCTGTGTCTCTGTCAGTCTGTCTGTCTCGATGTCTATCTCTCTGGATTTCTGTCTGTGTCTCTGTCTGTCTGTGCTTCTCCCTGTCTGGGTGTCTGTTTGCCTGTCTTGTCTGTCTGTCTGTCTGGGCTTCTCCCTGTCTGGGTGTCTGTGTCTGTTTATGTCTGTTTGTGTGTGTGTGTGTGTCTGTGTCTCTGTCTGTCTGTCTTGGTATTTGTCTGTCTGTGTCTCTGTCTGTCTGTCTGTCTGTGTTTCTGTCTGTCTAGGTGTCTATCTGTCTGGTTGTCTGTCTGTCTGTGTTTCTGTCTGTCTAGGTGTCTGTCTGTCTGGGTGTCTATGATTCTGTCTGTCTATGATTCTGTCTGTCTGTCTGTCTGTCTTGGTATCTGTCTGTCTGTGTCTCTGTCTGTCATGGGTGTATGTCTCTCTTTCTGTGTCTCTGTCTGTCTGTCTGGGTGTCTGTGACTCTGTCTGTCTGTCTGGGTCTCTGTCTCTGTCTGTCTGTCTGTGTCTGTCTGTTTATCAGTCTGGGTGTCTATCTCTCTGGGTGTCTCTGTCTGTCTGGGTGTCAGTTTGTCTGTCTGTGTTTCTGTCTGTGTCTCAGTCTGTATGGGTGTCTGTCTGTGTCTGTCTGGGTGTCTATCTGTCTGTGTTTCTGTCTGTCAGGGTCTTTCTGGGTTAGTGTTTGTCTGTCTGTCTGTCTATCTGTCTGTCTGTCTGTGTCTATGTCTGCCCGTGTCTCTGTCTGTCTGTGTCTCTGGATGGATGGATGGATGTCTGTCTGTCTGTCTGTGTCTCTGGATGTCTGTGTTTCTGTCTGTCTGTCTAGGTGTCTGTCTGTCTGAGTCTCTGTCTCTCGGTGTCTCTGTCTCTCTGTGTCATTGTACGGATGTCTGTCTGTCTGTCTCTGTCTGTGTGTCTGTGTGTCTCTGTCTGTGTGTCTGTCTGTGTCTCTGTCTGTCTGGGTGTCAGTCTGTCTGTCTGGGTTTCTGTCTGTCTGTCTCTTGGTGTCTCTGTCTGTCTGTTTCTCTCTCTTGGTGTCTGTCTGTTTCTCTGTCTCGGTGTCTGTGTCTCTGTCTATCTCTGACTCTATCTGTCTGTCTGTCTGTCTGTCTGTCCGTGTCTCTGTCTGGGTGTCTGGATGTGTCTCTGTCTGGGTGTGTCTCTGTCTGTCTGTCTGTGTCTCTGTCTCTCTGGGCTTCTCCCTGTCTGGGTGTTTGTCTGTCTGCCTGTCTTGTCTGTCTGTCTGGGCTTCTCCCTGTCTAGGTATTTGTGTCTGTTTCTATTTGTTTATGTTTGTGTCTGTTTTTGTCTCTGCCTGTCTGTCTGTCTGTCTGTCTTGGTATCTGTCTGTCTGTGTCTCTGTCTGTCATGGGTGTCTGTCTCTCTGTCTGGGTCTCTGTCTGTCTGGATGTCTGTCTGTCTGGGTCTCTGTCTCTGTCTGTCTGTCTGTTTGTCAGTCTGGGTGTCTATCTCTCTGGGTGTCTCTGTCTGTCTGGGTGTCAGTTTGTCTGTCTGTGTCTCAGTCTGTCTGGGTGTCTGTCTGTGTCTGTCTGGGTGTCTATCTGTCTGTGTTTCTGTCTGTCTGTCTGTCTGTGTCTTTCTGGGTGAGTGTTTGTCTGTCTGTCTGTCTGTCTGTCTGTCTGTCTGTCTGTGTCTCTGGATGTCTGTCTCGATGTCTGTCTGTGTCTGTCTGTCTGTCTGTCTGGGTGGGTATCTGTCTGTGTCTGTCTGTTTGTGTCTCTGTCTGGGTGTCTGTCTGTGTGCCTGACTGGGTGTCTGTGTCTCTGTCTGTCTCTGACTCTATCTGTCTGTCTGTCTGTCCATTTGTCTGTCTGTCTGTGTCTCTGTCTGTCTGTCTGGGTGTCGTTCTAAGTGTCTGTCTGGGTGTCTGTCTGTCTGTCTGTGTCTCTCTCTTGGTGTCTGTCTGAGTCTCTATCTGGGTGTCTGTCTGTGTCTCTCTCTGTCTGCGTGTGTGTTTGGGTGTCTGTCTGTCTGTCTGGTAGCGTGGATATCTATCTGTCTGTGTCTGTCTGTTTGTGTTTCTGTCTGTGTCTGACTCTCTCGCTGTCTCGGTGTCTGTCTGGGTGTCTGTCTGGGTGTCTGTCTGGGTGTCTGTTTCTCTGTCTGTCTGGGTGTCAGTATATATGTCTGTGTCTCTGTCTGGGTGACTGCCTGTCTGTCTAGATGTCTGTCTGTCTTTGTGTCTGTCTGTCTAGGCTTGTCCCTGTCTGGGCTTCTCCCTGTCTGGGCTTCTCCCTGTCTATCTGTCTGTGTGTCTGTCTGTCTGTTTCTGTGTCTCTGTCTGTGTGTCTGTCTGTCTTTGTCTGTCTGTGTGTCTGGGTGGGTGTCTGTCTGTCTGTCTGGGTGACTGTCTTCATTTAACAATTGAAACTTTGCTTACCCTGAATTTAGGATGTTTTCTGTTAATTTGAGTTCGTTGGACCTTGAGGTGACAGCTTCTAGGTCCATGGAGAGGGTCCTCCCGTCTCGAATGAACTGAGGTGGAGGTGAGACAAATTTGATCAGTCTCAGATGGTCAGTCACCTTCTCTGGCTCCTGAGCGATCTTGGTATCTGTCTGTCTGTGTTTCTGTCTGTCTGGGTATCTGTCAGTCTGGGTGTCCTTCTGTCTTAGTGTGTCTCTCTGTCTGTGTCTCAGTCTGTCTGTGTCTCTGTCTGTCTATGTCTCAGTGAGTCTGTGATTCTCTCTGTCTGTCTGTCTGTCTCTGTCTGTGTCTTTCTGGGTGTCTGTCTGGGTGTCTAATTCAAATTTCAAATTCAAATGGCTTTATTGGCATGACATACATTGTACATATTGCCAAAGCAAGCGTTTGGAATTAAAAGAGAAAAATAATAATCATAACAATTCAGGGAAACAACATCTACAGTGTAGTTGTGATTACTGTAGAAATAAATGTATAAATACAAAGAACAAAACAACAAGCAGGCAGAAACATAGACTGCTGCTAATTTATTAGTATTTGGTTCTTCCCCTAGTAGGATGGGCAGTTTTTTCTCATCTGATAGTTTTAAAAAATCTTTTATTATTGATACAAATTTTGGGAAATATGTTTCTCTGATATTTATATATTTTTCACATTTGGTGAGGAAGTGTAATTCTGTTTCTGGTTGACTAAGGCTGCAGTGACAGCACAGCCTCTGCTCTGCAGGGAGCCAGGTTTTCTTGTGCCTCCCTGTTTCAATAGCAAGGTTGTGTTCACTCAGTCTGTACTTTGTCAGGGTTCGTTTTAGTTGCTGATCAGTCACCATGCTCAAATAATCTGCTGTGGTGTACTGTCGATTTAGGGCCAAATAGCACTGCATTTTGCTCTGTGTTTTTGTTTGTGTTTGCCAATAGGTGTTGTAGTCTTGTTTTAGCTGTTCAGTAATTTGGTTGGGTCTGATTGGTGAGGTGTTGTGTTCCTGGGCTGTGCCAGTAGGGCAGGTTTGTGATCTCAGCCTCAGGACCAGTTGGGTAAGGGGGTTCCCACTGCTCATGTCTTGGCATTGCAGGGCCTGGAAATGATACGAGAGGGGGTCGCTCAATTTTAGATGTGTCCAAAAGTTAATTGCTCTTTTTTGAATTTTTATTATTAGTGGGTATTTGCCTAATTCCGCCCTGCATGCATTGTTTGTTGCCTTCCTCTGGAAATGTAGAAGAATTTTACACAGCTCTGCATGCAGGGTCTCAATGGGGTGTTTATCCCACTGAGTAAGGTTATATTTTGTAAGTGGGCCCCGCACCTCACTGCCATAGAGTGCAATCGGTTCAATAACACATTCAAATAATTTTAGAATCAAAAGCTTTTTGGAAGTCGATAAAACAGGCACACATTTTGGTTTTATTTTGGTTTACATGTTTATCAATTAGGGTATGTAGGGTGTAAATATGATTGGTTGTGCGTTGTTTTGGTATAAATCCAATTTGACTTTTGCTCAAGACATTGTGCTTGGTAAGGAAGTTCGTAAGTCTGGTGTTCATAATATTACAGAAAACCTTCCCCAGATTACTGTTCACACAGATGCCTCGGTAATTATTGGGGTCAAATCTGTCTCCGTTTTTATAGATCGGGGTTATAAGTCCGAGATTCCAGATCTCAGGAAAAAAACCCAGACTCAGAACCAAATTGAACAGTTTTAATATGGCCAGCTGGAATTTTTTGTCCATGTGTTTTAGCATCTCATTCAGGGTGCCATCAGGCCCACAAGCTTTTTTAGATTTGAGGGTCTGCAGTTTCTTTAGGAGTTCCTGCTCAGTAATTGGTGAGTCTAATGGATTCTGATAATTTTTTATAGCTAGTTCTAATTTAGTCAGCTTCTCATGTATTTGAGATTGTTCTGTGTTTGCATTAATTTGAACAGTGTGGTACAGTGTTTTAAAATGAGTGGTCCATATATCATTGTTTTGTATGGCCAATTCTTGATGTTGAGGTTTGTTTAGGTTTTTCCAGTGTTGCCAAAAGTTGTTTGTGTTGATTGCCTCTTCAATTATTGTCAGTTGCTGTTTGTTATATTGCTGTTTTTTGAGTCTGAGTGTACGTTTGTAGAGTTTTAGAGTTTCACAGTATAGAGTGCGTAAGTCAGCATCGTGGGGGGTCTCTGTGTTTTTGGTTTGAAAGCGTTCTAAGGTTTTTTCTAATCATTTTACAATCTGTATCAAACCAGTTCTTATTTGTTATCATTTTTGGTTTGTTCTTGGTCAATTTTAGTTGTGCTTCTTTTGCTGTTTGTCTGAATATATTGTTAATATTGTTCACTGCTAGATTGAGGTTTTCTTTATTGCAAGCGTAAGTACATTCCAAAAAATTATTTAAAAGTGTTTGGATTTTTGGGGTGTCAATTGCCCTTTGGCATTGTTCTGTATTGTTTTGGTCCCATCTGTATGAGTTTCTGATGTTGTACAGCTTATTGGGTTCTGTGTGTATCCTTTCAATGTCTGATCTTTTAATAAACAGGGTAATTTGGCTGTGATCAGACAGAGGGGTTAGTGGTTTAACAGTGAATGAGCTGAGAGAGGAAGGTTCAAAGTCTGTCATCATGTAGTCTACAGTACTGTGGCCAAGAGGTGAGCACTAGGTGAATCTACCCAGGCTGTCCCCCCGTACCCTACCGTGTGTCTATTTGTCTGGGTGTCTGTCTGTCTGGGTGTCAGTATGTATGTCTGTGTCTCTGTTTGGGTGACTGCCTGTCTGTCTGTGTCTCTGTCTGGGTGACTGCCTGTCTGCCTGGGTGTCTGTCTGTGTCCCAGTCTGTCTAGGTGTCTGTCTGTCTGGGCTTCTCCCTGTCTGGGCGTCTGTCTGTATCTATCTGTGTGTATGTCTGCCCGTATGTCTGCCCGTGTCTGTCTGTCTGTCTGTGTCTCTGTCTGTGTGACTGCCTGTCTGTCTGGATGTCTGTCTGTGTCTCAGTCTGTCTAGGTGTCTGTCTGTCTGTCTGTCGGGGCTGCTGTTTGTCTGGGCGTCTGTCTGTCTATCTGTCTGTGTGTATGTCTGCCCGTATGTCTGTGTGTCTGTCTGTCTGTCTGGGTGTCTGTCTGTCTGTCTGTCTGTGTCTCTGGATGTCTGTGTCTCTGTCTGCCTGTCTGGGTGTCTGTCTGTGTGTGTCTCTGTCTGTCTGTCTGGGTGTCTGTCTGTCTGTGTCTCTGTTTGTGTTTCAGTCCGTCTAGGTATCTGTCTGTCTGGGCATCTCCCTGTCTGGGCGTCTGTCTGTCTGTCTGTCTGTGTCTCTCTCTTGGTGTCTGTCTGTGTCTCTGTCTAGGTGTCTATGTCTGTCTGTCTGTGTCTCTGTCTGTCTGCGTGTGTGTCTGGGTGTCCGTCTGTCTGGGTGTCTGTCTGTCTGGGTGGGAATCTATCTGTCTGTGTCTGTCTGTTTGTGTCTCTGTCTGACTCTGACTCTATCTGTCTGTCTGTCTGTGTGTGTTTCTGTCTGGGTGTCTGTCTGTCTGTGTCTCTGTCTGTCTGGGTGTCTGTGACTCTGTCTGGATGTCTGTCTGTCTGTCTGTCTGTGTCTCTGTCTCTGTCTGTGTCTGGATGTCTGGATATCTGGATGTCTGTCTGTCTGTCGGTCTGTCTGTCTGTCTGTGTCTCTGTCTGTCTGTCTGTCTGTCTGTGTCTCAGTCTGTCTGTGTCTCTGTCTGTCTGGGCTTCTCCCTGTCTGGGTGTCTGTCTGTCTGCCTCTCTTGTCTGTCTGTCTGGGCTTCTCCCTGTCTAGGTGTCTGTGTATGTATCTATCTGTTTGTGTGTGTGTCTGTCTGTGTCTCTGTCTGTCTGTCTGTCTGTCCTGGTATCTGTCTGTCTGTGTCTCTGTCTGTCTTGGTATCTGTCTGTCTGTGTCTCTGTCTGTCTAGGTGTCTATCTGTCTGTGTTTCTGACTGTCTGGGTGTCTGTCTGTCTGTCTGTCTGTCTGTCTGTCTCGGTGTCTGTCTGTCTGTGTCTCTGTCTGTCTGTCTGTCTGGGTGTCTGTCTTTCTGAGTCTCTGTCTGTCTGGGTGTCTGTCTGTCTGTGTCTCTGTCTGTTTGTGTCTCTGTCTCTGTCTATCTGGGTGTGCGTGTGTCTGTCGGTCTGTCTGTCTGTCTGTTTGTCTGTGTGTATGTCTGCCCGTGTCTCTGTGTGTCTGTCTGTCTGTGTCTCTGTCTAGGTGTCTGTGTCTGTCTGTCTGTGGCTCTGTCTGTCTGCGTGTGTGTCTGGGTGTCCGTCTGTCTGGGTGTCTGTCTGTCTGTCTGGGTGGGTGTCTATCTGTGTGTGTCTGTCTATTTGTGTCTCTGTCTCTGACTCTATCTGTCTGTCTGTCTGTGTCTCTGTCTGGATGTCTGGATGTGTCGGTATCTGTCTGGGTGTCTGTCTGTGTCAGTGTCTCGGTGTCTGTCTAGGTGTCTTTCTGTGTCTCTGTCTTGGTTTTTCTGTCTGGGTGGGTGTCTGTCTGTCTGTCTGGATGTCTGTCTATGTCTGTCTGTCTGTGTCTCTGTCTGTCTTGATGTCTATCTGTCTGTGTCTCTGTCTGTTTGTGTCTCTGTCTGTCTGTGTCTCTGGATGTCTATCTATCTGTCTGTCTGTCTGTCTGTGTCTCTGTCTGGATGTCTGGATGTGTCGGTATCTGTCTGGGTGTCTGTCTGTGTCAGTGTCTCGGTGTCTGTCTAGGTGTCTTTCTGTGTCTCTGTCTGGGTGGGTGTCTGTCTGTCTGTCTGGATGTCTGTCTATGTCTATCTGTCTGTGTCTCTGTCTGTCTTGATGTCTATCTGTCTGTGTCTCTGTCTGTTTGTGTCTCTGTCTGTCTGTGTCTCTGGATGTCTATCTATCTGTCTGTCTGTCTGTGTCTCTGTCTGGATGTCTGGATGTGTCGGTATCTGTCTGGGTGTCTGTCTGTGTCAGTGTCTTGGTGTCTGTCTAGGTGTCTTTCTGTGTCTCTGTCTTGGTGTCTCTGTCTGGGTGGGTGTCTGTCTGTCTGTCTGGATGTCTGTCTATGTCTGTCTGTCTGTGTCTCTGTCTGTCTTGATGTCTATCTGTCTGTGTCTCTGTCTGTTTGTGTCTCTGTCTCTCTGTGTCTCTGGATGTCTGTCTGTCTGTCTGTGTCTGTGTCTCTGTCTGTGTCTCTGTCTGTCTGTGTCTCTGTCTGTCGGTCTGTCTGTCTGTCTGTCTGGGTGGGTGGGTATCTGTCTGTGTCTGTGTCTGTCTGTTCGTGTCTCTGTCTGTCTGTCTGTCTGTCTGTCTGTCTGGGTGTTTGTCTGTGTGCCTGACTGGGTTTCTGTCTGTCTGTCTGTCTGTCTGTCTGTCTCTCTGGGTGTGTAACTATCTGTATCTATCTATGTGTATCTATCTGTCTGTCTGTTTGTGTCTCTGTCTGACTCTGACTCTATCTGTCTGGCTGTCTGTCTGTGTCTCTGTCTGGCTGTCTGGAGGTGTCGGTGTCTGTACGTCTGTCTGGATGTCTGTCTGGGTGGTCTGTCTGTCTGGGTGTCTGTGACCCTGTCTCTGTCTCTGTCTCTGTCTGGATGTCTGGATATCTGGATGTCTGTCTGTCTGTCTGTCTGTTTGTCGGTGTCTCTGTCTGTCTGTCTGTGTCTCTGTCTGGCTTGGGTGACTGTCTGTCTAGGTGACTGTCTTCATTTAACAATTGAAAATTTGCTTACCCTGAATTTAGGATGTTTTCTGTTAATTTGAGTTTGTTGGACCTTGAGGTGACAGCTTCTAGGTCCACGGAGAGGGTCCTCCCGTCTCGAATGAAGTGAGGTGGAGGTGAGACAAATTCGATCAGTCTCAGATGGCCTGTCACCTTCTCTGGGTCCTGAGCTACCGGCCTGAGATCCCACTTCTGACACCAAGTCTGTTGTTGAAATTTTCTGGAAAACACCCACCAATACACAAAAATAAGGATCTTGAGTCAATCAATTTGTCCTCAAAGGTTTTGTCATTTTATTCTTGCAAGAGGAACAGTTCTACAAATGCACAAGACAGTCTGCACTATATGTTTAGAGTGGGGCAGTCCCACGCTGATTCTTATTCACTTCTAGGAGTTTTTCTCATTATTATGATTTACTTATCTAACTGTCACAGGTGGCTACAATGGAATGTACTCATCACTATCAAACCTCACTAACAAGCTCTGCCTGACCGTGTGAACCAAGGTCAAGTTTATACATCAAACAACTACTGCTACAAACAACTTGCGAAAGTGAAAAGGTACTGAGTAAAACCAAAGAAGAGTATAAGGCACACAGTTTTATACTTAAAAACTTTTCAGAATATTACTGAGATCAAACATGGCTGTATATGGTTATAAAAAAGAACAAACAATCGTAATATAAATTTTCCATTACACCCCGTTTCCATTTCTCCACATAGTCTGGCTGATTGGAGGCTGACTGGAACCTGACTCTGTGTACAGTCCAAACAGCATGTCAACTGGAAGCCTAGGTGATCTCCCAAACAGAAGGTAGAATGGTGAGTAACCTGTCACTTCACAATGGGTACAGTTATAGGCATACACAAGTTTATTTAGAGACTCTTTCCAGTTCGATTTCTGTGTTTCAGTCAGCATCTTAAGCATTTGCAGCAATGTTCTGTTCATATGCTCTACTTGGCCATTCCCCATCGGGTGATACGGTGTTGTTCTGGACCCGCCCATGCCACTGAGTTTCTTTACGTGAATGAACAACTGATTTTCAAACTCTCCCCTTTGGTAATGATGAATGCGGGAGGGAAACCCAAACTTGAGAGCAAAGTCATTGAAGATGAGGTTAGCAGCAGTTTTTCCTGACTTTGATGTGGTGGCATACGCTTGAACAAAACGGGTGAAATGGTCAACAATGACAAGGATGTACTTGTATCCACCTTTGCATCAGTCAAGGTGGAGGAAATCAATACATACGAGTTCAAATGGCTGTGCTCTTATTTCATGGCATGGCTTTTTCTGCTTGAGACAGGTGCAAGCTTTTGTCACATAGTGCTCAATGTCAGACTGCATATAGGGCCAGAAGAAGCGTTCACGTACTACAGATACTGTGCAGTCAGCATCTTGGGTCCCATGTTACTGTGCAGCTCTGAACAGGCATTTTGTCTTTGGGCTGAATCTCTTGGGTCAGATTTTTGTGCATCTCTGTGTGATTCAGACTTTGATGCTTTTCACTCTTCTCCACTCCTCTCCTCTCCCCGCCACCGTGCCCCTGGTAGCCTGCCTGTGGACTTTGGTATAGGACAGACTGATGCAGTGGTTATCTCACTTTCGGTGGAGACTGACATACATACAGCTGAAAACGGCAGGGTTGCTTCTTGAACCTCAACTGCTTGGATTGTGGCAGCGATGGCGTCAGGTGGCAACTCAGAACATTCTCTCATCAGTGACTCTGCATCCAGTGGCATCCTTGACAAAGCATCTGCGTCACTGTTCTCTTTCCCTGGTCTGTACTTTATCGTAAGGTGAAATCAGCCAACTCTGCAACCCACCTGGAAGTGGTTGCGTTCAGTTTTGCAGTAGACAGGATGTACGTGAGCAGGTTATTGTCACTATACACAGCGAAGGTTGGAGCATAGTACAAATAATCCCGAAACTTATATATTATATTTAAATACTGCTCCCAAGCCTTGATGGGATGCACAGTGTGTACTATGAACGGCTGAGTGTAATCAGGGAACCCTAACACTGGTGGAGCAAACAGTCAATCAGCTGTTCAAGTGCCTGCTGGTGCTGGTCAGTCCATGTGATTGGCTTGTTTGACATGACAATCACAACATGACTCATTTTCTTTTTTTTTGGTTTTCTTGTGTTGTCAGAGATCTCATTTGAATCTGCTTTCAAGAGATCATACAGACAACTGGCCTTTCTGGAAAAGTCTTTAATGTACTGCCTGTAGTGGGTAAGTAGACCGAGCATTTTTCTGAGCTGACCCACATTCTGTGGTCTGATGTCTTTCAAGGCCCTAACTGCTTCAAAATCGTCTGGATCAACTCTACTGAACTCTGCAGACACTAATCTCCCCAAATAACAGACTTCAGGTTTAAAGAGTGAGTGAGAGTCACACTTACTGGGTTTGAGTTTGATGCCATACTCTCTGAGACGTTTCAACACTTTTCGCACATCCTCCACATGAAGCTTTTGCTGAAAACCAGTGTGTCGTCCAGATAAGGGATGCAGATGTCATCCCGGAGCCCTTCCAAACATTCCTCCATACAACGCTGGAAAGCAGCAGGGGCGTTCATGGGGCCACTAGGCAGTGTCTACAAAGAGAGTAGGCACTTTGTAGATGGTGGATCTGGCTGCAGGGTGCTCTACCTCTTTTTATTTCTTCATTCTGCCTCATTTGCGCAGGCAATGTTCAACCTCTCCAACAAAAGCTCATTTGAGGTTTCACTATCTACCAGAAGGGGCAGCATGTCTATCCTGATACTGTCATTCTGGAGACCAGTAAGCACTGTGTGTATACTCATACACTGGACTAGGGTCATACTTAAGCCCTGATTCTGATTCTTGGGATGTGACAAATTTATACAAAAGACATTTATACAAACAGTAAACCTAAAGTACATTAACACATAATTTAAACAAAAGTACAAAATATGTCTTTCATGTCCACGTGTTGTATGTTAGGAAGGGCTGCCATATCTTGTAAAAGGTGTTTAACGAACCTTTCAAGAAAGAACCTAATCTTCTACAACATAATGCAATGTAAAACTTCCTGAATCCATTTATTATGAGTTGGAGGGGAAGAGTGAGACCATTTTAGAAGAATAAGTCTTCGAGCAAATAAGGTGGAAAATGTAATGATTCTTCATGTGGCCATGGGTACATTGAGTGAGGACGAAATTCCAAAGAGGGTGTAGCGGCAATTTTCCATTTAAACAGAAGGCAGTGAGGGGTTAGAGCGCAATAGTTTGGCCTGTTACTTTACTAATTGTTTCAAAAATAGCAGCCCAGAACTGTGATGGTAGAGGGCAGGATAAAAGCATGTGGCCAAAGTCAGCTGGTGACTGTCTACATCTATTGCATTTGTCCATTCTGTCAGGATGGATTTTGGACAGTTTGGCATTAGTGAAGTTAACTCTATGCAGAACTTTACATTGTAAAAGACTATGCCTCGCACAAATAGAAGATGAGTGAACACTATTTAGCATCTCTTCCCACTGTTCATCAGATAGCGGAATCCCAAGGTCCTGAAGCCAAGCAGCTCTCAGAGAGTTCAACCGGTTTGGAGACAGAGCAAATTTTGTTGCCAAATCCGAGAATGAGGAAAAAAACACCATCGATACCTTGTTGTTAAACTTATAACAGCATAGAGTGTATCAGATTTTCAACTTGTCACACTCTCATAGAAACAAGTAGAATATGATATATTTTATGGAAAATGTGGTTTCACTCATGTCTGACCTCAGTTTCTGGCTGTGTCTGATTGACTTAATGTATTGAAGCTTATAATTTAGATTTAGTTGCCATTCTCTTTCAAATACATTGTTAATCAAGCTTCTTACTTAGAAATATGTAGAATAGGATATATTTTATGACAAACATGGTTTCACTAATCTCTGACTTCAGTTTGGGCCAAAAGGACATTGTTCTTCATGTTTCTCACTGTGTGATATCTAGATTTAGCTGCCATTCTTTTTCAAATGCAGTTGTTGGCTCAGCAGGAAACAAGCAACAGTTGTACTTTCAACAGCAGAAGCCGAGTATGTTGCACTGAGCCAAGAAACACAGGAATGTACCTGGCTTAAACGACTACTGAATGATCTTGGGACGGGTGCTACGGCCGGCGTGATCCTGGAGGACAACCAAGGAGCCATTGCAATCACGAAAAATCCAGTTGATCATTCAAGGACTAAGCACATAGACATTCGCTACCATTATATCCTTTAATGTGTGCATAATGCGCAAATACAACTGCAATATTGCCCAACAAATGACATGAAGGCAGATATCTTGACCAAGCCACTAACAAGACAAAGGTTTGAGTATCTCAGGAGTGAGACTGGGCTTTGCACTATTTAATTTAGTTTAATAGGCCTATTGTTTAGTGGTCTAGTCTAGTTTAAGTGTTAATAAGATTTGTTGTTTAGACATTATTTGCGTAGTTGAACATTGCGCTTAAGTAATATTGGCCTATAATAGTGTAAAAAAGCCTTAATGCTATTGTAAAATTAAGTGGGAGTTGTTGTAATAATGTAATTCTGACAATAAGTGTATGTTCTGTGCTATACTGCCATCTAGTGGTGTGGTGTGGCTGTTTGTCTGTCCTCTGGTTTTTCGTTCTGAATAAAACACGTGAAATTTCACTCATCTCTGACCTCATTTTGGGCCAAAAGGACAGCGCTCTTTACGTTTCTCACTGCGTGGTATCTGGATTTGTCTATCATTCTTTTTCAAAAGCACTGATAATCAAGTTTCTTGCTTAGAAACATGTTGAATAGGATATATTTTATGACAAACATGGTTTCACTCATCTCTGACTTCAGTTTGGGCCAAAAGTTCATCTTTCTTCACCGTTTCTCACTGTGAATAATCTAGAATTAGCTGCCATTCTCTTTCATATGCATGTACCAATCACCAATTATTTACAGAGAAACCACCTCTGCCCAAAACAAGGTCCAATGAGAGTAGTGACTCATGTACCAATCAGAAAGGATGACACCCAAAATAACAAACTTATAAAAAGAGGGAGCAGACTGTGCTCCGGGCCTCCTGATCCAGCTGAGCTTTCGAGTGAAGCAGATCAGACCCACAGCTGTGTAATTTACTTATTCTCTCAAATAAAAGAAGGAGGACAACTCTTGCTTTAATGTCCTTCCTCAAAATAATGAACACAACACTAATTAATGTCATTAGTAGCACCTGTGTTTGTCTTATTCTATCATGTCAGAATAGCTGCTGTTAAATAGGTTCATAGATAGGTAAGTAATTATGGGCCTACCACTTGATCCTTTTGGTGCACGATATGTGGTGCTTGATGTGGGGGGTTCGGTGGCATCTCCTCACTGTCTTCCACCTCAGAGGCAGAAGTTTCTGAGTCACTTTCATCCCTCGATGAGACTGGTGAAATATATACATATATAGATACAGTCAAAATAAATAAAACATCACACACAAAATCATCAATTGTTACAAGCTGAATCAAAATTCAAAATGAGGCTTAATCTCTGGCCTTGATGGCTCCCTGATTGAGTGAATTGATCTCTCCCTGTCTGGATTATTTGTGTTAAACTTCAATAAAAATGTTCATTACAAAATGAGGCTTAGTCTGTCAAAATCGACTGGGTCCTTGTGTCTGATCACACTGACTTGCCTGGTTAGTTCCAGGTTGCGAGCTGCTGATATGTGGGCTGGGGCCTGATCTGTGCTTCTTTACAAAAAAGTGGGAAATAGCTCCCTTTCTCTTCATTGTTATCTATCCCTATACAAAATAAGACAGCCTGGTTACACCTTTGTGTTAGGCCAAATCTTAAACTATTTGCCCACATTCTTCTAAAGTTAAAGGTACAGTGTGTAAAATTTAATTGCATTTAGTGGTCCAATCACCGCATTGTAATCTCCTCACATCACCCTCACCTTCCTAGTGTAAAGGAGAAACAGCATTTTAAGGACCCTGTTTAGAGTCAGTATTTAATTTCTCTGTTCTGGACTACTGTATAAATAGGGTGTTTCAAGATGGTGGTCTCCATGAAAGGGGACCCTCTCCCACTGTAGATATAAAAGGAGAATTGTTAAGTAACAAACATATAAAAAAATATTATTTTCAGGTGATTATACATGCATGAAAACATAGTTATGCATATTATATTCCATGTTTGCCTTATTCTGAAAATAGAGGCCCCAAATCTTACACACTGTACCTTTAAGTGTCATGTGCAAAGACAGCTGCCAGACCAGTAGCTAGTAAATATCATCAAGATGTAATTAATGATAATTACCAAGTCAAAACATATAAAAAGATGTAAGTGGATCACATAATGTGTGCTACTGGTAACTGTGGGCCTGGCCCAAATAGTACAAAAAAGTCACAACAAGAAAATACATCTCTAGTAAGATGGCTGTACACAAAAGGTTGCAATCAAACAAATGGGTGACATCATCAACCACAGTCTTGTTAGCTTGAGTTAGGATTGATTTTTTGGTCAAAAGTTTCTACTCACAGCTGAATGCTTTTCTTTTCTTCACCTTTCTTTCTTCTCTCCTTAGCTTCACTCTGTTGTTTACGTCCTTAATTCTGCCTTTCCACACTATTCTCCTGCTCTTTTCCTCTTCTCTCCTTCACTCTGTTTACTTCCTTATTTCTGCCTTTCCACACTTTTCTCCTGCTCTTTTTCTCTTCTCTCCTTCACTCTTTACTATCAGTCTCTCCTATACCTGTCTTCTCCCTAATCTACAACAGAGCAACATAGAGATAATATTGTCATCTCATGGTAATCTAATATAACAAATTGCACCTTTACTAACAACAGTGACATACAAAACAGTGACTCAGGGCATCAGCTAATCAAATGGTCTGCATTTATAACTACTACAGTCATGGTTACCCACACAGCACTGTCTGGTGCCAGCCCGACACAAAATACAGCAGTTAGCCTAGCACACACACAACTATCAACCATTGACTTATTATTAATTAATTTATTATTTTAACAAAGTCTCAGGTCCCTATGCCTACAGGAAAATCATATGCTACCAAAGCAGTCTTCCACCTCCCCTCTTCCAAACCAGAGCCACATACAATGTCATCACCTGGTAGGCTAATCTCATGCTAATGTTAATGTTACAGCTTCACTAATGACAGATATGAAAACAGTGTCAAAACGTTAACGTTCACTGACTTTTATAACGTAACGTTAGGTCTTCAGTTCAGATCACTTCACACACACACACACACACACACACACACAGCCAAGTCTGCAGCCAGTTCACACAAAATAAATACGTTCATACACAACATACCATTTATCGCGGCCGCTGGTCTCCTTTTCTTTCCTTTTTGCCGTCTCTAGATTGTTGCTGTTGACGCTGCTGCGTCTGTACGTCATACGACGTCTTCTCTGGCGATGCGTTAAATGGCTATCGTAATTGGTGTTTGTCTGATCACGTTAGGTTAGCTCCTATAAAATTAAATTGGATCATGTTGGCTAGTCAGTGCCAAAGTAACTCGGCTATGATTTAGACCTTCAAACAAGCTCCATGGACATTGAAATAATCTCTGGGCGTTCATTACACTTTATTTTGAGCTCTAGTATGAAATTCTTGCAAACTGAATTGATTTAAAGTCCCTAAATACATTTATTGAAAACTAACTATGATGTGGTTTCCTATATTATTGTAACGCTGGGGGGTTTGACTTATGTTGTGTGTGGGGGGCAGTGGTTTATAGAGGGAGGTGTCCACCGTAGCGGGCTGAGTGATGTGTGTTCTGTTACGTCCATGTTAAGAGAGGGACAGTTTTGTCGGACGGACCGGGAAGGCAGTGAGCGACAGAGTTAGCCGCCACTGTGTTTTTGTTTTTCGGGGGACACCTCAACCTCGGGTTAGCTGTGCTGCGGCAAGAAAAATAAATCTGGGCTCAGTTGAGCTAGCAACTTTGATCCGTCTCCTCCCGTTTCTTCCGTCCAGCTACCCTGCAACGTTACATTATCCTAATCTAGTGCTACGTAGCTTCAGGCTAACATTAGAATATAGCCTTTCATAACATTAGCCTACTCACACATCTGAACTATTAAGGCAAAATCTCTTCTCCTCTGAACGGGCTGTCAAATTGTGAGACTCATCAGGAGACCACTTTTAGACTTACTTCAGAGTGATGTATGCACTGAAAGTGGGTCCTCTTGGTCCATGCCAGTCAATTGAAAGACGTTTATTTTGCCTTCTTCCTTTGCTGCTTTCAGCGAGACGTGCAGTGACCTGTCAATCAACTGGGGTGGCACCTGAGGTGTCCAATCAGGTTCCAGAGGTGGCCAATGCTACCCCCGGCCACCCTCTAGCTCCGCCCCTGCGAGGGAGAGCCCACGGCAGCACCCCCTGCTGGTTGACGAGAGGAAGAACGAAACGTGCTTTCACGTCAGAGTCTGCGACAGTCTCAGAGACTCCAGACAGTCTCAGTGACTCTGACAGTCTGAGTGACCCCAGACAGTCTCAGTGACGCCAGACAGTCTGAGTGACTCCGACAGTAGAGTAGAGTTTTCAGTAAAGGGAGATGTGACTACTTCTTCAAGCAATACCTTGCCTGACTAGGCACAACCCTGAGAGAGAGAGTCCTGTAGCAGCATAACTAAGGGATGACCTGAGCCAGCCCTAACTATAAGCTCAATTGAAAAGGAAAGTCTTAAGTCTACTCTTAAAAATGTTGACCGTGTCTGCCTCCCGAATCCAAAATGGTAGTTTGTTCCACAGAAGAGGAGCTTGATAGCTGAAAGCTCTGGCTCCCAATCTACTTTTGGAAACTATAGGAACCACAAGGAACCCAGCATTCTGAGAGCGCAGTGTTCTAGAAGGGTAGTAAGGTACTATGAGCTCTTTTAGATATGATGTAGCCTGACCATGAAGAGCTTTGTATGTAAGGAGAAGAATTTTAAATTGTATTCTAGATTTAACAGGTAGCCAATGCAAAGAAGCCAAAATGGGAGGGATGTGATCTCTGATCTTGGTTCCTGTCAGAACACGTGCAGCAGCATTCTGAATTAGCTGCAAAGTCCTAAGAGACTTATTGGAGCAGCCTGATAACAAAGAGTTACAATAGTCCAGCCTAGAAGTAACAAATGCGTGGACTAGTTTTTCTGCAGCCGCTTGAGATACAATGCGTCTGATTTTGGCGATGTTACGTAAGTGGAAGAACGCAGTCTTCGAAATTTGTTTTATGTGGACATTAAAGGACAAATCCTGATCAAAAACAACTCCAAGATTCTTTATGGTGGAGCTGGAGGCCAGGGTGACCCCATCTAAAGTAACTATATCTCTAGAAAGAGAGTTTCTGAGGTGTTTAGGTCCAATTACAAGAACTCCAGTTTTGTCTGAATTTAGCATCAGAAAATTGTAGGTCATCCAACTTTTTATATCTTTAAGGCATGCTTGGAGTTTAGTTAACTGATTGGTTTCATCAGGCTTGATGGATAAATATAATTGGGTGTCATCGGCATAACAATGAAAATTAATGGAGTGATTCCTAATAATGTTCCCTAAAGGAAGCATATATAAACTGAATAGAAGTGGTCCTAGTACAGAACCTTGTGGAACTCCGTGACAAATTTTGGTATGCATGGCGGATTCATCACTGATGTGAACAAACTGAGATCAACCTAAGAAATACAACTTAAACCAGCTTAGGGCGGTTCCTTTGATGCCAATTTTATGTTCCAGTCTCTGTAAAAGAATTTGATGGTCAATGGTGTCAAATGCGGCACTAAGATCTAACAGGACAAGTACAGAGATGAGTCCTTTGTCTGATGCCATTAGGAGGTCATTTGTAACTTTGACTAGTGCGGTCTCTGTGCTATGATGCACTCTAAATCCTGACTTAAAATCCTCAAATAAACTGTTCTTATGGAGAAAGTCACATAGCTGATTAGCTACAGCTTTCTCAAGTATCTTAGAGAGAAAGGGAAGGTTTGATATCGGTCTGTAATTGGCTAAAACCTCTGGATCTAGAGTGGGCTCATTAAGAAGAGGTTTAATTACAGCTACTTTAAAGGACTGTGGTACATATCCTGATAATAAAGACAGATTAATCGTATTCAATAAAGAAGGGCTAACTAGAGGTAAAACATCCTTGAGCAGCCTGGTTGGGATGGGATCTAAGAGACCGGTTGACGACTTAGATGAAGAAATTATTGAAGTTATTTGATGAAGGTCGATGGGAGAAAAACAGTCTAAATATATATCGGGTTTTACAGCTGTTTCCAAACTTGCTGTGTAAGAAGGCAGATCAGTGCCTGTTGAGGGCAAGAGGTGATGAATTTTGTCTCTAATAGTTATAATTTTATCATTAAAGAAGCTCATGAAGTCATTGCTACTTAGACCTAAAGGAATAGAGGCGCAATAGAGCTGTGGCTCTCTGTTAGCCTGGCTACAGTGCTGAAGAGAAACCTGGGGTTGTTCTTATTTTCCTCTATTAATGAAGAGTAATAGGCTGTTCTGGCATTACGGAGAGCCTTCCTGTATGTTTTAAGATTATCTCGCCAGACTAAAGGAGATTCTTCCAATTTAGTGGCACGCTATTTGCGTTCAGATTTATGTGCCTCTTGCTTTAATTTCCTTTGTTAAATTATCTTCTTTTTCAGAGGTGCAATAGAGTCCAGAGTTGTTCGTAATGAGCCTGTAGTACTATCAACAAGATGATCTATTTGTGAGGGGCTAAAGGAAGCAGACAAGTCCTCTGCTACATTGAGACATGGCATTGAATTCAATACTGAAGCAGCTTCCCACACGTCATCATTGTGCGCGCCGTGTGCTGTTTTGGGGAGTTGTAACCGTTGCACTCGTCTCGAGGCTCAAAGAGGCGATTTTTATATAAAACAGTGACTCTCTCCAGTTGGATTTAACCGAACCACATCCTCACCGACATCCAGCTGCTTCATTCAACCGACCCAACTTCGACATTTCCGCATTTTGACGTCTTGATGTTCCGTCTGCCCTGCAGTCTGGAACACAGAATCCTAAGCGCGCAGAGGAGCATGTACTGAGGACAACAACGACTGACTACCTACTCTCCGCAGCGGGCCCGTTTGTGGGCCCCTGCCGGTAAGTCTCGCCTCTTACTTGCCCTGATTTGTTCCCTCTGTGCTGCTACTGCCGCCTCTGCTGCTAACACTGCTACTGCTGCTGTCGCTAGGCAACATCACCGCTGCAGGCTCCATTCAGGAGCCCCTGTGTGTACGTTAAGTCTCTGTGCCTGTGTTCTTTTCATTTACTACTCCTGTGCTGCTAACGCTAGGCATCATCACCGCTGCGGGCTCCATTCAGGAGCCCCTGTGTGTACGTTTCAGCCCTGTATCTGTCACTTCCGCTGACCACTCCTCCCTGCTGCTGCCATAACCTCAGCCTGAACCCAGCTCGTTTAGACCCGTACTGGCCCTCTTGTTCTCCTCTTTTTCAGCCACGTCTCCCACCATGGCTCCGCTCTCCTCTCCATCTGGCTGTGGCAACTGCACTGTCCTCGCTGACCAAATCACCGAACTCAAACGTTGCATCTCTGCACTCTACAAGATCCATGAAGCCGAACAGCTTATGGACACCATAACCTTTCGCTATGCATCACCAGAGCCCACACCGACCTCCAGCCCTGCCTGTGTTGCTGGCCCTGCTGACAACATCGCTTCTCCAGTGCCCGATGTCTCCGCCCCCAATCCTACAGCTGCTGCCTCTGTCTCCCCTGCACTACCATCCAACTGTGACTCCTCCAGGACCAGGCTGGGAGCTAATTCCAAGTCTCTTATCACCTCCACTCCTCGAGAGCTCGCATCTCGGTCCCTGGCTCCGAATGGGAACAGGAGAAACATACTTCCTCCTCGAGCACCCCACTACACCATCCAACTGCACAATAAATTTGACATCCTTGCTCTGCAAGACTCTCCTCCTTTGGCAGCTGAACCTCACACCTCTTCTCTGCCTCCCTCACACCCCCACAATGCTTCATCACCTCAGTCCCCCCCCAAACCCCCCACTCTCCCTGGAGCCCGCCGCCTCTCTGCCCCCCAGTTCACCCCGGCCCCGCAACGTTCTACTGCAACATCTGCCACCTGCCATGCTCAACCTGCCTCGTTGCCAACACCCACAGCCCCACCACTGCTGCCTTCATCCTCCTCCAAAGCCCCCCCCCCTCCAAAACTTCAGCTCACTATGGCTCCACAACCCCCAACTGCTCCTTCGCTCACCCACTCCACTTCCTCTGTGCCACTGCCACCGGCCACACCCCCATCTGAACCCTCTCCTCCCTCACCAACATGCCCCCAGCCCCTTTTTCCTCCAACTACCTTAATAATCGGTGACTCCATGATTAGAAACATATGCTACTTTAATGCAATAACTCGCTGTTTTCCTGGAGCAACTGTCCCTTTCATTTGCTCTAAACTGCCTGACATTCTCGAGTCTCTACCATCAACTGTGCACAGAATAATCATTCATGTAGGCTGTGTGGATGCATTCCGCCAACAGACTGAGACCACTAAAGCAAAGTTCATAAAACTACTCTAATACCTCCACACCACCAGAAAATCCATCCTCATCAGTGGCCCACTCTCCCCCCACAGCTGTGGACATGGACTATTCAGCCGCATCCTTTCCCTCCACACATGGCTTCAGTCGGCCTGCCACTCACACCAAATGAGCTACATAGACAACTTCACCCTGCTCTGCAACCATAAACTCTTTTTTAAGCCTGATGGCTTCCACCCTAACAAACTGGGAAGCCAGCTCCTGTCAGCCAACTTTCAACGTGCTGTTCATAACCAACCTCAGGATTGACTGCTGACGCTCTGCACGCAGCCCTTCCTCCCTTCCTCCACTATCACGATTCTGAACACCGCCCCTCTCCACAACCCCTCACCCAGACCCTGGATGCTGCGGCTCCCTTCGACTCCTGATCCTCCCTTTGCCATCCAACCAGGGATCCCCATCCTCCTACCTGTCGTAACTTCATCAACAAAAACAACCTCATTTACATAAGATGTGATGAGCATGCGCTAATTCTTCCTATTCAGCCCATCATTACTACCAGATCCCATCGTCCCCTAACCACTAACTCAAAGTCACATAACTCTAACACTTGCTATGCAAATCATCTGAATCTGTCTAACCTCCGCTCCCTTCCCCCCTCCTCTCAGCCCACTCCAGTGCAAAACCTCCTCAAAATAGTTCAACTCCCGCTTCCTCAACAATAAAGGCCTCCTTCTTAATGAGTTCATCACTGACAATAACCTGGACCTCTTCTGTATTACTGAAACATGGCACAGACCTTTGGACTACTTCTCCCTCAACCAGACCACACCAAATGGATTCACCTTCATCGACAAACCACGTTCTGAAGGCCGAGGAGGAGGCATTGCAATCATCCACAGAAAGAACATCAAAACCACCACCATCTCACTCCCTGCTCCACACTCCTTCAAAAGCACCACTCTTAAGCTCTCTGGCCTCACCCCCCTAGTCATTGCTGTCATATACCGTCCACCCAAGCCTAACCCCTCATTCCTCCCTGACTTTTCTTTTGTGTATTTATTTTTATTATTTTTATAACACAAAATATACACAATTAACAACAGTTGGTGGAGCTACACGACACAGGTTTCAACCGGTTTTAGACACATGACAAACAGGACTTAGGACATATGTAATGGCACAGCAATGTATTAGCACAAGTTCAGTTACACATTAAATCAAGGAGCGGTTGCGAGGTTTTAAAAAAGATCTCCTCCTTAGCAGACATAGTGTATCTGATCTTCTCCAAGTGTAACACATTGCCCAGCTCTCTCAACCACATGTCGAATGTAGGAGACTTTTCAGATTTCCAAGATTGCAAAATTAACTTTCTGGCTAACAATGTTGAAAAGGAAATAACCTTCGCCTCAAACCTACTTTTCACACTATCTGGATTGGCCATCCCAAACAACACAGTGAATGGGTCCGGGTTACATGGATGATTAAAGGCCTTAGTGAAAAACTCAAACAAGGAGCCCCAGAATGATTGTAACTTATGACATAACAGGAATAAATGGGACAGTGTTCCGTCTTCGCTACGACACTTAATACATTGGGATGACACATCCGGAAAAATTTTCTGCAACCTGGAGGGAGAATAGTGTAGTCTATGTACCACCTTGAATTGTATCAGATTATGTCTTGCATTGATTGAGCTATCATGTATGTTCTTAATACAATTCTCCCACATCTCATCTGAAATTTCCTCATTCAATTCTCTCCCCCAAGCCTCTTTAAATGGGATCGACAATGTGTTAGTTACATTCTGTATGATTGCATAGAATTTAGAAATTGCCCCTCTCGTGTATGGTTTAATTTGAAAAAAACTATCTAATGCTACATGCTGAAGTTTACGTTCATATTGTGGAATATGAGTTTAAATGTGCAGCCAAGTAATATGATTTAAAATGAGGCAGGCCGAAACCTCCCTCAGACCGGCTTTTAATAAGATGTTTCTTCAAGATCCTAGGTATTTTGCCAGACCAAATAAAAGATGATATAATTGAATCTAGCTTTCTGAAGTGATTTTGAGGGATGCAAACTGGGATAGATTGAAATATATAAAGGAACCTTGGCAAGACCACCATTTTGATGGCATTAATACGTCCTACCATTGATATAGGTAAAGTGTTCCAAAACTGTATATTCCTCTCCAACTGAACAATTTTCTCATTCCAGTTATGTCGTAGTAGCTGACCCAACTTCCTTGTGACTATAATACCCAAACTTGTGAACTTATCTGACACGATTCTAAATGGAGTTGTCTTGAGGAACGTCATATCTACTAAATCTGACAATGGCATTAGTTCACTCTTCCCCCAGTTTATCTTGTATCCTGCAAATGAACCAAATTTATTAATTAATTGCAGCAGAGGAGATATAGAGGCTTTGGGATCTGAAATAAATAATATCACGTCATCAGCATAGGCCGAGATCTTATGTTGAGTTCCTAGATGTGTTATAGGGTGTATTTCAGGGCTAGAGCGTATACAGGAGGCTAAAGGCTCTAGGGCAAGAGCAAAGATAAATGGAGACAAAGGATCCCCTTGGCGTGTCCCTGTATATAGCCGAAAAAGATCTGATTTGTTTAGGTTTGTGACTACCAGGGCCATGGGTTCCTTGTACAAAATCTTGATCCATTTAATAAAAGAATTACCGAATCCGAATCTTACCAATACAGACAGCATATACGGCCATTCAACCTGGTCAAAAGCCTTTTCGGCGTTGAGGGATATTATGACCGCATCTTCCGTGTCGCGAAGAGGACTGTATAATATGTTAAATAGTCTCCTCATGTTAAAGTATATATGTCGATTAGGGATAAACCCTGTCTGACCTGGGTGGATGATTCTGGAGATATGACTGTTGAGACGGTTAGCTAGAATTTTGCTTAATAATTTAGTTTCCAATGGAAGAAGAGACACAGGTCTATATGAGGAGACGTTCATGGGGTCCCTGTCCTTTTTTAGCAGCAAAGCAATATTGCCCTGATACAGTGCGTTAGTTAAGGAGCCCACTTCTCTAGAGCGATTGAACATACGCAGGATTAAAGGTGCCAGCAGTGAGCTGTATGCCTTATAAAATTCCCCAAACCCATCATGCCCGGGAGCCTTATTATTTGGGAACTGGTCTATTGCTGCCTTAACTTCATCTAGAGTGATCTCGGCATCTAACTCTGCTGCAGCAACGTGATCAAGTTTGGGTAGATCACACTTTTCCAGGAACTCATTAATCTCCTCCTCACTAGTAGTATTTTTCGAGCTATACAGGTTAGGATAAAAATCTTCAAAGCATTTATTTATTCCCTGCTGATCTGTAACAGTCTGTCCTCTATTGTTCTTTATTTGGAGTATAGCCTGTGATCAAATCAAATCAAATCAAATTTTATTTGTATAGCCCAAATTCACAAAACACGTTTGCCTCAGCGGGCTTTACAATCTGTACAATCTGTGACACCCTCTGTCCTTAGACCCTCGGTTCGAGTGAGGAAAAACTTGCCCACAAAAAACCCTTTTAACAGGGAAAAAAGGTGGAAGAAACCTCAGGAAGAGCCACAGAGGAGGGATCCCTCTCCCAGGACGGACAGACGTGCAATAGATGTCACGTGTACAGAACAAATCAACAGAGACATATTGTACAATTACAATGAATGATAAAATGATTACAGTATACAGTACACAGAGATATGGTAGCAATAATGACAGTAATAATATAAGTAGTGGACGTCGTGCAGGACCACAGCAGCAGCCACGATCCACGAGAACCTGCCGGATGAGAGAGCACAGAAACTCCGGGGAAGAAGTTTAGTTAGTAACATGCGTTAACATGCATTAATGAGACATGCATGTTTACAGATGGTGATGGTGATGGTGATGGGGAGAGAGAGAGAGAGAGAGAGAGAGAGAGATTTGAGTAGAGTTTTCAGTAAAGGGAGATGTGACTACATCTTCAACCAGTACCGTGCCGGACTAGGCATAACCCTGAGAGAGAGAGACAGAGAGAGAAGGAGGGAGAGGGAGTCCCCCGGCAGTCTAGTCCTATAGCAGCATAACTAAGGGATGACCTGAGCCAGCCCTAACTATAAGCTCTATCAAAAAGGTAAGTCTTAAGTCTACTCTTAAAAGTGTTGACCGTGTCTGCCTCCCGAACCCAAAATGGTAGTTTGTTCCACAGAAGAGGAGCTTGGTAGCTGAAAGCTCTGGCTCCCAGTCTACTTTTGGAAACTATAGGAACCACAAGGAACCCAGCATTCTGAGAGCGCAGTGTTCTAGAGGGGTAGTAAGGTACTATGAGCTCTTTTAGATATGATGGTGCCTGACCATGAAGAGCTTTGTATGTAAGGAGAAGAATTTTAAATTCTATTCTAGATTTAACAGGTAGCCAATGCAAAGAAGCCAAAATGGGAGAGATGTGATCTCTGATCTTGGTTCCTGTCAGAACACGTGCAGCAGCATTCTGAATTAGCTGCAAAGCCCTAAGAGACTTACTGGAGCAGCCTGATAACAAAGAGTTACAATAGTCCAGCCTAGAAGTAACGAATGCATGGACTAGTTTTTCTGCATCCGCTTGAGATACGATGCGTCTGATTTTGGCGATGTTACGTAAGTGGAAGAAAGCAGTCCTCGAAATTTGCTTTATGTGGACATTAAAGGACAAATCCTGATCAAAAACAACTCCAAGATTCTTTACGGTGGAGCTGGAGGCCAGGGTGATCTCGTCTAAAGTAACTAAGTCTCTAGAAAGAGAGTTTCTGAGGTTCTTGGGTCCAATTACAAGAACTTCAGTTTTGTCTGAATTTAACATCAGAAAATTGTAGGTCATCCAACTTTTTATATCCTTAAGGCACGCTTGGAGTTTAGTTAACTGATTGGTTTCATCAGGCTTGATCGATAAATATAATTGGGTGTCATCAGCATAACAATGAAAATTAATGGAGTGATTCCTAATAATGTTCCCTAGAGGAAGCATATATAAACTGAATAGAAGTGGTCCTAGCACAGAACCTTGTGGAACTCCATGACAAACTTTGGTATGCATGGAGGATTCATCATTGACATGAACAAACTGAGATCGATCTAAAAAATACGATTTAAACCAGCTTAGGGCGGTTCCTTTGATGCCAATTTGATGTTCCAGTCTCTGTAAAAGAATTTGATGCCTGAGAATGTCTCAGTTGCCTCGCCAGCAACCTATGTGGCTTATCGCCTAACTCAAATAATCTCTGTCTTGAGCTAACCATTTGAGAACATACACGTTTAGAGAGTATGGTGTTGTACTCACACTTCAACTTGGTGATCTCACCCAAGGTGTCTGTTGATTGAATAGACTGGTAAGACTGTTCCAGCTGGCGTAATTTAGACTCCATGTCTTTCAAGACTGCTTCCTGCTTTTTACTCTTCCATGATGTATATGAAATAATATGTCCTCTCATGACTGCCTTTAAAGTTTCCCATGACCGCATCATCAACATCACCCTTATCATTTGATTTGAGAAAAAAATTGATGTGCGCCTCCATGCGTTTGTGAAAGACTTCATCTTTCAATAGGGCAGCATCAAAGCGCCAATTTTTGCAGCCCCTTGTGCTCAGGTTTGCTACTTTCAGGGTTAAGGAAACAGGGCTATGATCTGAAACTAATATGGGGTGATAAGTGACATCAGTCACTGCTGGAAAAAGTTTAGAATCCAGGAAAAAATAATCTATTCGAGAATAAGATTCATGCACTGGAGAGAAGTAAGAAAACTCTCTGCTGGTAGGGAACAACAGCCTCCATATATCCACAATATTTAAGTTTTTCAGGACTGTATTTAAACACTGTCCTGATTTTGATTGTTGCAAACATTTTGAAAATTTTTTATCTAATTTCACATCAAGAACACAATTCATATCCCCCCCGACAATAACATTTGTTTGGTCTATGTTTGGGATGGAGTTGAATACTTCTCTAAAGAACTCTGGGCAGTCAAAATTTGGACCATATATATTCACAAAAGTCACTGGAGTGGAACACAGGCAGCCAGACACTATTAGAAATCGACCATTGGGGTCAGCTATTGTCTTATTATGAATAAAAGGTATATTCTTCCTAAACAAAATTGTCACTCCTCTGGCCTTAGCTCCAAAATTAGCCTGATACATCTGGCCCAACCAGTTAGCACGTAGCACCATCTGGACCGAGCGTTTGGCATGAGTCTCTTGTAATAAAACAACATCAGGGTCTAATTTTTTAAGATGAGTAAGAACCTTAGCCCTCTTCACTGGATTACCCAGGCCTTTTACATTCCAGCTTAATATTTTAACTGTGCCATTGAGTGTCTTGCTGCTGATATTACGTGCCATTCATAACCTCTCCAACATGTTTTCTCTCTGTCAACATCCTAATATAGCATGGCATTGTGACCATTATACCACCAACATGAAACATGAACAATTTGAACGCCCTGAACAATTTACCCCCCCACCCCTTTAACCTTGACAGGCTTCCCCAACTGAAACCCATTTCAAACTGCCCTAGTGTCCATTGGTGCGTAGGCATCGCTCCTTTCCCTCCTAGGCTCCGCTCGAAAGACTATATTGAAAGTACATATTCATCCCTTTCTAAAGGAGAAAAAAAATAATAATAATAATAAAAAAATAAAAAATAAAACACACAAAGAACAGCTTATTTTACGGTCAGGAGCGATTATAGCCCAAGCTGGATAAATCCAAAATATTTAGGATGGATAAGTCCAGAATATTTAAGATGGATAAGTCCAGAATATTTACCGTAGACCGTTGATTTAAGACGAGGAGGCAGGTAATTTGTCACGGAGAAAAAGTTCTGCTTCATCGGGGTTGTTGAAGATCTTGGTGACACCATCCACGGTCACACGAAATCGAGCCGGGTGAAGAAAGCAGTAGCGGAAGCCGGCCGCCCCGCACGTCTTCCGGACTTCATTAAACACCCTGCGTTGGTTAAGAACCTCCACTGTCAGATCCGGAAAGATGAAAAGCTTCGTCCAGTTGTGTTGTAGCGGAGATTGCTGTGTGGCGAGTTTGAGGATGAGCTCCCGGGTCTGGTAGTAGTCCGCTGGTTTCGGACCCAGGGAACGGTGTGCCCGGTCCACGACCACCGTCGGATTTGTGAAGTGTTCAGCCCCTAGCAGAGCTGGAATCAGCTTGGTGATGAACTCCACTGGTTTACCCTTCTCTGCTCCTTCGGGGACACCGATGATTCTGATGTTCTGACGTCTTGACCGCGATTCCAGGTCAGCCAATTTCTTACGTTGTTCAGCCAACTCGTCTTGCAGATTTTTGCACAAAGTCTCCAGTGAAGTTAGCTTGCCATCATGTTCATTCACGGCCTCCTCCATGTCACGTACCTTCCCTGTCACAGTAGCCAGAGAAGCTTGCAGAGCGCCCATGGTGTCTGAGATGGCCATGAATTTGGCTGTCACGTTTTTGTTCAAAGAGGTGATGGCTCATGAGGTCCGCTGTGGATGGATTCGACTCCGTGCACGAGGCAGCCGCCGCCGTCCTCCCTGACTTTTCTGATTTTCTCACTCAGCTATGCGCCATCTCAACTTCCATTCTTATTCTCGGTGACTTCAACCTCCACATTGACCCCTCTTCCCATTCCAAAAACCAAACGCCAGATCTCGTTCCACAACCTCAACACCCTGTCCCCTTCCCATTTTGCATCCTGTCTTGCCACTACCTTGTATGCCTCCTCTCCCCCTACCTCTGACAACACCACTGACCTGGTAAATTTCTACAACTCTACCCTCTCCTCCTGTCTCAACAACCTTGCGCCCATCAAAACCAGATCTGTATCATTCAGACACTCCGCCCCCTGGTATACTCCTGCACTACACCAAATGAAAGCAAGGAAACGACAACTCGAACGACTGCACAATAAAACTGGTCTCACTGTTCACCTCCAAGCCTACAGAGCAATTATACATGAATACAAAGATGCCTTAAACTCAGCCCGGTCCTCCTACTACTCCCACATCATCCACACTGGCTCAAATAACCCAAAGACCCTGTTCTCTACTATCAACAAACTGCTCAAGCCCATTGACAACACCTCCGCTTCCTTCACTGTCACCAAATGTAACTCTTTCCTCTCATACTTTCAATCCAAAACTGACACAATCTACTCCTCCCTGCCCACTTCTTCTGGCCCCCCTCCCCTCCTGCCACCCCTCCTATAACTACCCAGGTCTTCTCTCAATTCTCCCCCCATCACACCGTCTGACATCCCAACTCTTCTCAAAGGAATGACAACTTCAACCTGCGTACTGGACTCCATCCCATCTAGCCTGATCAACACCTGTCTCCTCATCATCTCTCCTCTCATCACCTCAATCATCAACACCTCCCTCACCTCTGGCTCTGTCCCTCTCTCTCTGAAACTGGCTGCTGTCACCCCCATCCTGAAGAAACCTGGTCTCAATCCCGATATCATGAATAACTTCCGTCCAATCTCCAACCTCCCATTTCTCTCCAAAATACTTGAACGCTGCCCAACTCAAAGCCCATCACAACTCCAACAACTTATTTGAACCATTTCAATCTGGATTCCGCACTCAACACAGCACTGAAACAGCCCTCCTCAAAATCATCAACGACCTCCTCCTCGCCTCAGACTCCAACCACCTCACCATCCTCATCCTTCTCGACCTCACCGCAGCCTTCGACACTATCAGTCACCCCATTCTCCTCTCCCACCTCTCCTCCACCCTCAACATCACTGGAACTGCACTCTCATGGATACAGTCATATCTCACCAACCGTCATCATACACATCAACCATTGCTCCTCCATCACCACTCCTTTGTCCCAAGGCGTCCCCCAGGGTTCGGTGCTTGGTCCCCTCCTCTTCATCCTGTACCTGCTCCCCCTCGGTAACATCATCCGCAGACACGGTCTCCAGTTCCATTGCTACGCCGATGACATCCAGCTTTACGTCTCCACCAACTCCATCACGCCCACGCCACTCTCACCTCCTGCCTTAACGACATCAAAGCCTGAATGCATCTTAACTTCCTGAAATTAAACTACGACAAAACAGACATCATTATCATCGGCCCCAAATCCCTCACCAAATCTGCCAACAACTTCACTCTCTCTGTTGACAACACCTTCCTGACCCCTTCCCCCCACATCCGTAACCTTGGGATTTCCCTTGACACCACCCTCTCCTTCGATCACCATGTTACCCAGATAACCAGGACTGCCTTCTTTCATTTAAAACTTGCCCGACTTTGTCCCTCCCTTTCCTTCTCTGCTGCTGAAACCCTTATCCACGCATTCATGACTTCCAGACTTGATTACTGCAACAGCATCTTCTATGGCCTCCCTTCCAAAACCCTCAATAAACTCCAGTATATCAAGAACTCCGCCGCCCGCCTGCTCACTCACACCTGCCCCTACGACCACATCACCCCCGTCCTCCAAAACCTTCACTGGCTTCCTGTCCCCTACCACATACACTTCAAAATCCTTCTTCTCACATTCAAAGCACTCCATAACCTTGCTCCCCCCTACCTTACTGATATCCTTGACCCCCACTCTCCTAACCGCTGCCTCTGCTCCTCTGATACAAACCTCCTGTCACTACCCCCCATGACCAAGCACCAGACCTGGGGCGACAGAGCCTTCAGAGTAGCTGCCCCCTCCCTCTGGAACACCCTTCCCAAACCCATCCGCACTTGCTCTGACCTGCCCACCTTTAAAACCCTCCTCAAAACTCACCTCTTCAAGCTTGCTTTTAATGTTAATGTCACCCATTTTATTCTAATGTTTTATGCTTTTTGTATTTCTTTATTAGTTCTATACTAATGCTTTTGAAGTTTTAATGCTTTTCTGTATTCTTATATTACTTTTGTCCTGTACAGTGTCTTTGAGTTCTTTGAAAAGCGCTTTATAAATAAAATGTGTTATTATTATTATTATTATTATTATTATTGAAGGAATCACTTCCTTAAATCTGGCTACAGCACTATCAGATAAACATCTGCTGTAGGAGTTTCTGCCAAAAGGCTTATAATCCAGTAATATGAACTCAAAGGTTATTAAAAAATGGTCAGACAGAAGAGGATTCTGTGGAAGATGTGGTAGATGGTCAATTTCGAGTCATATGAGAGAACAAGATCAAGAGTGTGGTTCAGACAATGAGGCAGTTTATTTACACTCTGACAGAAGCCCATTGAATCTAATAAAGAGATAAACGCAGTACTAAGACTATCATTATGGTTGTCCACGTGAATATTAAAATCACCTACAATAATTACTTTATCTGTTTTAAGGATCAAGCCTGATGCAAACTCTGCAAATTCAGATAAAATTCTGAGTAAGGACCTGGAGCATGATATACTGTAACAAATAAAATTGGCTGTAATGTTTTCCAGGTTGGGTGAGTAAGGCTAAGAACAAGACTTTCAAATAAATTATAATTTAGTTTAGGTTTAGGATTTATTAATAGACTTGAGTCAAATATGGCTCCAACTCCACCACCTCGACCAGTAATTCGAGGAATATGAGTATTACACTGACTGGGAGGAGTGGATTTATTTAAGCTAACATATTCATCCTCCTGCAGCCAGGTTTCAGTAAGACAAAATACATCAATATCATAATCAGATATTAATTCATTGACTAAAACAGCTTTAGAGGACAAGGACCTGATATTCAGGAGTCCACATTTAATTATCTTATTTTGGACTGTTGGAGATGTTGATTTAATTTTTATTAAGTTTTTATGGTGAACTCCTCTTCTGTTTGTTTTATCTTTAAATAATGTAGGTGGACGGGAGACAGACACAGTCTCTGCAGACCCATCACACCCTGGGCAGAACCTTAAACTTCTCCCCTCTGGGAGGTGCTATAGAACTCTGTACACTGACACAACATGACAGAACAGTTTTTTCCCTCAGGCTGTCTCTGTGATGAACAGCTAACACCAGACACAAAATGTCAGTAACATTACCTGTGCAACACCTGTAAATTATAGATGACTTATTCTCAGTGCCTACATTTAATTTTTGTTATTTTTAAAATGTAAATATCATCACTTCTACTCAGTCTACTCATACTGTGCATACTGTATATACTGAAATATCGACCTCATGTCTATAAGACAACCTGCAATCTGCTTCATTGCACTATCACCACTTCCTATTCAGTGTCAAATGTTCTATATATACATATAGATACACATATGAATAGCTATATTTATATATATAGACAATATGGATGGCTATGGTGCTGCACAGCAGACACCTTGTACAGCCTGGGCCTAAACCAAACAATGTGGTGGCCTCTTCTATTGACTACCTTACTGTGGAGGGTAGTTACAGCACCACGTGGTGGCTTTAGTGCGCACAACAGACTGGGCCAGTGTATGAATGGATGTGTATTCATTTAAAAGGGGGGACTTTAATAAACAGCACTTCAGACACAACACACAATATAATGACAGATTCACATGAAATCCTTTCAGTCATTTTTCAAGCAAAAATGCAGATTGTTTCTCCAACATCAGAATTTTCTGCTTTTCTTTGTTTTCTACGGCAGTACACTAAATATCTTTGAGTTTTGAACTGTTGGTTGACAAAAATAAAAAGCTGTTTGAAGACATTTTCACTTTTTATAGACCAAAAACAATGGAACAATTAACCAAGCAAATAATCCACAGATTGATCAATAATAAAAAATCATTGTGAGTCGCAGCTTTAATATATGTACCCTTTTGTAGTTCATCAAATGTGTAAAATCATGAATGAAAAGACTAAACATGTTATCTTTTATAAAATCAACATTTGATATGTAAATATGTATTCTTGAAATATACCTGCATGTTAAAAAGTCTCCTGTATAATTGAATAAAAAGTGATTTTCTTCTTTAAAATGACTCAATGACAGTTTTAGACTTTGAGGAACTGAAGAACTGTTTTGCAGATTGATTTCTGCATTTATGAGAATTATTCTTATAGAAAGTCAGAAATGGTGGACTTGAATGTTTTTTTCTTCTCAGTGAGTTGGATCAACTACGAATACTCTAGTGAAGTACAAATTGAACGTATCTGTACTTGAGTATTTCCATTTTATGACACTTTTTACTGCACTACATTTATCTGACAGCTTCAGTTACTAGTTACTTTACAAGTTGGATTTGACATAAAAAAAAAACATGTAGAACATTGAAAAAATTATGCATTGCAAAGAAAACTAGCCAACAGGATTTACAAACTGAGCTTAAACAATTAGTCAATGAATCAATGATTGAGTGACAGGCTGATTAATGGTTGAACTGATTTCTAATCAAACATTTCAGGGTTTCAGCTTCTCAAATGACACTTTTCTGTTTTTCTCATCTTCAGTGAAACAAAAACAGAATCATTTTGAGCTTTGGACAGTTGGTCGGACAAAACAGGACATGTGAAGATATCACTTTGGGGTCTGTTTAATTGTGACCAAAATATAGAATCAATGGATTCATCCAAATATTGAACCACATAAAAGAGTTCAAAATGAACTCCACCTCAACCAACTACAGCAGTAAAATGTCAGAATCATCTAATGATAGAACATAGTATATATACTGGATATCATTACAGAACATGACACCTGAGCGTTAAAGTTATTGAATAACTGTTGTCAATATTTTTCACACATTTATTTGTAGATCATTTTGACATTGTGTCTGACAGTGGAGCTGATCTCAGAGCAGTTCAGACTGCAGCGCTGATAGTCATCTCCACTTGTTGTGATTCCTCTGTCAGTCTCTGCTGGATGAAGCTCTCCTCTCCACTCCACTCCACCTCCCAGTAACATGGCCCAGTAAGAGCTGATGCTGCTCCTTCAACCTCTCTGGATCATCAGGACTCAGCTGATCCTCTCTCAACACAAACACCTTTCTCATCACTCACACTCTGACAGAGATGGTTTCCATCTGACAAGAGAAGAAGACAGACAACAGAAGTGTTTAATCGGTGTTTACAGAGACTCCCTTCATCAGCTGTCAGTCAGTGATGCAGCACATCCTGTATATCCATCCAGCAGGGACTTCACTCCTGTTCAGACCACAAGCGGAGCGGCTGTGTAGCGTAGCCAGCTTCCTTTCAGCTCTCATGTTAACGTGTTGGAGTGAAGTTCACAGACCTGGATCGACTCTGCACATTTCACTCAAGTACACAGTGGAAATAAAGTGCTGACAGTCCTTGAACGCATCATTACTGCAGAAACAGAGAGACATTCACCGCTCACTTTCATTTTTAGCTGTGGGTACTGGACTTCAGCAGAGGTTCTGCTCTGTACAAAGACCACATGGTCACTAAATGTTGATGGTTCTTTGCAGGCTTCAGTCAGACTGATCTGAGAGCTGTGACAACGATGAACTGATGAGTTCTTTAATGTTGAAATGAGAGAACAAACACTTTGAGATCAGATCTGATGAACGAGGACCACTATCTCTGTACATCTTGTAATGCTGTCAGCTGTAATCACCTTTATTTCCTGTAGACATGAACACAACAACAACAGTCGTCTTCACATCAACGAAAAAGGCATGATAACAACGAGCTTCTGGCTCATCTGATTGGCTGACTGTTCTCTCTCTCTGTCTTTCTGTCCAATCCTGAAAGCTGTCACCATTCTCCTCTCACAGCTTCACTGAGGAAAGCAGCCGCTGAGAAGGTCGGAGGTTTACAGGAAATACTGGATCTGTGCTTTGATACTAACTGTGTTTAGTACAATACTGCTGAGATCAACATGGTAAATGGTAAATGTTAAATGGACTTGTACTTATATAGCGCCTTTCTAGTCTTCCGACCACTCAAAGCGCTTTTACAGTACGTATCTCATTCACCCATTCACACACATTCATACACTGATGGCATTGGCTGCCATGCAAGGTGCCAACTGCTCATCAGTTTGAGGAGCTAACCATTCATACACATTCACACACCGGGAGCAATTTGGGGTTCAGTATCTTGCCCTGGGGATCGAACTGCCGATCTTCTGATTTGTGGACGACCCGCTCTACCTCCAAGCCACAGCCGCCCCACATGGACTGACTGCAACCCTCTACTGACCCCAGAGTCTGCAGACTGCAGTGTGGACTCTCCACGAGAGGCTTCACTTCTGAATCCTGCAGGTTGTTGTAGCTCAGGTCCAGCTCTGTCAGATTGGAGGGGTTGGACTTCAGAGCTGAGGCCAGAGAAGCACAGCTGATCTCTGACAACCTGCAGTTCATCAATCTGAATAAAGAATAAATGATGTAACTTTAGTAGACAATGTTCCTGCTTGAAACAGATTATTGATTGATGTATTGTATTTATGTATTTTTATTCTCATTTATTTCAATCAAACATGATGTGACTATAAGATGAAAGTCAAGAGTTGAAAAGGTTCACAGTGAATTATCCAGTGTAGATTTTTCTTGTTATATTCAGGTTTGAAATGTGCAGCTCAACATTGCTCTGCCACAGTCAATGGACTAAACCACAGAAGCAGAAAATAGACTTTAGCATTCAGATACTCAGTGTGTCAGTATAATATCAGCCTGATGTCTGCACTTTAGTGTCAACACAACATTAGCATCATATTAATCTCAGCACAGAAATAAAAATGGGTGTCTGACCTCAGAGTCTTCAGTCTACAGTGTGGACTCTCCAGAAAATCACATAGCAGCTTCCCTCCTGAATCCTTCAGGCTGTTCTGACTTAGGCCCAGCTCTGTCAGATGGGAGGGGTTGGACTTCAGAGCTGAGGCCAGAGAAGCACAGCTGATCTTTGACAAAATGCACCACTCCAATCTGAATAAAGAATAAATGATGTTGGTAAAAATCCATTTCTAATCCAATCAAATGTGTTCAGGTTTGAAATGTGCAGCTCAATATTACTATGTCCTAATCAATGAGCTTTTCTCTAAAATGAGTAGAGTGACTTTGTCATTGTGTTATTGTGGATCATCATAATGTCAGCCTTCTACAGACATCAACCAAACGTCATCACAAGATTCAGACAACCATTCATGTCAACACAGATGGAATTAGAGGATCAAATCAAATCAGACATGTTTATTATTTATTCCATGACCTTCTGACTGTGTTTGGTGTCTTAGCAGGTAAATGCCATTAAAAGGAGAGGTCTACATTTGTTCAAGTGTGTCTTCAAACAGCAGCCACATGTACATTCAAAGAGTTATTGGTGGCAGTCATCATTCCTCCAGTCCATACTGAGTGTGAAGTGCTCTCTTCCAAAACAACTACAATCAAGCGGGTGTCTACCAATGTTAAAGAGTGAATCTGGTCCTAAATATTCTTTGAGTTACTATTCCTCCACTGCAGCTCAACAAGGACAAACTGTCAAATTCACAAACTTTCAAGGATCTCAAGGACTCATGGGAACCATGTTACAACAGAGAGTCCTTTTTCTTTTGCAGCTTATTTTTTAAAATCCTCAAATAGTCCTTGTACAGTCCAGTACTGTTTTGTTGTGATGTTTTGGCCTGTGTTAGGCTGCTGTTTATTACTCTTAGCTCTGGTTTAATGCACACCACACCACACCACACCAGCTGTGAGGGTTGTCTGTAGCAGCCATATCAGCTTCTGATATCATGAAGATCATCACAGTTCATCACTTCACCTTTATTGAACTTTTCTTTATCTAACCTGTCTTTTTCTTGGTTTACACAGAAGCTCAAACTCTCTGCAGCCTGTTTTATCTGCTATCATTAGATCTTCAACAACCTCATTCTTATCCGTCACACACTCTATAGCCTCATCAGCACTGACGTCATCTTCACTGACTGATGGACCACAATGTGAATCTGTGGAAGCTCAAAAACTGTCAAACATTTGATTTCTGGACTTTTGTTACTCTAACAACTGTTCAACCATTCATGAAACCAAAACATGTCAAACATCAGTCAAGGATTTGAATTGAATATGTAGAAAAATTACTTGACGTTCAGTCATCGAACTGACCTCAGAGTGTCCAGTTTACAGTTTGGACTCTCCAGTCCAGCAGACAGCAGCTTCACTCCTGAATCCTTTAGGTTGATGTTGTAGCTCAGGTCAAGCTCTGTCAGATGGAAGGGGTTGGACTTCAGAGCTGAGGCCACAACTTCACAGTGAGTCTCTGAGAGTCCACATCGAGAAAGTCTGTGATGAAACAAAGATTATAAAATATGTTATTATAAAAGAGGACACCTTATATTTACTTCATGCATTTTTTTTTTACATATTTGCTCTTCACATCAGAGGTTCAGCTCATCTTATCTCACTGTGTTTGACATGAAACCCTCTCTCACACCTGCTTTTGTAGGTATGTAGTTACATTTAGTCTTCCATAATGTCCACAGTCAGTGTGATCTGATCCCAGGTCTGTCTGCACAAAGTTAGCATGAGGCTAACTCAGTGAACAGTTACAGTTGGGGAAGATGATCTCTCTTTGCTCACTACCTGCTGCTTTCAGGTTCATGTCCATAAGTGGGAAAATTCAGTGACTGCTGCCAAACAGGACAGAAATGAAACATCACCTGACAATATCGGACCTGTACATGATTAAATATTATATGATAATCTGAGCATTAAAAAAACTTATTCAACAAACAAACAAAATCAACAAACTTTGCATCATTTCAACACAATGTCATTAGAAAGATGTCATGATTGTATCAGCAATAAAAACATAACATTGACCTTTGATGTGTATAAGATAAAAGTCTAAATTCTACCATTGTGTCTTGATGTATTCATCAGACCTCTGTTGTTGGTGGAAGCTGTGCATTTCCTGCTACTTCTCTTCTCGACACCAACAAGAGAGAAAACACCTGAGTTTGTTTCTGAGTAACAAAATATAAGAAAGACTTCAAAACAAGACCATGTAACACACCTTGAATTCATGAGCAATAAAAAAGGAGCTGTGGCATCATCTGATATCCCCCATGCTCACTATGAACTGGCTCCAAAACCATTACGACAAAACTACTAGCAATAAGTAACAATTATTAGAAATAAATAAGATTATAATAAGAATGTTATACATTTACATTTTACATTTAGTCACTCAGCAGACGCTTTCATCCAAAACAATTTACAAGAAGGGAAAATGGGAAAATATAGTGTGAACATCTGAAGAACTAAACTATGAATCTACACTGATTTTTAATGTTCATCACATCTGGACTTACACAGCCTTTCTGCAGTTCCTCACAGCTGGAATCAGTCTCTGTCGTCCCTGCCATGATGTGTTGTACTTCTTCAGGCCCAACTCATCCAGAACCTCCTCTGACATCTGCAGCATGTAGGCCAGAGCTGAGCAGTGGATCTCAAAGAGTTCTTCTCTGATCTGTTCTCTGACTTCAGGAACTCTTGGATCTCCTAATGGACTGAGTCATTGTTCATCTCCATCAGACAGTGGAAGATGTTGACGCTTCTGTCAGGAGAGATATAATCACTGTTCATCTCCTTCAGGTTGTTGATGGCTCTCTGGATGATTTCTGGACTGTTGTCTGTCTGACCCAGCAGACCTCCTAAGAGTCTCTGGTTGGACTCCAGAGAGAGGCCATGAAGGAAATGAACAAACAAGTCCAGATGACCATTTTTTACTTTGAAGGGATTTCTGCATGGCCTTCATCAGGAGGACATCCAGGGTTGAGTAATCTTCATCTTTTAGGAAGGCCTTCAGTACCTCTGTCTTCTTGTTGGTGTAACAGTGGAACAGGTAGACTGCAGCCAGAAACTCCTGAATGCTCAGATGAACAAAGCAGTAGACTGTTTTCTGGAAGATCACACTCTCTTTAGAAGATCTTTGTACAAACTCCTGAGTACACCAAGGCCTCTGTGACATCCAGACCGCACTGCTTCAGGTCTTCTTGGTAGAACATGATGTTTCCTTTCTCCAGCTGTTCAAACACCAGCCTCCCCAGCTTCAGAAGGACTTCCCTGTCAGCCTCCGTCAGCTCCTGTGGACTTGTCTCATGTCCTTCATCATACTTCTTCTTCTTCCTCTTTATCTGAACCAGCAGGAAGTGTGAGTACATGTCAGTCAGGGTCTTGGGCAGCTCTCCTCTCTGGTCTGTGGTCAACATGTGGTCCAGAGCTGTAGCAGTGATCCAGCAGAAGACTGGGATCAGACACATGATGTGGAGGCTCATGGAAGTCTTGATGTGTGAGATGATTCTGCTGGACAGATCTTCATCACTGACTCTCCTCCTGAAGTACTCCTCCTTCTGAGGGTCAGTGTAGCCTCGTACTTCTGTTACCCTGTCTACACATGAAGGAGAATCCCTCCTGATCGGCTGCTGCAGGTCTGGAAGTTATCCAGATGAGAACCAAGGGAAGCAGAATCCCCTTGATGAGGTACGTCAACAGCACGCTGACTGGTGACTTCTGTGTGACATCAGACTTGTGTCTGATGTAGGAGATCGTCCTCTTTGTTGTTGAAATCCAGTGAAAGCCTGCTTTCATCCAGGCCGTCAAAGATGAACAGAAGTTTACAGACAGCAAGCTTCTCTGCTGTGACCTTCTGTAATGTTGGATGGAAAACATGGAGCAGCGTGAGAAGACTGATCTTTGATCAAGTTTAGCTCCCTGAACAAGAGCAGAACCACCAGACTGACATCTTTGTTCTCCGAGCCCTCTGCCCAGTCCAGAGTGAACTTCAGCACTGAGAAGGTTTTTCCAACGCCAGCGACGCCGTTCGTCAGAATGACTCTGATGTGTCTCTGTTGGTCAGGTAAGGCTTTAAAGATGTCGTGGCATTTGATCTGAGTGTCATGGAGGGTCTCCTTCTTGTAAGCTGTCTCAAGCTGCCTCACCTCATGTTGGGTATTAACCTCTTCACTCTGTCCCTCTGTGATGTAGAGCTCAGTGTAGATCCTGTTGAGGAGGGTTCCACTTCCTGTTTCATCACTTCCTTCAGTCACACATTCACATCTCGTCTTCAGACTGATCTTATGTTCATCTAAAATCTCCTGCAGACCACCACTCACTAAAAAAGAGAGAAAGGTTTGAGACAAAACAAAGAAAACATGTCAATCAGCTGATTATTTCACCATTACCAATAAAAAATGATAAATATAAGAATATATAGAGAAGTAAATGTTAGAAAGTCTAGTTTTGGTTGAACATCAAAGCCCCTGACTTTGTGTTGATGCTCGTCTGCAGCTCTTCATCTGATCAGCTCACTGTGGCTGTTCCTTCCTCCCTGTAATATTTAAAACTGATCCAGCCATCAAATGATACACAATATGTTCATGTCTTCTTGTGTAGACATGATTTTTATTTCTTTGTGCTAACAAAGCTCTATGAATCTCTTTGACAAATACACTGTGACAAATACACATTTCCTGTAGCTGCTTCACAATAAAAGCCTCTCTCTGCTTTGCAGGTGGAAAACTTTAATGTGAAGGAGCAGCAGGAAATGTTGAGTTTACATGAGCAGCATAAGAGCAAAGCTCTGACAGACTAAAGTAAGAGTAAAAAGCTGATATCTGAATGTTCAAACAGGAACTAACCTGCACCTGTACCTGCATGATTCCTGCAGTTTTTGGGTTGTTTCCACATGGCTGAATTCACTTATTGTAAGTCTCTAAATAAACGTAATGTCATGAAATGCAGCAGGTTACATTTTAAAGATGGACAGTCTTACTTTGTACAGTGCTGGTCTGACTGGCTGTCTGCAGTCCACGTCTTGTTCTGGATCTTTCTCCACACTGGGGACAGGAGGAGTCTCCTGATGAAGCAGACTGGTCCCAGTATGAGGTGATGCAGTGTCTGTAGAACCAGTGTCCACAGCTGGTAGAGACCGGATCCTTCAGGATGTCCTGACACAGCAGGACAGCTGCTCCTCCACAGGAACATGACTCCTCTTCCTCTCTCTGTGAAGACATTTCTTTATCACTCAAATGATTTGTTGATTGTTGGTGACAAATATCAAGATTTGGATGACACTGTCTCGAAGCTCAGATGTTCAGAGAAGAGTAAAAGCGTTGTACTTTTCTGTTTGAATTCAGCTTTCAGTCTGTGATGAAGATGATTTGATTTCAACTCTCCTGCTGACATGAACATTAATTAACAGCTTTTCCTGTCTGTCTGTCTGTCTAATTAAACATAACTTAACTTTGTCTTCATCCTCTATGTATCATCTTCATCAGGTCAGTTTACAGTAAAAACAGTCTCTTACTTTGTGTTTGATCACTGAAGACTGGAGGATAATCTTTGGACCAGTCACTCTTCATAGACAGACAGCTGGATCCTGGAGACTCTGCTCTCTGTCTGTTGGACTGAGCTCTGCAAACACCAACATGTTTTTATTCAGATCACATGAATCTTTGATAAATTCATTTATGAAGCTCTAAATACACAAACTGCTGTCAATAATTTGGATGTTTAAAAGTTTTTTTCAGTCCTCTTACATCAGATTACAGCTTGACATAGCAGAGAGTAATCAAGTAGACCAATAATACCACCACAGATTTGAGAGTCGAAGGCCGCCTCTCTCATACGGCAAGTAAAGCAACTTCAATCGCAGCCAAGCTTTTTTATTGTTCCAAATGAATTTGGCAAGAATGTTGTTAATTTTATCAAACAAACATTTAGGGAGTGGGATTGATTGACAAAGGTACAGGAACTTTAGCAGTATATCCATTTTGATTATATTAATACAGCAGATCATTGAGATTGGCATCACTGTCAAGCAGTTTAATGTCTCTGTTATTTTTTCTGTTAGTGAGTCATAATTTGAAGATACAATAGTTTTAATTTCAGGTGGAATTTTAATCCCGAAATAAGTAAAAACATTTTTTGAGTCTTTATATTTGTTGTCAAACATTTTTATTTAGAAATAATAGTGATGATTTAGAGAAATGTATTTTATATCCAGAGAACTCTCCAAACTCTCCTGGATTAATGCGATTAGATCTGGAATACTGTCCTTAAGCCTGGTCAGAAAAAGGATGGCGTCATCGGCATACAGAGATATCTTATGCTCCTGCTCACCTATCTGGATCTCTGTGAGACCATCATGGGCTCTGACAGGATCGGTGATAGTGGACAGCCTTGTCGGGTTGAACACTGTAAGTTAAATGTTTTTTAGATAACATTATTGGTCAGAATCTCTGCTACTGGGTTTGTATAGAGTAGTAGTAGTGGTAGTAATTTAAAAAGGTAGTGCCATTCTATTCTGTCGAATGCCTGTTGGGCGTCTGATGACAGTACCGCTGTATCTTTACCACCAGATTTTTAATATAATATATTAAGGACTCTTCTGATGTGATGGAAACATTGACGATTTTGTACAAACCCATTCTGATCATTATGCACAAGTTTGGGGAGGTGTTGATCTAATCTTTTTGCTAGAATTTTTGGGCTGGCTCAGGTCATCCCTTAGTTATGCTGCTATAGGACTACACTTCCCATGATGCACTTAACTTAGTTTAGAGTTTTTGTGCTCTCATGTCTCGTCAGGTTCTCATGGATCGTGGCTGCTGCTGTGGTCCTGATGACGTCCACTGCATATATTATTACTGTCATTATTGCTGCCATATCTCCATTACAGTTTATAGTTAGTTATTGATTTGCTGCTGCTGTGTCTCTATTTATCTATCTAACCCCCCCTCCCTCTCATTCTTTAACTCAACCAGTCACGGTGGATGACAGTCCACCAATGAACTTGGGTCTGCTCAAGGTTTTTCATCGCCAATGTCGCCAAGTGCTTGCTCATGGTGGAATTGTTGGCCTCTGTAAATAATATTATAAAGAGTACGGTCTAGATCTGCTCTGTATTGAAAGTGTCATGAGATAACTGAAGTTATGATTTGGCGCTATATAAATAAAATTGAATGAAAAAAAATGGAAGAGTTCCTTCCTGGAAGCATTCTTAAAACATATTCAGAAGTGGCTCTACCACTTTATTTTGAAATATTTTATACAATTCTGGAGGAAACCCATTAGGTCCAGGTGCCTTACCACTATTCATATTTTAAAAGTTAAAAGTTTTCCAGCCTTCTCTCCTTGATCATGGTAGGCTTGCTTCAACCACATTAAACTTTTGGCGCTTTCATCTGTGGACATTTTATTGTATTTATCTCTCAATATAAGTCGTTCCTTTTGTTTTAAAGTCAGTGTAAAGTCAGAATAAATATGTGTTCTGAGTTTGTCAGAAGTGTTATTAACCACCCAGCCAAATTTGAATGATTAAAAATATCAACAAGTTTATGAAATTAGGTGTCAAAATCAGGTAAAAATGAATTCTCAGCTCCAGGACTGTGGACTCTGAGTGTGCTAAAGCCACGCCCACTCGTGGGACGACAGAGAAATATAATGGCGCTCTCTAAGCAGCAAAAAGTGGATCATGAAAATCGAGATTTCAACCTGGAATGGACAGATTGATTCATGTTCATTGTTCCCACTGGGAGCAGAAACCAGTGTGACTCATATGTTCAGAGAGCGTGGTGCTCATTAAAAGTGCCAGTGTGAAACACCACTATGAGACAAAACACAAAGTTTTTCATCAAGTCTGAAGTCAGGTCACAGAAAATAAGCAGTCTCACATCCCAATATGATCAATCAATCAGGATCCTGAGCCATTTATTCACTGCTACATGTGGAGTTCAATGTTAAGTGACAATAAATACTTAGTTTATTTCATTTAACAGTCACATGCAGATGTTGATACAACCACGAGGCTACTTCAATATCACACTAATTCATAACGCAACTTTGACATTATGATGATGATGAATTGTCCCCTGAGGGACTAATGAAGTATTTTGAATTGAATTCAAATGATTGGGCAGAGGTAAGTGAACACGAGTTATATAAATGAGTCAGTTCTCTTACTTTGTGTCTGAAGGTCCAGGTTCATGACTGAAGTTTACAGATTCATTTTTATAATATATTATTTATGGCCTGCTAGGATTGTCAGATACTGTATGGCTGACAGATTTGGCTTTTTGGTTAACATAACGAAGCATTTGAATGAGCTAAACGTTAACCTCCAAGGACAGGTGCTGGTGTTATATATCTGTAGATGTGACACAAAATATTACTTCCTGAATGATTTTGTGAAAGAGAAGAGCAAGAGTGATACGTTTTAAACTTAAATGTTAACAGACTTTGCATTACTCATAATAAGTCATGTTTAAAATGAACATGAGGTTAAGATTTGTATCAACTTCATTAAACTTTAACGCATTCCATACAATTTATTCTTTGTTATCTGACTTCAGATGTGAAAGAAAGGAAGAACTGGTTTTTAGATTTGTTCACGTCTTATTGGTTTAGATTTGGTGACATTGCCATTTTAAAAAAAAGATAGTTGTGACAATGAAAATAAAATTGAACAGAAAAATGCATTTGTATGTAACTTTAATTGTTTTTCATTTTTAAACTGTTAGTATTGCCCCCCGGGCATCTTCACATTGTCAAATCTGGCCCTCTTTAAAAGATGTTTGGACACCCCTGGCTTACCACATAGGACATCTGGACACTGAAATGCTACATCACCTCACTGTTTCATCTTATATCACTCCGCCAATCTATGGGTGCAATCGAATAGTAAAAGAGAAACCTCTTATGTCCTTTCCTGAACACTTTTTCTTGACCTTGATGGAAAACATCATGAGGAAAGATTCAGTTTCCTTATGAAACCTTGGGAAACTATGATAATCTACAAATTAAATCTCCGCAAAAAAATGTTTTATCTGCACCCTAGGGTCACAGAGGAGGTCTGTGGTGCATCCCAAGTCGTTTGCCTGAGCTTTCAGTAGATGGCAGTACGTCCCTTAGTTGGTAGAGTCAGGTAGCGTCGCGTAGCCGAAGAAGACATTTATGAGGAAGTAGAGGAACGTAAATAGCGACAGTCCTGTTAGTGAACTTAGAGCTTAGTATGGAGAGCCCCGAGGTAACTTTTACTTTAGCCTACATCGTGTTTTCTTTCTGTTTTGTATGTACGCCCAACGAATTTCGTTCAGCCGGTTTAACCATCCAGAATCTGTTTTCGTCCTGGCTGGGGAGTGAGGATGTGGGCTTCACTCAGTACCATATCAGGAGGACCAGCGTTACCGTTCTGGTCCACTCCGCGCTGCCTTTAGGTAAAACCTTACATTCAAACAGACATAAGGACAGTCGGTATAGCGCTAGCTAGCAACCTTTGTTAAGTACACCATCTGCTAGTTTAATGTGTCAACAGTGATATCAGACACCTGTATTTGGAGAGTGGACAGTGTTGGTGTTTGTAAGCACCGACGTCCTACTTTTGAACGTGTCGGACATTTGTAGGGTACATTTAAGTATCACAATCTTCACTTTGTAAGAATGCAAATACTCCAAAATTGAATCGGGTCAGCACGGTGCACCGTCAAGTGTTATACGCTGAAGTACAGATAACAACAAAAACAAGAGCGAAAGTCACTACGGGTTGCGTCGTACATATAGGGGTGCATGTTTGTGTATGGAGCAGGGTAGTGAAGATAGAGCGTGTGCCTAACGTGGTTGCAGTGAATATATTCTGCTTGTGATGGGTTGTTTGGTGTTATTGTTGACTGTGTGTGTTTTGTTTTTATCCATGTTGTTGTTCATCTCTCTAGGTTATTACATGGGGATGTGTATTGCTGCTCCAGAAAAAAAACTTGGATACATTCACCAGGTCGGCCTGTCTCTCTGTTAAATCTGTTGAAATTTAGATTGATGAACACATTTGGTGTTGCTCACTAACTGTTTAATTTCCCCATAATCCAGAGTAGGATAGAACATTCTATCCTAGATTCATGCAATACATTTGGCACTAGTAGTACAAGTAGTAAGGGTAATATTAGTACTAAGTACGTAAGACCTTGATATGGGATGGCCCCTAAAATCATGGAATCAAACTCTGTAAATGTTTTTGTCATCAATTTTGAACTTTATTAGCATTATAAGTAAGGGCAGGGCTTGAAATACACTTTTTCCATACCAATAGTGTGCAACTCATTTAGCATGTGTAATTTGTCTGGCACAGATATTATGACAAAACAATCTTGAATAACACTGCATATTATTGGTTTTGATATCATTGGTTTGATTAATGGTTTAATGAAGTGTGTATTAATTACTGACACTGGCTCATCAGGGTGATTTAGTTTCTGTATTTAGGTTCTTACACCAGTAATGTAGTTAAATGTAATGGTATTACAATACCTGTAGAGTGGAGTGATACAAATAGTTAAAGGTCCTAGTGCTGTTGTGTTCATATAATCTGATAATATATCAGCACTTATGAAATGCCAACATTAGTTGGTTGAAACCAACTTGTATAATTTTGGAAATTTGGAAAGCTCAGATTTTTTTTCTTGTATTTGTTAATGTTTATGGTATGCTTTCAACTTGATATTTTTCACTGTAAAGACTTCATCAATCACAGGCACAATTTCAGCCCCATGTTGTGCAGATTGAAAAAAGTGCACCAGTGACTTGTCTGAGCCAAACCTAAACCAGTTTTATTTGGTTCTCTCAATTGGCATCTAAACTCACAAGCTAACACAAAGCTACTTTAGATTACTAGATTTTGTGTTCAGTCATGATCAAATAAAAAAACAACAACTCTGCAATGTATTGATTGATAAAGTACACAGTTGGTGTATTCAAATCTGCTGCTTTGTAAATATACACTAATATGCAATTTAAAGGTACAATATGTAAGATATTTACTGTATTAAATCATAAAATGAATATGCTGTGTCATCGCAGATTAAGAAAACATGCTCTACTGGAATACAAACTTCTTGACTTCTTGACTATAGTCAGTATATTTCTTGTTTTGAAATTGTCCTTGATGGACCAGGCTGTCTCTTTGGGTTTTATTCTGTGTGTTTTGATCCGGTCTGATAACTACATGGCTCATGCCGAAGCTCCGGGTTGCCAGATATGAAACGTACTACAGCCATGGAAGCAAACAAAGTGGATTAACAGAGTGAATGTTAGATTCTGCCCGACCTAAGAAGCTCCATGAGCAGACACGTGGTAAAACACGGTAAATATTGCAGAAGATTTAAAAGAACCAGAGTGCCTGTTGTTTTTTTGTTTTTTTTCAGTGGGTTTCCACCTGATTTCCTCTGTAAATCAAAAATTATCTCCACCATCATCGTCCCTCTCTGTTTAATCTCATGGATACCGTAAGATTGTGTTGTGACAGAGATCCTGACCCACAGTGCATCCTGGAAAGTGACAAAGACTTTGTAAAAGTTACAGACCTACCCGGCTCTCACTGCGGGAGGCAGAGGCTGTTTTCCGGGACAGAGTTCACTGTTGTGTCGGTATGGAGGACTGGGCAGGTAATGATGACTTTTCCACGTAAAAAATTATCAATTATTTCCCTCGTAAAGTTTCCAAAGGCACTACCTACAACACAGCTGTGGGAAGTTATAGAGTAACTAAGTTCAAGTATTGAAATTACGTCACGTTATCATCATCGGTAAACAGCGGGACCTACTCGGCTCTTACTCCCAGAGAAGGAGGCTGCTTTCCCGGGGGAAGTGAGCCGTAGAGTCCGTTGGGAGGACTGACTGGGTCACAGAGACTTTCAACTCAATATTCGCTGATTTTTAAAAAAAGCTTCGACTCAAAAGTTCTCAAAAGTTACTAAAACAGTTGTGTGTGGTGTTTCTTTTATTAGAGGAAGTCTAGAGGAGTTTATTTATGCTGAACTTTACCGCTGTAAAATAATTAGAAAGTAATGTTGAATTTCTCTCTCTTTCCTGTGTGTGTGTGTGTGTGTGTGTGTGTGTGTGTGTGTGTGTGTGTGTGTGTGTGTGTCGCTCTATCAATATCAATATATCTCTCAAACAAACAGACACAAACCAAATTAAACTTCTCCGACTCAGTCAGACTCAGATGTAGAAGCTGCTTCATGGTATAAACCTTGTTGCACATGTTTTGCCCTCATGAAGGTTCAGTGTCTTCAACCTGGCAACCTGCATTAGCTGCAGTCTGGGGAGGAGAGAGTGAGGGGAGACTGCTCTCTAGTGTTTTGAATTTGACCCTGCGGTGTCCATTTTTAACAGCTAGTTATCGATATTCTGCACAATCTTACATATTGTACCTTTAAATAATCATTCTGTGCCAATAAATTGTTTTGTCATGATTGCCATTCAAAAGAGACTGTGAAATAAATGCTTTGAGATTTTTTTCCCCTCAGCAATTAAATGTGTAATTTTTTGACTTGCATATCTCCTTACCCTGATGATGTATAGAGCATTTAAGATGTTCTCCAAGTCAACTTTTTGGCATATAGTTAAAAAGTAGTTAAAAGTTAGTTAAGATCTACGTGTCTCAGTTGTATTGTCATGCTCTTTCACCAGGTGAGTGACAGCTGGAGAGCATTTCTCCTCCTCTCTCTCTGCCTTCAGTTGGCCAGCTGGGCGCTTGTCATCTACTGGTCCCACTCTCACTGGCACAACCATCCAATAAGCCAGGCCCTGCAGGCCCACATACAGCCCCCTCACCCCAGTTGGGGCTCTGTGGCAGCCAGCATCAACACTGAGTTCAGACGTATAGATAAGTTTGCTACAGGGGTGCCTGGAGCCAGAGTTATAGTTACTGACAACTGGGTGTTAAAGGTGAGTATTTGTTTATTTATTTATTTATTTATTTATTTATTTATTTATTAAGGATCCCCATTAGCTGGTACCATAGTAGCCAGCTAGTCTTCCTGGGGTCCACAAGGAACAACACAGAATATACACAAAAACGTCACGTCCTCATACATTTTCAAATACAGTCAATCACAATATACCAGATGTTAAAAAATTAAACCAAACATTTGAACATTTCCACTAATCTTAAAACAGAATTTTTTCTTAGACAACAGAATGAAACCCCTCTTACTCATGTACAGTTTGTATAAAATATGATTTCAATATCCTTTTAAATACCTGTTTACTTATAGTACAACTGAGGTAGTGAGGCAGAGTATTCCACAGAGTTATTGCTCTATAGATAAAAGATCGTGATAAGGCCTTTGTTCTAGGGTGAGGCACTTCCAGCTGACCATTGCTGGACCCTCTAGTGCAATAGTTGTGCGCAGTATTTCTAAAAACAATTTGAATAAAAAGTCAGGCGCTTTACTGATCAAGGCTGACTGAAACATTACGGCAGTGCTTGATGCTAACCTGGTGTCTACCATCAGCCATGAGAGGGAGTCATGCATGCGGTTAACATTTGATCGGGTGGAGCAGCCCAATACCAACCGTGCAGCCTTATTTTGTGCAATCTGCAACTTTTTGAGCTCAGTTTTGGCAGCAGATGCCCAGACCACAGAACAATAATCTAGGTGGCACAACACCAAACTCTGTATAATCTGATGCATGAGGGATTTGAGTAACAAAGGAGGCACATTTCCTGGAGATACCAACAGCTCTTCCCATTTTTAAGATAATTTGATTAATATGATTACTAAAAGAGAGCCTGGAATCCAACACTACACCCAGAAGTTTTACAGTCTCTACTTGTTCCACTGTTACATTATTTAACTTTAAATCCAACTTTGGGCTACAAGATAACTTATGCCTTGAACCAATTAAAATGCTTTTTTGTTTTAAGAACATTAAGAACTAACTTATTGCAAGAAATCCAGTCATGTAGAATTTGCAGTTCCTTATTAAGGACATCATTCAACTCACTGTATGAAGGCGCAGCATAATACAAGGTTGAATCATCAGCATAAAACACAATTTCTGCTCTTTCAGTAGCCCAAGCAAGATCATTAATAAACACAGTAAACAGTAACGGTCCGAGGCAGCTGCCCTGAGGCACACCACATACAAGAACCCCCTCTATTTGATTTACCACCATTTAAATGCACCTGTTGTGATCTAGAAGACAGATAGTTATGGATCCACATTAATGCCAGTGGACCAAAACCATAACACAGTTTTTTATCAAGAGAGAGTGATCAAGCAAATCGAAGGCAGCAGTTAAATCTAACAGCACAGCCCCGACCATTAAAGAATTGTCGATAGCTCTAAACCAGTCATCAGTCATTTTTATCAAGGCAGTGGACGTGGAGTGGCTAGTTCTGAAGGCATGCTGAGACATAGTTATAAAATTATTCGTAAAAAAATAATCATGAATTTGCATATATACAACTTTTTCTATGATTTTGCTCAGGACTGGAATAATGCTAATTGATCTGGAGTTGCTCTCATTAAAGACTATTTTTTTATCTTTGGGTATTGGGACAATTTTAGCTGTCTTCCAGAACATAGGAATTTTGCAGACACATAAACATCTATTAATAATATGAGTCACTGGAGATGAAATACAACTGGCAGTAATCCGTAACAGTTTACTATCCAGATCTTCTACACCGGCTAATTTATTGTCAGGAAGAGCGCAGAGAAGCTTTTCCACCTCTTTGACTTCAACCTGATGAAATTCAAAAGTGCATACTTTGTCATTCATTATAATATTCGTGATTATGTCTTTGGATTTATGGTTATCTGAAGTATTCATGCTTTCTCTAAGTTGAGATACTTTTTTATATAAAGAAATTGTTAAAATGATTAGCAATGTCATTCGATTTAGTGAGAGCAAAACCATTTGATTCAACAAAGGGAGGACAAACATTAGTTTTGCGACCCATCATTTCATTAAAAACTCTCCAAAGATTCTTACCATCATATTTAGCAGTATTTAATCTTAGTTTATAGTAATCCTTCTTTTTCATTTTATTTAATTTTGTAACTTGATTACGCAAAGAGCAATACTTGCGTCTATCTTCAATTAATCCAGACTTTATGGCAACCTTTTTAGCAGCATCTCTCTCTGTCATTAAATTCATTAGAGTGTTATCAATCCATGGGGCTCTTTTATGCTTGACTGTAAACTTTTTTAAAGGAGCATGCTCGTCTACAATCTTCATGTATTTGGACATAAATAGACTAAGTGCAGCCTCAGGGTCGTCCTCACTATATACATCACTCCAAAAATATTTGATATATCTTCGATAAAACGTTCTTTATTAAATTTTTTGTATGAACGAGTATAAATAACATTTGCTCTGACTTTCTGAAGCTTTGTCTTTCTGGTTACAGCAATTATGTTATGGTCACTAAAACCAATTGGCACAGAGACAACTTTTGAACAAGGGTCAGGAACATTAGTATAGATGTGATCAATACACGTATTCAGGGTAATACCATCACTGTCTATACTATCTCTGGTGGGCAGAGTGACAATCTGATGCAAGTTACAAGCATTCAAAATAGAAAGGACCTTGTTCTTGTTTGAACCAGGCCTACCCAACCAATCTATGTTCATATCACCTAATAAGTAGATTTCATAATTCATGTCCGATAACTTATCAAACATATTACACAGATCATTAAGATATAGAGCATCAGCACTAGGAGGACGATAGAAACAGCATACTAAAATGGGCTTAAGATGAGGTAGATAGACTTGTACACAAAGAGCTTCAATTTCATCTTTCATTAAATCATCTCGTACTTTGGCAGGAAAAATATTCTGAACATAAATGGCCACCCCTCCTCCAAATTGATTCCTATCTTTTCTAAAGATAGAGAACCCCTCAATATTCACATCCATGTCAGTCAAAAAATCATCAAGATGTGTCTCAGAAATAGCAAGAATATTAATACTATTACTGCTAACAATACCTTGTATTTCCTCAGCAACTGCATACATTAACATGTGCTAAGACTAGCCCCTTTTCAAGACCAAGTTTAGTGCCAGGAATGGCATTTAAAGAATGAGTCATATGGACTCAGTAAAAAACAAGAAAAAATATACTAAACCTTGTTAAAAGAGCCAGGGAGTTACTTTTGAGTCTCAGAATAGCTGACCATTAATATAAAGCTTATCAACAGTCAGTGCCACTTTGCATTTTTGAGCCCTTTTTTCTTCATGATAGGCAACAGAACTTTTCTCCTGGCGTTGACCTCTGCAGGGAAATGGTCATTCAGCCAGAAGGAAGTTCCCCTCAGTTCCCTTCCATGACTCTTGACCATTTCTTTCTGCTTGTAGTGTTCAAAACGAACTATAATTGGCCGGTTCTTACCCTCACTTGGTTTGCCCAGTCTATGAACTCTGGAAAATGCAATGTCCTTAACAACCTCAGAGGAAAACTTGAGGTGTTTGGACATAAATTCTCTCACCGTTGTTTCAGGGTCAGCATTGTCCTCTTGAATACCAGCAACAATTAGATTGTCTCTCATATTTCTGCACTGAATATCCAACAAATGCATTTCAACAATGCTTATTGTCCTGCATGAGAGAGCTTGAAGATTGTTGGACCTTATTCATTGCTTCTTTGAGAGTGATGTTTTCCTTCCTTAACTCTTCAATCTGATTTTGGCTAAATTCCAAGCTCATTTTCAGATCACGGATCTCCATTTGTAAAGACTCAAGAATATCTAATTTGCTTAATCTGGCATTGATTGATTCAAATATTGCTGCATCTACTTCCAAAGTAGCCACACCTGCATTAGCTGTTAAAGGCTTGCGAGCCCTCAGATTTTCAGATGGAGGCTTACCTGAGGCTACCTTTTCACTGCTCTTATTTGGCATTTCAAGCTGCAATGCAGTGCGCCTCAAGCTGTTTCAGGCTGCAGAGCAGTAGATGGAGTAGGCCTCAAGCTGCTTCAGGCTGCAGAGCAGTAGATGGAGTAGGCCTCAAGCTGCTTCAGGCTGCAGAGCAGTGGATGGAGTAGGCCTCGGCTGCTTCAGGCTGCAGAGCAGTGGATGGAGTAGGCCTCGGCTGCTTCAGGCTGCAGAGCAGTGGATGGAATGGGCCTCAAGTTGCTTCAGGCTGCTTCAAGCTGCAGGTTAGATGGAGTAGGCCTCAGGCTGCTGTACTGTAGATAGCTGGGCCATGAGCTCTGTAGAAGAATAGTAGTAGAAGAAACTGATTAAGCCTGCGATCAGTGATCAGTGAGTAAAAACACTTTATCTAGGTTCATGCTGTTTTGTTGACACTGGGGGTGACCAAACTACAATGCAAGGCCATGTGCTGCCTAACACCTAAATTCAGATGAAGTTATTTTGAAATTAGTTAGGCTTACATTTGTCTATCTTAAAATGCAGTTGTTATTGGGAACACTAGGTGTTGTCAGGCACCATCAAGGCTTGAGGTCCAAATTCCATGCTTTACTTGCTTTTCTAAAATTTAATTTCAGTTTTATTTATGTAGCATTAAATCCTATCAGAACACTTTTCATATAGAACTGGTCTAGTACTCTTGATAATGTTAACAGAGACCCAACAAATCCCAGGAAGCAGTTGGCGAGGCAAGGAAAACCATTCTCTAAGAGGCCTCAACCAGAACCGAGCTCATGGTGGGTGGCCATCTGCTGTGACTGGTTGGGTATTGGGAGGGGGAGAGGCGTGAGGGAAGTATAGAGGGAGACTAACATAGATAACGGCAATAATTATAATGCTGATAGCTACAACTAACTTGTACTACTACTAATAATAATAATTGAGAGGGAGAGCTCAGTGCATCATGTGAAGTCCCTCAGTAGTCAAAACCTATAGCAGCATAACTAGCCCTTAAACCCTAAATTACACCTGGCACGGCTACCATGTTGCAGCGTGGTTGATGACAACACAAGATTTGAAGAACCTGTGGAAGAACCTAATGTACATGGTCAAAATACAAAAATACTAACCAACCCATTTGAAACCAGAAAGAACTCAGAAAGCATATCTCCAACTAAAGAGGTACAATCCTCAATATTTTATTAATAGAAATGGTTTTAATTAGCATCTGGCTCCACATCAATATCCACTCAGACCATTATTTTTTCAAGTGAGTACAATAAGCACAAGTAAACAGTGAAAATGTTCAAAATGCTCTTGTGCAGTGTTGAGAAAACTTTTAAAAATAAAGAAAACAACTCAGTCACTAACAGAAGTCATTCAGTCCTTGGTCTGTGGTCTGTAATTGTTTACCAGATTTGAGCAAAATCTCTCTTACCAGGGTTTTGAGATATCTCACAAATAAATAAATGTGACTGGATAATATTAATATGAATTTAATCTAGAATTGATCTGACTGAGACTCGATTTATAATAATCTCAGTCTTAAAGTGCTGGCCTATTGGCCCCATATTTGCAAACTCCTAATTTCACCCTATCTAATTAATCCTGTGGTGACTTTATTCTTAATTTATTTGTCCAGTTATTAATAATTTTAACCTGGGTGAATCCAAGTACATCAAGCAGACTTGCAGAATCAACATTTTCTAAATATTTATTGTAATATTAATAATAATAATAATAAAATTTAATAAGATTTTGTAATGTATATTATATTTTTCACCTTACAAATGTTCTATGAAACTCAGTTTTGTCAGAACTTTGGAAATTGTTCTTGTGTTCATTGCGATATTGATTAAAATCTTACTTTTCAAAGGGGGTGTACGCATTTATGCTGAGCACTGTATATCTGTCCAAAACTGTCTTTCAATTTCTGCTTACAGAATCACACAGTTCACAGTGTAGTATAAGTTCCCTATTGTGAATTAGTGCCCTGTGCACTGCTGTTCTTTTTAATTAAGTTAATAAAGTGCAGTAAACAAATACTTGAATCCTGTGAAATGCATTCTGACATACTGTATGTACCGGAGCGAAAATCCATCCTAAGAATCAGCTATAGTATATAGTATATTATATTTTAATATATTAGCATATATTTTCCTTTTTTCTCAGAATTTGTACATCTACATCCTATTAAACATTGAAACCCCTGCATTAATAATAATAATAATAATAGATCGGTTTTATATAGCGCTTTTCTTGGTACTCAAAGCCGCTTTACATAGAAAAATTCACACATAATCGCACACACACACACACACACACACACACACACACACTATGAGTTAGGTGTCATATGCAGAGTTGAAGAGGTGGGTCTTGAGATGCCGTTTGAAGGAGTGCAGGGAGTCAGCGTTACGGATGGTCAGGGGGAGAGAGTTCCAGAGGGTGGGGGCAGCAATGGCAAAGGCTCTGTCCCCAATGGTCCGGTATTTAGTCGAGGTGGTGGGGGTGAGGAGGTTGGCGTCAGCAGAGCGGAGTTGGCGGGTGGGGCTGTGGCGGTACAGGAGGTCAGACAGGTAGGGGGGGGGCAAGGTTGTTTAAGGCCTTGTATGTGGTGAGAAGGATCTTGAAATGTATGCGCTGTTTTATGGGAAGCCAGTGAAGTTGACGGAGGACAGGGGTGATGTGCTGTCTGGAGGGTGAGCGGGTGAGCAGTTGGGCAGCAGAGTTTTGAACATATTGTAGTTTTTGAAGGACAGTTGAGGGGAGACCATACAGGATGCTATTGCAGTAGTCCAGTCTGGAGGTGATAAATGCATGAATTAATGTCTCTGCCGCAGGGGTGGAAAGAGAGGGTCGAAGGCGTGCAATGTTTCGTAGGTGAAAGAAGGATGTTTTGGTAACGTGGTTGATGTGTGGTTTGAAGGAGAGTGTGGGGTCCATATAAATTCCAAGGTTTCTGACTAGGGGGGAGGGAGTGACAGAGTGGCCGTCAATACAGAGTGTGAAGTTCTGGTAGGTGGGGAGGCTGGATTTAGGACCAAAGATGATGATCTCCGTTTTGTTACTGTTTAGTTTGAGAAAGTTGTGATTCATCCAGTCTTTGATGTCTGTGAGGCAGCAAGTGAGGGTGGAGAGGATGGCAGGGGAGATGGTTTACATTTTAAAAGGTAATTTTCAGACAAAATTAAGAAACATGTTCTTTGCTATTTTGCTATCAGACTAAATGCAGATGATACATTAGCCCTTTTAGCCTAACATTGCTAATATTAGCTTTTATTAGCATGCAGAACAGCTAGTGTAGTGGCAATCCAACAACCAAAAAAGCCACTTGAGGGAACTTGAAGTCATTTCCAACGCATTGTGGTGCAAAAAAAAATCCATGAAGTATACGTTTAAAGTTCTACTTAAGCAGATAAAAAACAAAACTACAAAAGGTCGGGTGTACTGAATGAATGAATGAATGAGTGGATGACATAAAAGCAAGCTCGCAAAATAACTGACAAAAACTCCCATGATCGGGCAAAAAATGCATAGCACACACACACACAGTTGAAAAACTGTGTCGCTTCCCCAATTCCTGATTCCCTCCAGCTGTCCACCTTTAACTCCCCTATGTAGGCTATACGTGACTCCTGTGATTGCCTTTCTATGTGATCAGGTGTGCAGGTGACATCGCAACAAGAACGTACACAACGGCTGTGAGTGGCTGTGGCTCAATCAGTCGAGCAGTTCAATCCCCAGTTCCTCCAATCTGCATGTCAAAGTGTCCCTGGGCAAGATACTGAACCCCAAATTGTTCCCGAAGGCTGTGCCATCAGTGTGTGAATGTGTATGAATGGTTAGCTCCTAAAACTGATGAGCAGTTGGCACCTTGCATGGCAGCTAATGCCATCAGTGTATGAATGTGTGTGAATGGGTGAATGAGATACGTACTGTAAAAGCGCTGTGAGTGGTCGGAAGACTAGAAAGGCGCTATACAAGTACAGTCCATTTACCATTTACCATTTACAACCTACCACACACACACTACCTTTAGCACATATCAAAATTGTCTACAACACACCGGCCCCTAACTGTTACTGTATAATAACATAACAATTCAACAGCACACATCAATGGAGCCATTTAAAGGTCTATAATGCACAGGTGTGCTCAGTCCATATTGTTCATGAATGTGTCCGTAGGATCAGATGTAACCCCACTGTTGGGATATGAGGCCTACATCAGTCTTTATTCAGCTTCCTGCAGAAGACAAATCTTTGTGACTGGCCGCTCCAAGATATTGCACTTGGTTTGGACTTTGACAGACTGTACGAGTCCTTGTGCATCAGGAAAGGTCTGCATTACCTTCCCCAACAACCAAGATCCACGAGGGGCAGTAGAGTCTGCTACGATGACGATGTCTCCTGCAACAAAGCTTCTTTTGTCTTTTGGCCACCGTTGTCATTCCTCTAACAGTGCTCCCGAATCTATCTATGCCAGAAAAGATCTGATAGAAACTGAACTTGTCATCGCCGCTTGGTGTACAAATCACCTTTCTCAAAAAGCCCAGGAGGTTTACCTTTCAACAAAAGGATGTGATTTGGAGTTGATGAAGAAAATAAACATTTAACATAGTGTAAACTTACTGAATCAAGTAATGTCTAGGGGAAGCCTTTAGCCCCTACTGGGTTGGTTCCTTGATCAACGCAATACACATTGGGGACAGTGCAGACTCACAAATAAGGTGACGTCTAGAAACATCTACCAGCCGCCTAGTGTTTAGGCCTTGGTCTTGTGACATGCTAAACATGTGCCCTTCCTGCCTGTCCTTTTGTTTGCTTGACTTGAACTTCAGGTCTTAATGCAAATGCCCCCCTGCCATTTGTTACCTATCCCACAGTACCTTCCCTTCCCTTTGTTCCCTACCCTTTTACATATTCTTTGATCACAGTTATCTTTCTGTATAAAAGTGCTCCATTTCATTTGCTCTGGGTCAACTCACTGACTCAGATACGTTCTATGACGGTCAGTTCACCAGTGTGCCGGCACGTTTTTTAAGTAAACACACACCACCACAGCAAACATCTCAACTGGTCTCAACTGGATTTCTTCGACAGAGTCAGAGGTTCAAGATCATGAGGGTCATCTGAGATCTTTCTGATCGGGCTGTTGTTCAATATGGCTTCTACGTCACACAGAAATGTCTGCGATCCTTCATCATCCACACTTTGCTGATGAAGTACTGAGTTCAGCACCTCTCTGACCATATGAATGATTCTTTCCCATGCTTCGCCATGATGTGATGCAACAGCAGTCTTGAAGCTCCATTTTATTCCAGACTGAAGCAATGTGTTTTGAAATTTATTGTGATTAAGAGCAGATAATGCTTCTCTCAGTTCACGTTCTGCTCCCACAAAGTTGGTTCCATTTTCTGGTCTGATGTGTGTTACTTGACCTCATCTGGATATAAATCTGCGCAATGCATTGATGCAAGAACTGGTGTCCAATGAATATGCCATTTCCAAATGCACTGCCCTACTTGCCATGCAGGTGAAGATAACACCATAACGTTTAGGGGTGGGAAAAATAATCGATTCTTCAATGCATCGCGATTCTCTCCAGAACGATTCCGCCTGGATGCAGATAAGTTAATAATCGGAATTTTAAAAATTAAATTAGTTTGCGTGCTGCAACATTCTGTTCGCCTGCTGCAGAGCGCTACAGAACACTCTCCTTTCTGCCTGCCGGTTCTCTGCCAACATGCATGCGCACCAAACACGTGTGAGTTGTTTACATCCAAAGTTTAGTGGCGACAAAATGGCTGCTAACGACAAACTTATACGGCCTGCACCAGCTTCTTTAAAAGCTGCAATATGGCAGCATTTTGGGTTCTATGAGGTCGATGGGAAGATGGACAAGACCTACGCTGTGTGTAAGGTGTGTAGAAGTCAAATTAAATACTTCAGAAATACAACCAATCTGCGAAATCACATTTCTCGATGCCACTCGGAGTTGGGGGGAAAGCGACCCGTTCCTGATGGCAGCCAGAGGACAATTGAGCAGGCAGTGGCACAGCTGCCACTGAACTCGGATAGGGCCAAACGGATTACTAAATCCATTGCGAAATTTATTGCAATGGATTTAAGACCATACTCTGTCGTAGAGAACGTGGGTTTTCTGGAGATGGTGCATACTCTGGAGCCGAGGTACAAGATATCTTGTCAGCGATACTTCACCAACACTGCAATCCCTACACTCTACGCTGAAACCAAATCAAAAGTTTTGGATACTTTGACGAACGCTGGAAGGGTGGCTATAACATGCGACGCATGGACATCAATTGCCACGGTGTCCTACGTTACCGTAACCGTGCATTTCATCGACAATGATTGGCAGCTAGTGTCACTTGTGCTCCAAACACGAGCAATGTACGAGAGTCACACAGGCGCAAATGTGGCTGACTTGTTGAAGAGGATAGCAGATGAATGGCATCTGAATGACCAAGACTTGGTTTTGGTCACAGACAATGCTTCTAATATGGTCGTTGCTGCCCAACTTGGAGGATTTGTGCATGTGAGATGTTACGCCCACACCTTAAATCTGGCTTGTCAGTGAGCGCTCAAGTTGCCTGCTATGTCTAAGCTCCTGGCGAGGATTAGACGCATCATTTCATTTTTCCACCGCAGCACCGTCGGCACATACCAGCTGGAAGAGAAGCAGAAGCTACTTGGTCTGCCGTGTCACAAACTGATAGCAGATGTCAGCACCAGGTGGAACAGTGCATATGAGATGGTGGATCGTTTTTTGGAACAGCAGCCTGCTATCTGCGCCGCTTTACTCTCTCCCCAGGTGAGGAAAGGAGAAGCTGATCTCTGTACTCTCACTGAGACAGATGTCTCCAACGCAGAGGATGTCGGCCCTCAAGCCAATGAAAGATGCTACTACACTTATATCAGAGAGCAGCCCCACAGTGTGCTTGATTGCCCCACTGCAAGCTCAACTCTGCCAGGAAACGACGAGCAACATTTCAGAATCATCGATTACCCGCGAGTTAAAGCAGGCCATCAACGCAGACCTCAGCAAAAGGTACACCTCTGACCTAGAGAGAAGCATACTTCGTTCAGCTTCTGCTCTAGACCCGAGATTCAAGGGACTGCCTTTCCTTTCTGAGGAGGATATAGAGGAGACATTTGGAAGAGTTGTTGCTGAGGCTGCATCACTTGAGGTAAATAATGCTATTTTATTGTAACATTATTGTACGATTGTCAAGGCTTACTATTTAGTTTGTTGAATTGATACATTTGACAACATAACACACAATTAATGCATAATACAATATTGAACAGATAGGTAGCCTAATAATTTATGGTTTGAATTATTTTATTTTTTATTATTTTTTATGTGGTTAGGATTGGAGATATTGACATGATATGGAAATGTGAAAATGAGGCCGCTGTGGTGATCTGCTATTATTGTATTTACCTACAGCAACAGGTGAGAGTGGAAGATGAGGAAAGCCAGCCCAACACAGAGGACACCCACACCACAGAGGAGCAGAACCAAAGCCCCTCCTCTCCCAAGAGAGGAGCACCATCCTCTTTGCAATGCCCCTCTCCTCCTAAGAGACGAGCTTCATCCTCTTTGTTGGAGAATCTGCTGGGGAATACCTTCCCTGGTGCTACAGCTCAGCAGCCCATCTCTGCCTATGCTAAAGCTGAGGAGGAGGTTAGCAAGTTCCGTGCTGCTCCACCAATTCCTCTCTCTGAGGACCCGCTCAGCTGGTGGAGAAAGAATGAGGTGATGTATCCCCTGCTTTCCAAGTTGGGCAAGCGATACTTCTGTATTCCGGCCACCAGTCAGTACGTTGACATGCAGCAAAAAAATCGAATTTCTGATCGTATCAGACATAGTTTGGACTTTTAAAATGCTTGTAAACACCTTAGTCCAACCTATTTCGGACCTACTTCAGACCATAACGGACATCTCAAAATCGGATAAGAACACCTAGATAATTCGTTCATAGTCGGCATTTTAATGCCATGTATACTCAGCAATTGGATCTAAATCGGATTTTGCATTTTACGCATGCTCGAGAATTTCCGCCGGGGCTTTCACCCGGGAGTGAAAGGAGACGTCGTATTAAATAGTGGTGTTGTTGCTTTTATATGCATTATTAGGAGGAAAATAATGCACGAAATGTACACTACTGTAGCATCGTCCATCTCCTCGTACGCCATCTTTGTTTGAATGCCGTCAGATAGTTTGTTGTTGCTGATAAGTAGAGGTCAACCGGAAGTGGCTCTTTGTTGAGAGGGCTACAGCGCCACATAGCGTAACGGAGTCAGCCATGCTCCGGCCATTTATCCGATTCTCTGAACGGCATGTATACTCAGACAAGTGATCCGGTCTTACGCATGTCTTTATCTGATACGATCAGAAATTCAAATTTTTTGCTGCATGTAAACGTACTGAGTGTCTCTGCAGAAAGAGTCTTCTCTACTGCAGGGAATATTGTGACTGCCCAACGGAGTACACTCACACCAGAGCATGTCGACCAGCTCCTGTTCTTACACAAGAACTTGCATATTCCATGAGTATCCACCAGTTATTAACTGGAAATTAAGCACCTTTACTGCTACTGTTTGTTCACTATGTTGCACTTCCATAGTACACTGCCATGATTTAATTGTAGCACTGTTATGATATTTCTGTTTACTTTTCTACCTCATTTTCTGTTTACTTTTCTACCTCCTTTGCAGTGTTTTGTTTTTGTATGAGAGCTGAATTCCAAGCCATGCTTTTTGCACAGTGTTGACATGCAAGCAGCATAAAATTGTGTAGCATAGTTTTTTTTTTTGTTTCAGGGATATGCTACTTATTACCAATAACAGGAGGATTTTGTGTTTGAAATCTTGTTCTTATAATTGATTAAGAGCAGCTTTTTCTTTAATGACATAGAAAAGAAAGATTAAAAAAAGAAAAATGAATCTTTTTTTTTTTTTTACATACTTCCATATTGTGTTAAAATGCAAGCTGCATTGTTCATAGAAAGTCATATTTGTGACAAGAAAAGCTTTTTCTCTAATAAAATATAGAGAAGGTAATTCATCTGTTGATTGTCTTTAATGAATATCACAAAAGTAGTAGGAAGTGATTTGCAAACTCTGAGTAGCAAACTCAGATGTGTATATATATTTTAAAATCACGCATGAAAATGTACATTAAAAAATTGTTGCATCGAGATGCATCGATAATCGGTTTAGAATCGAACCGTTGACCTCTGAATCGTAATCGAATCAAATCGAGAGGTGCCAAAAGATTCCCACCCCTAATAACGTTTGATGAGAGTGCGGCTTCTCTTCACCTCAGAAGGGCCAAAATAATCCATGCTCACATTTGTGAATGGTGGGTGGTTAGGTTGCAGTCTTTCTTTTGGCAAATCTGCCATCTTTTGTTCGCCTAGCTTTCCCCTGTAACGTCTGCAAATAACACAGGAAGAGATGATCTTTCTAGCAGCAGCATTTGCGCTGGTGATCCAGTACTGTTGACGAAGTCTGGAAAGCAGTTGATTTCTTCCACAATGTCCTAACTGCTCATGAATGTGGTGTAAAATTAGAGTGGAGATGTGCTGATCTTTTGCGAGAATGACTGGATGTTTAATTTCATCAGACATTGTAGCTTTGCTGAGCCTTCCTCCTGCTCTCAAAAGCCCATTTTTTTAGCACTGGATCAAGTTTATAAATGTGACTGCTTTTCTTGACTCCAGATGTTCCTCCTTTTCAAAGCAGCTATTTCATCACTAAACTTGTCCTTTTCACAGTACTGAATGATGGCACTTTAAGCAGTGTCAATATCCTTAGGAGACAAGGTTTGACCACTCAGTGTGGCTCTAAATCTTTGCATCTCCTTTTCCACTTTGTTCTTTTGTTGAGGTATGCCAAGTCCACTGCTCAACACAGAAGCTTGTATTTCTTTTCTCTTCTGACTCAACAACTGCATCTTTTTTCTCACCTGGAGAAACCACGCAAGTGAGGTCTTTAACCTTCTGCATGAAGAGAAATAGGCTATCAGCCAATTCGTTGCATTTTGTCCATCCTGGCTAAGGACAGTATTTGTTGCATTTGGTGCATGTTCGATGACAACAGTATTTAAGATAGATAGATAGATAGATAGATAGATAGATAGATAGATAGATAGATAGATAGATACTTTATTGATCCCGAGGGAAATTCAAGCATCCAGTAGCAGTAACATACATTGTCCATTGTCTATTGTGCCTCCTGCCATCACTGCGAGCTGTTGTACAGTCTGATGGCCAGGGGGATGAAAGAGTTATTGAGTCTGTTGGTGGAGCAGGATTGAGACAGCAGTCTGCCACTGAACACACTCCACTGCCTGATGAAGGTGTTGTGCAGAGGGTGGTGGGCATTGTCCAGTAGGGACAGCAGTTTGTCCAGGGTCCTTCTCTCTGTCACTGTCACCAGAGAGTCCAGCTCTGTGCCCACCACTGAGCCAGCTCTCCTCACTAGTCTGTCCGGTCGGGCAGCGTCCCTCTTCTTGCTGCTTCCTCCCCAGCAAACCACTGCGTAGAAGAGGACGCTGGCCACCACAGACTGGTAAAACATCTGTAGCAGTTTTTTGCAGATGTTGAAGGACCCCAGCTTTCTCAGGAAGTACAGACGGCTCTGTCCTTTCCTGTGGACAGAGTCCATGTTTACTTTCCAGTCCAACCTGTCTTCCAGCTGCAGCCCCAGATATTTTTTATGTCCTGACCACCTCCACATCGACCCCCTCGATGGACACAGGTTGGAGCTGTGGTTTCTGTAGCTTTGTAGCTTTGTAGCTTCTCCTCTGACCTCTGGGTCGTCGCTAGTGATAGAAATTAAATCAACAATGTTAATACGCCATTCTCTTTCATTCTTAAAAATGAAATTGGGCCATGAATCCATCTGCTGCACGTTAGAAGATACTCAACTGTGACACTGCGAGACGCCTCGTCAGCCGGGTTCTGCTTGGTATCAACACACCACCATTGTGAGACAGCAGTGGCTTCTATTATAGTAGATATGCTATTAGCCACAAACATGAAAGCATGAAACTGTAGCTTAACCTACAGAGGTGTTGCATCAGCAGCTTGGTAACAGCAGCTTGGTAAAGTAAAGGGTGCTAAGAATCTAATGGGGTCATAAACTACCTCGTCTGGTGAATGGTCTTTCCTGAACTGCCATTTTGAACCTGAAGGTGTCAGTTTCTGCACACCACTATAGTCCCAGCGTTCTCTCAACAGGAAGATTATCTCTGTCAAAGTCCAATTCTTTAAATTCCTTGGCTATTTTTTCCACATCAATAGATTCCAACAGTGACCTACTGTTGCTCATCCATTTCACCAGCTGAAACCCTCCTAACTGGCACACAGCTGTCAGGTCTTTCACCAATGCCATCGCTTCTGCCTCAGAAGGCAGGGACTTCAAACAGTCGTCCACATAAAAATTGTGCTTGATGGTGTTGGTCACATCTGTTGGGAATTCTGACCTGTTGTCATCAGCAGCCTTTCTTAATGCGAAACTGGCACCGCTGGGCCATGATATTGCACCAAACAGATGAACAATCGTCCTGTATTCAGTGAGGGGTTGTGTCAGATCACCCTTTGACCACCACAGAAAGTGAAGAAAGTCTATGTCCTGTTTTGCCACTTTGACTTGATGAAACATTGCTTTTATGTCAGCGATCACTGCTATAGATTGTTTATGAAACTTAGTCAGAACTCCGAGCAAAGAATTTGTCAGGTCAGGTCCCTGGAGTAGTTGACTGTTGAGTGACATCCCTTTCAAGTTTGCACCACAGTCAAATACCACATGTAAGGTTTCTTTCTTAGGATGGCGCATGCCATGGTGTGGGATGTACCAGACTTTCCCGTCCTGCCTTTCCAGTTGGTGTTTTGGCACCTTTTCTGCATGCCCTTCATTTATGACATCACAGAGAAACTGACTGTATTCCTCTTTAAATGTAGCATTTTTCTTCAATTTCCTCTTTAAACAGAGAGCCCTTTGCTCTGCAACCTGACGGTTGTTAGGCATAGTCACATTGTCCTCTCTGAAAGGTAATGTCCATTATTAAGTTCAGCTGTTCATAATATCAATAAATTTGAGATCTTCCCTAGACATTTCTGTTTTTTCCTCTGTTGGTCTTTCATTAAAGTCAGAATTGTATTGTTTCACCAGCAGCTCTATCTTATATGGAGTTACTTTTGTGTCAGATCAATCCAAACAAAACGTCTTCAATGTCAAACAAAAATAAGAGCTTGAGAAAGAATAAAATTAATTTAAGAGAGAAAAAAACTCACTGAGACCAAAAAATGTAATCTCAAACATAAAATTTATAACTTGAAAAAAAAAAATTAAATTTAAATTTTTATATGGCTATTCGGTTGGCTGTAATGGTGGGACAAGTGCTCTCAGTTTCATCTTAGTGGTCCATTGACAACCCACTCCAATAGGGTTCTGACAGCATAAGGTCCATCACCCCTGCTGTGTACCACTTCCCATGGTTCCATTACCTTAGGAACGTTTGTTCCAGTTAGCAGCTCCACATCAGCATAAATTACAGGAATTTCCACAGAGTTTAATTCTGGCCAAGCATTTAACTCTTCCTGTTGTGGAATGTTATCACGAGTCACAGGCATCTGATTCTGTGTATACACATCGGGTAATTCACAGTATCTGTTACTGTTGAGTGCAGCTACTTCTAATCCTGAGATGATGTGACAGTCAACAAGCCTTTCCTGATTCATTGTTCTGAACAGGATATTGGCTTTTCTTCCTCTCACCTTTAGCTCACTCATGAGTCACTCAGAGCAAAAAGTGGCTGTGCTACCAGGATCTAAGAACGTATACGTTTTTATTATTTTACTATCTTTGTTAGCCTTGGTCTGTACAGGCACAGTTGACAAGACACAATCCTGTGTTCTGGCCCCTATATGACCACGTTTTGGGAGAAACTGCACAACTTTTTCCTGCCGTTTCTTGCTGTGTATCCTCTGCCAGTTCCTGTAATCTAGAGTGTAGGACTGGTAGGATGTTTCAGCTTACGAAACTTACACGTCAGACGATTACAGCAGTCTTCCTCAACAAACACCTTTATTAGAACCCTAACCCTTTTTTTTTTTTTTTTTTTAAATAGATTTTATTGATTTTTCTCAGAACAAAACATAGACAACATACAAGTGCTCTCTGTATTCACAAAGATATCAAAACAGAAAGGAAAATAAACCACCATCCAAACCCAAATGTATTCCGGTAGCTCACGACTGTCCTCATTCCAAAAGGTAAGAAAGGCACCAGAAAAGAAAAGGGGAAAAAAAGAGTCCCACAGCCACCCCTAACTGTCGTATCAGTCACCCTATACACATACTATGCCTTCTCTCGCCCATGTATAGTGGAAGTAAAAAAAAAGAAAGAAACACGAAACTATAACAGGGTGGGTGACATTAAGAGAAATGGATAAGTAAATGAAATAAAAACAGATAAACAATCAAATTAAATTTAAAATACCTAAATAAATTAAGAACAACAAAAATACATACATATACACATACACATATACATATATACATACATACGTATACAGTTAAATAGATAAAATCAAAGCAAAAGCAAAGAAGGGGAGATCCAGAGACTAGCAATAGCAGATATCATAACATAAATCATCCAGTGGAGATATTCCAGTCAAAAGCATATCTCCCCTTATTTACAGTGTCCCGGAGGGGCACGGGTAAGTACCTCAGAAAGGCCGACCATGTTCCCTCAAACAGATCATCATCCCCTTTCATCCGCGCAGTGAGTCTTTCTAAGGGTAGAACTTTATACGTTTCTTGGTACCACTGTGTGACAGTTGGAGGTTTATCACTTATCCATTGCTTTAAAATACATCTCCTAGCCAGAAGCAGAAGTTTGTCACAAAGTTTAAAATCTATTCTACTCAGAGATAGTGTTTTTGAAGGCAAACTTAATATGAAGAGGCCAGAATCCTTTGTAACTTTAAGTGAGAAAATTTTACTCAATTCCTGGGCTACATTGCTCCAAAACCTTGCAATCAAACGGCACTCCTAAAAGCAGTGAATGTATGTCCCAACAGACAATTTACATTTGGTGCAAAGGGGAGAGGTCCGGTTATCCATCTTGTTAAGAATGAATGGTGTTATGTGGGATCTATGCAGTATCTTATATTGTGTTTCTCTCATTCGGTTGCAAATAAATGTGGTTTTGGCAGAGACTATTGCTTCACGCCAGTCATCTTCGATAAATTGCCCCCCAAGATCGCATTCCCAATTCTGTATCACTTTCCTTATATCTGAAGGCTCTAAGGAGTAGAGCAGTGAATAGGAATGAGAGAGGAAGTGTCTTGTGTCTTTTTGATTCAATAGAAATGAATCTATATCACTGAGAGAAGGAGTGCCTGTGTGGAGATTTTTCACCTTTGACATAATAAAACTAAGGAGTTGAAGGTACCCATAAAAGTGTTCAGATGCAATGTTGTATTTTTGTTGAAGCTGTTGAAAGGACATCAGTGTATTACCCTGGTATACATCCCAAATAAGCCTGATGCCTTTCTTATGCCAACTATCAAACACACTATTATTAATTCCTGGGGCGAACTCCTCATTCCTAGTCACAGGTGTTAATGCAAAGGATGAAGCGTTTTCCCCAAAATGCTTTGTAATGTCTCGCCAGACTCTGATAGTGTTGTAAATAATAGAGTTACGCTTAATGTCTGGCGACCTCTTTTTTCCATAATCAGTGAGTTTACTCAGCGGGGAGTAGGGGGAGAAGAACCATTCATCAATACCCGCTTCAGATTTTAAATGAGACTGGAGCCAGTCCCAGACTATTCGGGTGTGGCAGGCCCAGTGATAAAATCTCAGATTGGGTAGGGCTAAGCCTCCTCGTTCCATTGGCAGTTGTAAAGTCTTAATTCTGATTCTGGGTCTTTTATTGTGCCAGATAAATCGTGAAAGGGCCCTTTCTAGATCTAAGATAACTTTCTTTGATATCCATAATGGTAACATCTGCAAAGGATAAAGCAACCTGGGGAGTATGTTCATCTTTATGAGACTGATTCTGCCCATCCAGGAGAGGGGAAGGTCATGCCACCTCTCAAGGTCATTCTTAACTGTTCTGATTGTAGGCACAAAATTAAGTCTCCTCAGGTCCTCAACATTAGGTGACACTTTAATACCAAGATAAACAAAGCCTGAAGTGGCCCATCTGAACGGAAAATTCGTATCTGAGCTTGTGCTACCGTAATTCCCCAGGGGCATGGCCTCAGATTTAGTGTAATTTACTTTGTAACCAGATATGGAGCCAAATGAGTTGATAATTGACAGAGTGGCCGGGACCGATACTTCAGGATTTGAAAGAAAAAGTAAAATGTCATCAGCATATAATGCTATCTTGTGAGTGGTCTTGCCTAAAGTAATGCCATGTATTTCCTTACTATTCCTGATGCCTTCCGCCAGTGGCTCTAAAGTGAGGGCAAAAAGGAGGGGGGACAGCGGGCAGCCCTGTCTTGTCCCTCTACCGAGCGGGAAGGGGGAAGAGCGCATGCCATTGGTCAAGACACAGGCCTCTGGTGAATGATAAATAAGTTTTATCCAATTTATGAACTCCTCTCCTAATCCAAACCTGCCCAGAACATCCCACATGAACTTCCATTCCACCCTATCGAACGCCTTTTCCGCATCCAATGATATAGCTAGTGCCCGGTGTTGCATCCATGAGGAGTACTGCACCACATTAAGAAGTCTTCTCACATTAGAGTACAAGAACCTCCCCTTGATAAAAACCTGTCTGATCGTCATTTATAAGTGAAGGTAAATAATTCTCCAATCTTCTGGCCAGCACTTTAGAAAGTATCTTGCTGTCCACATTTATAAGGCTAATAGGTCTATAAGAACCACACTCATCTGAAGGTATATTTTTCTTCAGGATTAAAGAGATATTGGCTAAATTTAGAGAGGGAGGGAGACGTCTATTCCTAAAGGAGTCCAAAAACATATCGGTCAGAGGGCCACCCTAACCCTTTTTTAGAAAATTAATTGTTTCTTGGTGTGGTTTCTTTTCCATTTTGTGACACAACTCCAATCTTTGACCCTCTTCACACAACAGGCATATTTTTTACTCGTTGCATTTGAGTTGTGTTTCCAAAATTAACAGCTGCCACAGAGGTGGCGAAACTGCTTCCTTTCCTCTTAATGCGACCCTGTGAAACTTTGTTTTCACCTTTATACTTTGGTGGTGTGCCGTGTCTTGAATATTCCCAAAGAGTGGATTAGAGGCAACAGACATTTGTCAAGATTATAGCATGCATGTTCATCTCTGACATGTAACTTATGTCCTCAATTGCATTACAGCAGACACGTAAAAACAAGGCGAAAGCTTGCAAGCCCCTAGCATCCTCCGACTTTACTGATGACCATCCAAGAGCTTTCTCCTTGTATGCAGTAGCTATTCTTTGCTCATTTCCAAAGCGTTCTTGTAATAGTGTTCTTGCTCTTTGATACCCCCTTTCAGGTGGCATGTCTTGACAGCTCTTTACCAGCTCCCTAGGTTGTCCTCTAGTGTGCTGCTCTAAAAAGTATAGCAATCTACACAGCTTGATGCCTTTCTTTCCACTCCATGCTGAAAGCTCTGATAAAGGTGCTATACTCCAGAGAGTCTCCATCAAAGGTTGGTATATCCCTTAAGGGTAATGATAATGAAGCCTGCTGCTGCTCTACTAGTAGAGCAGTTATATCATTTTGCTTTTGCATGATGTGAAGAAGATTGCCTTGGTCCATATTGGTTTGCAACAACCCAGAATGCTGAATGGGCTCTGGTGTGGAAGGCATAGAGGGTTCTGTGTGATGTATAGTGTGACGTATAGTGTGACATGTTTGCAGAGATACTTGAGGAATGCTTTGTTTGGCATTCAGAACATGAGCTTTTGGTTCAAATTTCTGTGAAACATTTTCCTTGGGCCTTGCCCCCATTGGCATTGCAGCTTTAATGTCTCCTGCTGGTGGATGATTGAACTGATTATTTGAATCCTTTGACTGTGCCTCCGCTGGCACTGTAGCTTTGTTGCCTCCTGTTGGTGGATGTTGGACCTGACTGGTTGAACTTTGTGGAAGAATTTCCATAACAGAGGGTCTGACAGAAGATTAGTGTTTTGAGCTTTCCAGATACAAATTCATTCCATCCGACTGAACTCGGTACATCAGAGCCTCTGTACCTAAGCACAGAAACGTTTGCTGTATGGGCAGCAATTTGACTTTGCAGTTCCAGCAATTCCTTTTTTCGTCCGATTTGCTCCTCTTGAACCTTCAACTCATGTCTTTCTTCGAGGGCAGCTGCCATAGCATGGAGAGCAGCTCTTTTAGCCTCTGCTTTAAGCTATGCAGAGGAGGTTGATGACCTTGAAGACCTATGGCTGTAGTGATGAGCAAGTTTTACCACCAACATTAGAAATGCTGGACCAATATCATCACTGATCACAGTTCTTGCAACATTGTCATTAACCACAGTCATACTTGGCACAGCATCATCATCACTTTTATCATCATCACCATCATGATTTTTGCATTGCTCCTTGACATCAAGCAACCACCTTTTCATTTTTTGCATTATTTCTTTGTTGCAGTTCATTCGTGTTTCAACTCATTCATTTTGTTTTAACATTTCATCCTCTGTTAATAACGGTTATAGTGATTCATGCAACTCTGTTATTTCCACACTCCACTTTAAAAAGGTTTCATATTTTGTTTGCACCTCTGACACAGTTTTATTTGAACACATCAGTTGCTCAACTTCCTTTGTTATTTTGTAGAGTTGCTTTATTCTGGAATTCCTTTCCTTTTGTTGTGATAATATTTTTGCTTCCATTGCTTTTAGCGTGAATTTGACCGGCCTTTTACCCAGCTCATTTTGCGCTTCACTTTGATTGACGGTGCATTCGCTTCGGTGTCACTCATTTTGATGTGGATAGAGCAGATCCGCCCACCCCGTCTTTATTCACAATTGTAGTAGGATTTACCTGTATCCTGCTTGTGAGAAGGCCAATCTCTTCCACACATCTGGAAACAACTGTATGATCAATGAGCCAGTGTTTGTTTTCGCTTGGCGCTGCCAGTCACTGTCGCACATCACCATGATCCGTCACTTGAAGCTAAGTTTTTCAACAAAATGTAGTGGCAGTCCAACAACCAAAAAAGCCACTTGAGGGAACTTGAAGTAATTTCCAACGCGTTGTGGTGCAAAAAATCAGGTCCTCCATTAAGTATGCATTTAACTTTTAACGTTTTTTATTTATGCAGCTAAAAAACAAACAACTACAAAAGGTTGGGTGTACTGAATGAATGAATGAGTGAATGACGTAAAAGTGAGCTTGTAAAATCTGACAAAAACTGATCGGGCAAAAAACGCATAGCACGCATGCACGGTTGAAAAACTGTAGCTTCCCCAATTCCTGATTCCCTCCAGCTGTCCACCTGTGATTCCCCTATGTAGGCTATATGCGACTCCTGTGATTACCTTTCTATGTGATCAGGTGTGCAGATGACATCGCAACAACATACACAACCTACCACACACACTACCTTTAGCACACATCAGAATTGGCTACAACAGCTAGCTGAAGTCAACAAACACACTAACATAATGCAGAACAACTAACAATAACATTCACTATAAGCTATAGTTTTACAGAATATCTAGTCAAATACAGTTTCTAAATATATGTGTGCGGAAGAGTGTTGAGTTCAATGCAATTTGACTACCAAATCTTACATGATGTAACTTTTAAGGACATAAAAACTTGGATGACCTGCAGTTTTCATGTGTTTGCATGTTAAACTCAGACAAAACTGAAGTTCTTGTAATTTGACCCAAACAACTCAGAAACTCTTTATCTAAAGATATATATATACTATATACTATATACTATATACCAGACTGTGGAGATATGGGATTGCCACTGGTTGCAGAATTTCATCTCTATCACAGATAGAGTAAAATCTTTTGGTGGAGGCAGTGTGATGGCATGGGGTGGTATCTCCCTCACTGGAAAAATGAGGCTTGTCATCATTGGAGGCAGTGCAGAGAGATATCGAGGTTCTTCTGCTGCTCATCCCACAAATGCAGTTCCACATTGTTACAACAAAGAAATAATCTACCAAACACAAATTTCCTTACTTTTTGTGCATGGTTTAGTTACTCTAGATTGGATCACCCTGACCTCCAGCTCCACTGTAAAGAATCTTATAGTCATCTTTGATCAGGATATATTAACGTCCACATAAAACAAACTTCAAGGACTGCCTTTTATCACCCAAGTAACATTGCGAAAATCAGGCACATCCTCTCAAACAGATGCAGAAAAACTAGTCCATGCATTTATTTTTTCTGGGCTGGATTATTGCAACTCCGGAACCTCAAGTAGGACCTGAACCTTTGGATGTACTTCCTGTGTCAGCTGAAAAAGTTAAACCTGCCAAAGACAATGACCTTATCTCCTCCATTACCATCTGGATGGATAAGGGCAAACTTGTAGCATATCATTAACGCCACTGAGAAGATGATCAGCTTTGATATGCCATCCTTTTAGGACCTGTACACCACCAGGACCCCTGTGTTTAGATACACCAATGCATCAAGATTCTGATCCTGAGACACAAACGTTTCGCCCAGTCCTTTATAACGTGCACAGTGATAGATATTCTACCAGACCACAGGTTTACTGTGTTTTCATTTTGATGTTCTTCTTAATTCTAAAACTATTTGCATTCATCTACAGACCTGACCCTCTTTGTATTTCTTTAGGTGACCACCTATCACGTCTACATGGCCTTACAGAGTGAATGTCATGTGACAGTAACAGAGTCTAAACAGCACCAGCTGAGTCCAGACTCTGCCTCCCCTGCACAGATCTTGACCTTGAGAGTGGGAAGCATCAACCCTGCTGTCAAACCTTTTGATATCAGGTAGGAGTGTGGCAGTGAGTGAGTGTGTGTGGGGCTGGCTGTCAGGAAAAAAAAGTTTATGCCACATCCAAAAAAGTCAAGTTACTTTTCCACTGTTTTCAGGCTCAATTCTATAGAGTATGCAGAGCTCAGAGAAAAGCTCCATGTTCCTATCAGAAACTCTGCCAATGTAGTGATCCGCCACACCATCAGTGAACTCTTCCTAGAAACTTTCAGAGCTCAGGTGGACCTCAATCAACCATACACACTCCCCAGTGGACAGGTACACTACCGCACGTGTGTTATTTAGCTAAGCTAATCGCAATAAAGATGCAAAATTAATAAGAATGTTTTCTTTCCTTACACAGGAGATAGAGCCCTGTATTGGCTGTATGCAGGTTCCAGCAAACACCAAACTGGTCAGACTCTGCCACGTAGAAGGTGTGTGTGTGTGTGCGTGTGCAAGGGTGTGTAGTAATTAATACCTCATCAATTAATGACTATATCTATGACTTGTGTGTTCAAGGAGCTGGTGATGACTCAGAGTGCCAGCAGTGTTTCTGCAGACCCATGTGGTGTCTGTCCTGTCTTGGTCGATGGTTTGCCAGCCGCCAAGACCAGCAAAGGCCCGAGACCTGGTTGTCCAGCAGAGTCCCCTGCCCCACCTGTAGAGCCAAATTCTGTATACTGGACATCTGTATTGTCCGCTGACAACACCCCCATATAGATCCAAATTGCATTTTTCCTTTGGAAAAAGCAACATACAGCACCAAATATCTTGAGGGGAAAAAGTGGACAGGACACTGAATATTACAGTTATACATAGTCTTTGCTTTCTTTTTTATAATAAAGACTAATAAAGACTGACAATTTAGCGTAATCATATAACAAATGACTGTTATTTTACCCAGTGCAAAAATACGCCTCCTAGCAATTCTATAACCATGACCATGACCTAATCAGTGTACATAGATTTAAAAATGCTCTAAATAGCCAAATCAGATGTTATTTACACCTGCTTACATCGAAATTTAAAGGTTACCTGATTATTCACATGTATGCTCTGCGTAGGAATAGTTAATCAGACACAATGATTTAACTTACATTTGACACTTAAAATGTCAGTCAGTGATAATGTTATTCTGCAATGCAATTTATTTTAAGTTGTGTAGTGTAGTGTGTAATGTATTTGTCACTTTTATTCCTAATTTTTTAAGATATACTTTGAGCAGTTAGATCAGTGGAGGCCAGTAGCTCCAGTTTTTATCCCATAGTTCTAGATCATGCAAGAAATGCAAGCATGCAAAGTAAATTGGAGACATTGTATTTCTTTTAAATGTGAAAGTTTGTTTTTGTTTATGTAAGCTGTGAGATTGTGTGTGTGCTGAGAGAGGGTCAACGCCCAGATTCTGAGTTGTTAAAACATGTTTTTATTAAAGGTCCTGCAAACCATTGTGGGTGTTTTCACTTAGGCTTGTGCTCAGGTTGCACTTGAGCAGAACTAAACTGGACATTAGGTGAGGTCTTCAGACTCCATAGAACAATAAAAGGTGTATTTGTCCTGCAGCATTAGGTGTAATAAAGCAAGAGAGCAAGGCAATATCAACCAAGCACAGTCTGTACATGCCCACAAAGCCTAGTCTTATAAACCAAAATAATTCAGATCACATATGTGGGTTTGTCAAGGATGGACTTCTGTGTTATGTATGCCAGCAGTTGCTCCTACTTGCAGTCTCTGTGCTAAGCTCGGCAGATTTCAGTCTCAGGCTTACAGTCTCTCTATACAGGCTGCATGCTGATGAAACTGATATTGCCCTGCCTTTTCTTTAATCTGTTATACACGATATGCTGCTTCTTCGTGAGTGCATATCCTGTTTAGCCTTTCCTGGTGCAGCGTCATCTTAGAGCATTAAGGCTCCTAGTTCGAACCCCTCCTGGAGCCTTTTTGTATGTGGGTTCTCTCTGGGTACTCGCACTTCCTCCTACAGTCCAAAGACATGTACTTAAAAGGTTAATTGGTGACTGTAGGTGTGAATGTCTGTGTCAGCCCTATGATGAACTGTCGACTTGTCCAGGTGACAGGTGTACATGGACACTTAATCATGGTTGTAAAACAACAATGGCTTTATTGCAGTGCAAACAATATTTATATGATTTTCCTCAGTGGAGAAGCGCAGCTGAGTCTGTGTTTATACTGAAAAATACTTTGATACTCATTTTGGCATGAAATTGCTTTTGAAGCAGACCACCTCTTATTTCAGACATAGTGCAATTTTCTAGGCTTTAATGGCAATAACAAGGCACAATTAATTAACAAAAACTTTAATGATAGCAACAATACTACTACTGCATACTTTGTTCACTGCTTGAAAGGATCACAAGACTTTGATCTATTAAACAATGTTTCTATAGCTTATAGTTTTTGAATTTTCATTGCATTCTGAGAGCGCAGTGTTCTAGAGGGGTAGTAAGGTACTATGAGCTCTTTAAGATATGATGGTGCCTGACCATGAAGAGCTTTGTAGGTGAGGAGAAGAATTTTAAATTCTATCCTAGATTTAACAGGTAGCCAATGCAAAGAAGCCAAAATGGGAGAAATATGATCTCTGATCTTGGTTCCTGTCAGAACACGTGCAGCAGCATTCTGAATTAGCTGCAAAGTCCTAAGAGACTTATTGGAGCAGCCTGATAACAAGGAGTTACGATAGTCCAGCCTAGAAGTAACAAATGCGTGGACTAGTTTTTCTGCATCTGCTTGAGATACAATGCGTCTGATTTTTGCAATGTTACGTAAGTGGAAGAAAGCAGTCCTTGAAATTTGTTTTATGTGGATGTTAAAGGACAAATCCTGATCAAAAACAACTCCAAGGGGGTGTCGTTTAGCTCAGTTGGTAGAGCAGCCGCTCCATGTTCGAAGGCTCAGTCCTTGCCGTGGCAGCCCAGGGTTCGAATCTGACCTGTGGCTTTTTCCCGCATGTCAGTCCCCATCTCTCTCTCCCCACATTCCTGTCACTCTTCAGCTGTCTCTATCAAAAATAAAGCTTGAGAGGCCAAAAAAAAATCTTAAAAAAAAAAAAAAAAACAAACTCCAAGATTCTTTACGGTGGAGCTAGAGGACAGGATGATCCCATCTAAACTAACTAAGTCTCTAGAAAGAGAGTTTCTGAGGTGTTTGGGTCCAATTACAAGAACTTCAGTTTTGTCTGAATTTAACATCAGAAAATTGTAGGTGCTATTTTATATCCTTAAGGAATGCTTGAAGTTTAGTTAACTGATTGGTTTCATCAGGCTTGATCGATAAATATAATTTATAGAGTGATTCCTAATAATGTTCCCTAAAGGAAGCATATATAAACTGAATAGAAGTAGTCCTAGTACAGAACCTTGTGGAACTCTGTGACAGACTTTGGTGTGCATGGACGATTCATCATTGACGTGAACAAACTGAGATCGATCTAAAAAATAAGACTTATACCAACTTAGGGTGGTTCCTTTAATGCCAATTAGATCTTCCAGTCTCTGTAAAAGAATTTGATGGTCAGTGGTGTCAAATGCAACACTAAGATCTAACAAGACAAGTACAGAGACAAGTCCTTTGTCTGATGCCATTAGGAGGTCATTTGTAACAGCTCTGGCATTACGGAGAGCCTTCCTGTATGTTTTAAGATTATCTTGCCAGATTAAACGAGATTCTTCCAGTTAAGTACTGTTAAGTTCTGCCATTTGTGCTCAGATTTTTGTGCCTTTTGCTTTCATTTGTGAGTCTGCTGGTTATACCATGGTGCTAACCTCTTTTGTTTAATTATCTTCTTTTTCAGAGGTGCAATAGACTCGAGAGTTGTTCATAATGAGCCTGCAGTACTATCAACAAGATAATCTATTTGTGAGGGGCTAAAGGAAGCAGACAAGTCCTCTGCTACATTGAGACATGGCATTGAATTCAATACTGAAGGAATCACTTCCTTAAATTTGGCTACAGCACTATCAGATAAATATCTGCTGTAGGAGTTTCTGCCAAAAGGCTTATAGTCCAGTAATATGAACTCAAAGGTTATTAAAAAATGGTCAGATAGAAGAGGATTTTGTGGAAAGACTATTAGATGTTCAATTTCAATGCCATATGAGAGAACAAGATCAAGAGTGTGGTTCAGACAATGAGTCGGTTTATTTACACTCTGACAGAAGCCAGTTGAATCTAATAAAGAATTAAACGCAGTACTAAGACTATCATTGTGGTTGTCCACATGAATGTTAAAATCACCTACAATAATTAGTATCAACCCTGATGCAAATTCTGCAAATTCAGATAAAAATTCTGAGTAAGGACCAGGAGCGCAATATAGTATAACAAATAGAACTGGCTGTAATGTTTTCCAGGTTGGGTGAGTAAGGCTAAGAACAAGACTTTCAAATGAATTATAATTTAGTTTAGGTTTAGGATTTACAAATAGACTTGAGTCAAATATGGCTCTAACTCCACCTCCTCGACCGATACTTCAAGTAATATGAGTATTACAATGACTAGGAGGAGTGGATTCATTTAAGCTAACATATTCATCCTCCTGCAGCCAGGTTTCAGTAAGACAAAATACTTTCGACTACTTTAGAGGACAAGGACCTGATATTCAGTTACCTGATATTGAGTCCACATTTAATTCTCTTATTTTGGAGTGTTGGAGATGTTGATTTAATTTTTATTAAAGGTCCAGTGTGTAGAATTTAGTTGCATTTAGTGGTCCAATCACTGCATTGCAATGTCCTTACATCACCCTCACCTTCCAAGTGTAAAGGACAAACAACACTTTAAGGACCCTGTCTAGAGTCAGTATTTAATTTGTCTGTTCTGGACTACTGTATAAATAAGGTGTTTCAAGATGGCGGCCTCCATGAAAGGGGACCCTCTCCCACTGTAGATATAAAAGGATAATTTTTAAGTAACAAACATAAACAGATTCTTATTTTCAGGTGATTATACATTCATGAAAACATAGTTATGAATATTATATTCCATGTTTGCCTTATTCTGAAAATAGAGGCCCTAAGTCTTACACACTGGACCTTTAAGTTTTTATGATGAACTCCTTTTCTGTTTATTTTATCTTTAAATAATGTAGGTGGATGGGGGACAGACACAGTCTCTATACTAGAGGATTGGGTGGGCAGCCGCTCTAGTGATAGCGCAGAGAAGCATGTAATGCCGTGTTTCCACCGGCACGGTACGACACGGCACGGTATTTGCATGTTTCCACTAGCACGTAGTACCTGGTATCAGGTACTACTTTGGTATCGCCTCGGCCCTGGTTCCAAGCGAGCCGAAGTGATACTAAAACGTGACGTCAGCCGACTGCCTTCCACTGATTGGCCGACGAGTGTCGTCACTGGAAGCGTCATAAGCGCGCGACGACCAACCAGACTGTAAATAAACACAAGACTCGACCACACCACTTTTTAAAACCCCGCTGCTCTTTGACTACACTCGAACACGAGAAAATGGCTTTGCAGAAAAAATCCATGCCATGGTCAGTTGTTGTGTTGCTGGTGTTGTTGTTGTTCTGGTCTTCCGGTTTTGTGCGTGGCTTGGCACGGTGTAAATGACGTCACGGCAGTTTCGCGCAGCCGTGTTATAACGACCCCACCCACGTCGAGGAGGTACTATATGGTACTCAGTTGTAATGGAAACAGACCCGAACCGTACCGTGCTGTGCCGTGCCATACCGTGCTAGTGGAAATGCGCTATAAGACTGCAGCTCTAGTTCAACTGGAGCCTACCAGTTACAGTTGAACTAAAACGCAAACTGGGCGCCAGCTGCATGAGGCGATTTAACCGTCGTCTTGTGCTGGCTGGCTGTGCAGAGAGCTAGCCACTCAGGCTGGGTAAGTGGGCAGGAGCAGGATGAGTCCTCTCGGCTGCTCCACACTCATTTTAGCTGCTTTACAGATTTTATCCAGTGGTTTTAAAACACCCGGAAGTGATGAAATGCGACCTGTGCAACATGTTTGTCATAGAGGATTTTACTGATAGCACTTTTATCTGCTCTAAATGTACTAAAATCAACCATTTACAAGACCTCCTCATTGAGCTAAAAGGACAAATCAAGCTCCTTCCTGAGCGAAATGCACTTTTAAAGGAGCAATCCAAAATGCAGGACAGTTTTAACAGCACTGTTGTAGTTGGTTCTCCCGGGCTCGGACACCTTCACTCAGGACTTTTAGCTGCTGACTTACTCACTCCAGGAACCCGCCAGCACTACCTCCACACACACAGCCCTCCAGGACCCTCCTGCCAGCACCACTACGAGCACAGACCCTCAGGACCCCCCAATCATCACAGATGCCCCACCATATCTCCCCGATGGATGCCTCCACCCCACACCTTCCCTCCTGGAAGACGGTTCCCCAGCACCAGGAGAGAAGGTCTCATGGTCAACTTTCTTCACATCCTCCCTCCCTCCCTCCAGCCGTCCAACTGGTTTGAAGCTTTGGCCTCAGATGAAGACTGAGGCTACCACCACCCCATATGTCACTCTGTCCGTCCCTCTGTTGCTATCCCAGCACCTCACCCTCCCCACCTTTCTGCCCCTCATCCCACTCAGGCCCCTTGCCCCCCCCTGCTCTGCCCAGGCCCCCGACACCCCTCTCTTTGTCCCTCTCTGTGCCCCAACCTTGCCTCCCCTCACCTGTTGACTCAACCACTTCCACCCTGGTCATCTGCAGCTCCACGGTCCGTGATGTCTGCCTCTTCCCTCATCCAGCCCCTCAAAGACCCTCTGCTTCCCTGGTGCCCGCATTCTAGACATTCAGCGCAGACTCCCCATCATCCTAACCAACTACTCCAACATCAGCACTTTAATCATCCACATTGGTACAAATGACATCAGAGCTGGACAGTCAGAAATTTTAAAACAGGACCTTCAGTCACTTATCAACTCACTGCTGGACACAGGTAACAAGATCATCATCTCACTGCCCATCCACACCCACAACAGAGAAATTGAGAGGTGGTCCAGACTCAGCGAGGCCCATCTTACTGAAATGTGATGGCCTCCACCCAAATAGGAGGGGATCCCAGATGCTGTCTGAAAACTGCTGTTATCCATAGAAAAGATTTTAAATGCACTTTTATGTAATAATTTCACATCTTTTGAGCACCTTGGTTTTATACTTAACTCTAAAGATCCAGTTATTATTTTAATAATCTACAGACCTCCCAAACCTAACAAGTTTTTTTTTTATTTTAGGTGATTTTAAAGGTACAGTGTGTAATATTTATGGTGATTTAATAACAGAAATGGAATATAATACATATAACTATGTTGTTAGTGCTATATAGTGGCCCTATGAAACGAGTCGTTCCGTTTTTATTACTTTAGATTCGCCTTTTTATGTACATATACCGCAGGTCCTCCTACATGGAGGCTGACATCTTGCGCCGCACAGTAGCGATTCGCCGCTACTTTGCCAAGCGAAGAAAAAGACGGATGTGTAGAGGAGGAGGAAGCCGTGCTTACTAGTTGCTAACGGCTAACAGCTAACTTTGTGTTTTGTTAGATTGAGAAGTTACATTTAGACAAATGGAGGAACAAATTTATTATTTAGCACAAGAAGGGCCAAGAGAGCAGGAGTCTGTGCATCAAAGAATAGAAAACATGAAGAAGAAAAACAAAATTGGGACTGAGGACGGCAGAAAACACGGATAAACATCGCTGTGGACTTTCTCTCACAGATATCACTGATGACGGATTAATGTTTTCAACGTGACGCTGAAGTTTTCTGTTTTCATCTGGAAAGGTAATTCAGACTAAAGTTACGTGTGTACATGAAAACTGTTGTTTGAAAGCTTTAGCCAGAGCACAATCACCAAGAGTAATGTCTCTCTGTGTCCGTGTGTCGCGTTTAGCTTTTGTTATTTGGACAGCAGTTATGCCGTGGTGTTACGGAGATCAGCTGATCTCAATCAAAGTGTAACATAATAGAATAAGTTTTGAAGTTAACGTCAGTCAGACACAGAGATGACATTTTACAGTCCTGGTGGAAAATGTTTATTTAGTGTAACTAAATGATGAAATGTAAACCCAGTGCATTGTTTGCTTTCTAAACTATTTTACAAAAAGGCGCAGTGTATTTGTTTTAGTGCTTTTTCTACCGTCACACGCGTATTACTGTAGATTACAGTCTGTAGACTGACCCATGTCTCATCAACATGTGAAAAAGGTGAGAAGGGTGCACAAGGGGCAACATGGGCTCGGGGGGGTCGGACGAACAGACACTATAGGGCACCTGCGGATATAATCAATATGCATGCCAGCCTGTCACTGACTCTAACATTTACAATAAATATATGAGGCACAATGTGGTAAGGGCACCAACATGGCTTAATGCATAACCCCCACAAGAGATAGGGGACATGCTGTAACTTAACTTGTCTATTCTTCCATCATGATTGACAGCCAAGATTTTTCTTTGGGCAAAGAAACCAACTTAAGTTTTTCACCATTATCAAGACATACCATCAACTAGAAATGCAATCTGCAATTGCAGACAGAGCATGCCAGAAAAAAAAATGTTGAATCAAAGTTTCCCTTTGCCAATTTCACAGTAGCCAAATGAGTTGAGTGGATGGAATAATAAGCCAAGCACAGATTCTGAAAAAAATATTGTATGAAGAAGTTAAACATTGAATTAAACATTTAAGTTAAACATTGAAGAGCAGCACTGAAGTCAGTTGACCAAAAGTCTAGCCCACTTGTGGACATGAGTAATAAAATAAGTAGCCATGAAGTAAATATGTGTTTTTATTCAATTATGTTGATTGAGAGTTTTGGCCTACATCACACGATAGTGATGATAACAATAGACTCAACATTTACACAAGGACATACAAATTCAAATTTGAACAGTTTCTACATCATGTAGCTCTAGTTAAATTATGCCCTGGAAGAATAATATGAATATGAATAATAATAAAGAGAAGTGGAGAACAATAATCAAAACACTTTTAAGGGAAAATGATCATTATTCCTTTTTTTTTTCCTTGGAGCACCAGTGTCTCCATGGCCCGCTTTCGCTGAGTTGCCACATGTCTCAGCCTTGCCCGCTCCTCTCCTTCAGCAGTCTGTTTCTTGGCCTGCTGAGCACTGCCAGTTGCTTGAGAGCCATACTTGCTCTGCTGCTGCTGCATCTCCTTCTTGTTCACCTTCTGCTGGTGTTTATATGTGGCTGCTGCAGAGTTAATGTTCTTGCACATTGTTCTGTCCACCTCCCCAAACTTCACGTCCTCCCTTCTGAAGAGTTGTATGGCTGTCTTCCCCCTGGACAGCAGGGTGTACTTGACGGTCTGGATCGCATTAAATGTCTCTACATTCATGTTGCCACTCCTTTGGTCAATTACATCATTCATTAGACTAAACGAAGACTCGACTCTTGGAGGCAACATTTAACCAGCGCACTCAGGGATGGGTACTTATCTGGCTTGTCAAAGACATGACCCCACCACTCCACGATGCTCTCTCCCTCCTTGAAACTGGGGATGGTCAGGTCAACATTGAACCGCACAAGTTCTCTCTGGATGTCCTGGTCTGCTGGCAAAAGGCGCTTCAGCATACCACTCAGCCTGCAAAGAAATGGATGAGAATTGCAGGGCAAGGACATGAGTAACAAAAATCCCAAAGCACCTGGTAATATGGCTGGTAAAACTTTAAAAGTTATTCTTACCTCTTCAACTGGATGGTTGCCTGTGAGTGGCCTCTTAGAAGAGGGTCCAGAGCAGACAGGGCTGTCAGAGTTGAACTGGCCAAGGGGAGCTTCTTCTGGAGGTACACTGCAGTGGTGATGTATGCTTTCCTGACGTCTTCTAGGAATAGCACCAACAACTGACACAAAACACCAAAGACTGTTATTTTAAGTCTCAAAAACAATTGAGAAAAAAGTCATGCAGGTGATGCAGGGTACTTACAGCATGTTTGGGATTCTGGCTCCTGAATGTGTCAGCCTCCTGTCCCACATAGACTTCCTTGGAGGGCAGCAGCATATGATCCTCCAGGACCAACTTCCTTAGAGCCCTGGGAGACAGCTGTGTAAGGGAAGTAATTAATGGGAGTAATAATTTAAGTGACTTTCAAAAGACCCCAGATTGCTTAACAAAACAGGAAACACTCAACTAATGGCACAGACAACAGAAAATAAAAAATAGGGATAAAATCAATCAACTAATGTAAGGAGAGTGGGTGTAAGAAATTAATTACCTTAGTAATATGCTCGGCCTTCACAAAGCAAGCCAAGTAGGCCAGGAACAGCTCAAGCTGCCGATCATGAAGTTTGTGGACCAATGTCTGGCTACCCTGTGTATGTAAAACAAATTCTTATGAAATTGATTGACTGCCAACATTGGATGTGCATGCAGGTGCAGTCAAGTTGCAGTAGTTCCTAGCACAACTAGTGCCCACCTGGAAAACCATGACATACTCCTTGAGAATAGCAAGCACACTCATGTAGATGCTGAGCCGTAGGACTGTTGCCGTCTCCTCCTGCCACAACTTCTGACATACCCTGCTTTTTCTCTCGCGGCCTTGTGGAGTCATGCCTGTGAAATATGAGTTAATGTAAGTGAAAAACACAGTACATATTCCTACTGATTAGTAACTACATAACAAGTACAAGTGCTAATTATTATAAGGGATTGGCACATCAAGTCTCATCACCTTTCCTGTTGAGTTCCTCCTGAACCACCTTGATTCTGGATTGCAGCCTGATTGACGTGGTACTTGGTGTACATCAGTTCCAAAGGCTCCCTATACAGCTCCTTATCCGCAGTGGAGAGGTATCCATAATAGAGGACTTTGTACGCAGGCATCATGGCATGGGTTGCCATGCTGGCATCATATGCAGACAGCCAGCGATGAGGAACAAAGCCCCTCTGTGGGCTGGAGGCGGGGAGATTTAGTATCATGGCTATCTCCTTGAGGTACTTCACCTGACAAAAAGACAGAAAAAGATTTTAAAAGAAACACATAGACATTTTACACATTTCATAGTTTTATCACAGGGACAGGCAGCAGCCGTGGTCTGACAAATACAGGTTATACCAAATTTACATAAGTGGAGTGTAAGAGGACAGTGAAGCACTATAGAGTCAAATGTGCTTGGCATTTTGTTTACCTGGTCTGGACTCCATTGATGGTCAACCTGGAGATCGCTGAACAACCTCTCCAGGTAGCTGTCAAATGGCTCTGAGAATTTCTTCGCAGCATTGTGAATATGATGGCAGGAGTCTCCGTCAACATCCAGCAGGTTGGGACAACGTTGGTGGATCCTGGTCTCGAGGCCGGTCTTGCTGCCCCTCATTACAGCACGAGTCCATCAACATACTGACAAGGTTCTGCCAGGGGATGTTGTTTTTCAGAAAGAATTCACAGAGCACCTTCTCCAATGAAGCAGCATTAACCTTCAGGACCTCCAAGGACCCCAAATGCTCAACCATCACCTTCCTATAGTCTTCATGATAATAGCAAACCAGCATGGAGAGGATCTTCAACATAAAAAGGTTTATTAGCCATGCAACATTTGAAAGGGCATACACTGCAGCAAAAACAGAGGGACTTTGATGACAGTAGTTTGATATGAGACCAACCTTTTTGTTGTTGTTAGAAGTGCTCTCATCTAAATTTAATGAAAAGGAAAATCTCCTCATGTTAGAAAAGATCCTCTCGGAGTAGGTCCGCCCTATGCAAAGTTGGACAGATTTGTCACCCCACATGCATAATCTAACTGATTAATTATAAATCATACAGGTCATTCTGGCAACATAGCAGTACAGTATATATAGCAATATGGTACAACGTGTGAAGTTCATGAAAATGGAAATTCAAACACTGAAATAGTAAGTATTAAGAAAGGAAATGTAAATACCTAAACCATGGACCATTTTGTATGAAGCTGCCGTCCGTGACAGCTTCATTCCCTGCAAAGCTGGTTTGTCCAATGGAAGCGTCTGGGCAAGCTCAACAATTACAGGAGCCATGGAAAAGGGGACGGAATGCTCCGCCAACGTTCCAAGGACCATTGCCTAAAACACAAATTATGTAATTAATGTAAGATAGTGTATGATTGTGAATAATAATAATAATAATAATAATAATAATAATAATAATAACAACAACAACAACACATTTACATTAAATAAACAATTTCAAAGTGCTTGTGTACTCTGTCAATGCTGACTGTGCTAACTAACAGACCTACACCACCTACCTCCACATTTGCAATTCAGTTTATAACAGGTACAGGAATCTTTCCCTGGCACTGCTGCCTGATAGTCTCTGGGCCCTGGCTTGCTTGACTCTGGCTTGCAGGACTCTGCCTAGATGAACCTGGAAGGAAGGTGCTGGCAACACTTTGTGTAGAAGCGATCATCTCCACCTTCTTCTTATGGATCTCTGTCTGGCAGTGAGCCTGCAAAGCATGGCTGCCTTTGTTTGCATAATTGATGTCTTTGTGGCAAAGAACACATCTGGCAAATCCCTGCCTGTTGATTTTGTTGAAAACATCCCCTAGATGAAAGGACACCTCTTGCCCTTTTACTGACACCTTTCCCTCCAGCTTGAGCCAGGACCAGTTCCAGCTGCATTTTAACCCAGCATCCAGCTGTTTAATAAGAGCTGCATCCTTCTCCCCTAACACACTCATTCTGCAAAAATAATGTTTGTATTAGTGTTAGCGGTACTTTAGTATGAACTGTAACCCACCCTCTGAAGTCCTATGTGACACATAAACACCACAAAATTAAGTTGTGGATATCTCCCCTTCTCCCACACGGATTGTCCCGCAGGAAGAAATGGCGCCCTGACTGTCATTTCATCAAGCTGTAGTTGACGCTAACTAAGCTTATGCCAACAGAGCTCCTGGGTAACTTAGATATAGGCTACCAGAAAATATAAAAATGATTGAAACTGTCACTCGCCAAATTCAGTCCGGTAAATCCAGCTTCTAGCTTCTGCATCCTTGAGAATGGCGTCTTCTTCTTCTTCTTCTTCTTCTTCTGAGTTTCCGGCAGGCTGTACACCGTCAGGCGTAATGCTGCCCTCCACAGATGAAATCCAGAACTACTTAACTAGATTCTCTCATATAGACCAGTGGTATGTAAAAATTTTAACACTGCTCTCCAACATGGGACCGATTTTTCCCCGATAGTAAAAATACTTTGAAAAGAAAACACAGTCGATGGCGTTGTCCTATGACTCCTCGCATGCACGTGCTCGCACGCTCGCTTCCCCCCCCCAAAAAAAACTTTTCTCATCGAATCTATAGATTCACGTAGGTCACCTGTTTTGGCTTCAAAACAGCGAATTTCGCCGAAAGGTGAGTGATTTTCATGCATGATATATTTATACTGTCAGTGATTTCAATATATACTAAAAACAGTTCGATTCACTTTGATCAGCTGACATATTCCCATTTACAGAACTGTCACACAAATCTGTTTGTAATCAATCTTATGTATTCCTTACATGTGCAGTCTAGGTTATTAGTTATAATGAATAACCAGTGATGGGAATAACGGCGTTATAAATAACGGCGTTAGTAACGGCGTTACTTTTTTCAGTAACGAGTAATCTCTCTGATTACTCTTCCCAACTAGATCTCTAAGCCGAGCGGCAAAGATTTTTCTTGTTCCTCCTTAATCCTTGGTGAGGGCGGGGGCACGAGACATCGCATAAATGATGACGATTGGCTGAGGTTGAGTAAAATTCCATGGTAAGCCAATCAGAGGTGGAGTTGGGCGGGTGTTGCTTTGCTTACACAAATTCGAAAGCCTGCGTAGCCTAGCGACTAGTCTGATCAGACACACAAAGACGACACAGGACAAGCATAATTTAATTTTGCTTAGTTGTGGCCTGTTGAGGTGCAATAAATATCAAAAGTTCCAAAACATCTATTGTGTTATTTTTATCGTTTCACTCTATAAACATAGTAATTATAATATGCTAGTCTCACTTTCCCACAGCAACGTTAAAATAGTTTAGATTTGTGTACTGTGGATTTCTGCTATGTATTGTATTAAGTGTCCATTTCATTATAATATTCAGATTTATCATAAATAATTGAACACGCACATGTATTTTAAGTTCCGTCAAAGAGGGTTGGAGGTGGGGTCCAAATTCTTTGACACATTTGAGCATTTAAAAAATTACTTGAAAGTAACGCAATAGTTACTTTCCAAAGTAACTAGTTACTTTTATAATTTGTAACTCAGTAAGTACTTTAGTTACTTTCTGGGAGAAGTAACTAGTAACTGTAACTAGTTACTTTTTTAGAGTAACTTGCCCAACACTGTGAATAACTGATAATCAATAATTGAAATTTGTGTAAATACAGTTTCAGAAGGCTGTACAAGAGAAATGCCAGAAGATGCAACGTAGAACCTGCTGGACGAGAGAGCAAAGAAACTCCGGGGAAGAAGTTTAGTTAGTAACATGCATTAACATGCATTAATGAGACATGTATGTTTACAGATGGTGGTGGTGATGGGGAGAGGGAGAGGAAGAGAGAGAGAGAGAGAGAGAGAAAGGAGGGAGAGGGAGTCCCCCGGCAGTCTAGTCCTATAGCAGCATAACTAAGGGATGACCTGAGCCAGCCCTAACTATAAGCTCTATCAAAAAGTCTTAAGTCTACTCTTAAAAGTGTTGATCGTGTCTGCCTCCCGAACCCAAAATGGTAGTTTGTTCCACAGAAGAGGAGCTTGGTAGCTGAAAGCTCTGGCTCCCAGTCTACTTTTGGAAACTATAGGAACCACAAGGAACCCAGCATTCTGAGAGCACAGCGTTCTAGAGGGGTAGTAAGGTACTATGAGCTCTTTTAGATATGATGGTGCCTGACCATGAAGAGCTTTGTATGTAAGGAGAAGAATTTTAAATTCTATTCTAGATTTAACAGGTAGCCAATGCAAAGAAGCCAAAATGTGATCTCTGATCTTGGTTCCTGTCAGAACACGTGCAGCAGCATTCTGAATTAGCTGCAAAGTCCTAAGAGACTTACTGGAGCAGCCTGATAACAAAGAGTTACAATAGTCCAGCCTAGAAGTAACAAATGCATGGACTAGTTTTTCTGCATCCGCTTGAGATACGATGCGTTTGATTTTGGCGATGTTACGTAAGTGGAAGAAAGCAGTCCTCGAAATTTGTTTTATGTGGACATTAAAGGACAAATCCTGATCAAAAACAACTCCAAGATTCTTTACGGTGGAGCTGGAGGCCAGGGTGATCTCGTCTAAAGTAACCAAGTCTCTAGAAAGAGAATTTCTGAGGTTCTTGGGTCCAATTACAAGAACTTCAGTTTTGTCTGAATTTAACATCAGAAAATTGTAGGTCATCCAACTTTTTATATCCTTAAGGCATGCTTGGAGTTTAGTTAACTGATTGGTTTCATCAGGCTTGATTGATAAATATAATTGGGTGTCATCAGCATAACAATGAAAATTAATGGAGTGATTCCTAATAATGTTCCCTAGAGGAAGCATATATAAACTGAATAGAAGTGGTCCTAGCACAGAACCTTGCGGAACTCCATGACAAACTTTGGTATGCATGGAGGATTCATCATTGACATGAACAAACTGAGATCGATCTAAAAAATACGATTTAAACCAGCTTAGGGCGGTTCCTTTGATGCCAATATATAATTCAGCTATGGCTGAAAGTTAAATGGCTGCCATGGAAACGACGTGACAATTCTGCTTCATATTTAAAAATGTTCACGGCCCTAAACTATACCAAGTTTCACGCTATTATGAAAAATTTAACAATTTTTAGCCTATGTTCCAAAAGACATCTAAAGCAATTTCTAAGAAAACATAACAGGGTCCGACATCAACGGCTGCCCGAATGCCCAGGACAAGTAAAAATAGCCGGTGGGCCAGCAGAACCTGCGTAGACATGCCTGATTGGGCAAGCACCGGCACAGATTTTATTTTTATTTTTTTCCCCTATCGTGTATTTCCTCTCCTGTTTCTGTCCTCGGAGGGTCCAGTTGCAGTGTGCTGCTTTTTTATGTGCTGCTGCTTCTATTGGCTGAGCGTCTCTGCTGATGTGCCGAGGTCAGACCTCAAACGTCAGGTAAGACGTTCATACGCGTTCGGTTACTGACCATCATGGCAAAGTGCTCGCAATCAAAAGCTAAAGTAGCCTATGAGAGTGAAAAGACACGGAGAGCGTTCCTCCCTTCGTGGAAGGAAATATATCCGTTGTTGGAGTATGATGAAAAAGTACTGGCTTGGTATTGCACTGTCTGCAGAGAGTTCCCAGCTAAAGCCGATACAAATGGATCCTTTTGAAACCCTGGCTTTGGGTCTGGTGGGGCTGCCGTGATGGTGGGACGACGTGGGATGTTTTTGGCAATTGAAGGCCATTCAGTTCAAGATCTCAACTGTGATCGGGCATTAAACAGGTGGCTCACCTGTTCAGACAGGGCACGGGGGGTGTAATTGCTACTGGTCAAATAATGTGAAATAGCATTCAATTTCAAATATCTGCACTGATTGCTATTTAAATGTAGTGAGAATAATAAACGCTGCTTTCTGAAGAAAGAAGTGTTGAGTAGTGCACCACACAGCCAGAAAAAGAACCTCTTAGGCAGGGCAAGTAAGAATTTAGATGGGGCAAGTAGATTTGAGAAGTACTTGCCTGGCAGGGCAGGTAGGAAAAAACCTTAACGTCAGACCCTGCGTAACTTTTTCCCACAAATTGAACTTTTTCTAGTGGCATGTTTATGCATTCTATACTCACGTGCAAGTACTGCTCTCAATGCCAGCTGTTTGAATGCCATCTTTCCATTTGCTCCCTTCCAAGAGATTTTCTTGGCCACACTATCACAAAAAATGTGTGACAGGATGTTCCAGGTAACATGCTTCGTGTCCTGTCCCCCAATGGAACCCAGGGCAGAAATCTGGGGAGATTAAAAATTAAGACAAATTATAACAAGAAATTACATGTCCTGTCATTTTTGTCATTATATAATTTAACTTGAAAGTTTAGAAAGGCTGCCACCATATCAAATTGATAACAGCTTGCATGGTCAACTGTCAACCGGTCAAGGGCAGTTGCAATGCACATTTTTTGCATACTGTGCGGATTTTATACTTTGTGCTACACATTCTAGATTTGGACCATGATCAATCAACAACATTATTCAAAGGATATATACACTGGTTTTCTGCAGATGAAAATGGTTTGGAGGTTAATCTAGTTACATGTATGTGAAATGACGGTGTTTCATAGTCCAGATTCTGCAGTAGATGCTAGTCAGCATTCACACCAAGAGTGAAGAGAAAGCCTGTAATAGTGTTAAACATCTGGTGGCTCTAGTGGTTAAAATGTTAGGACAAATCAGTTCATACCAAGTTCTTTTTCTGTAAGGAATTGCGCGGTTCTTTCAGCCACTCCTCGAAGTGTTCCACTTCCTCCAGTGAGCCAAAGGGAAACTGAATGCCTTCAGGTACTTCAATTGGATATTCATCAACCATCCTCCCAGGAATCAAGCTGACCATTGCAATCAGTTGTGTTAGCTTTTGCTTCACGTGTTCAAGCAGTTTAAGGATGTGAAGCTCAGCAGCTGAGAGAGAGAGAGAGACATCACATAAAGGTTACACATTACTTTGTGTAGAGGACTAAATGATGTGCCAGTGATTAAAAACTAAAGGCTGATAATGAGAAGTAAGTATTTGTGGAGAAGCATCTGTATTTGGTTTTCTGTCATGTGTTTATCAAAAAATATTTAAGCCAAAAAGCATGGCTATGATGGCGAGTATATTTTTTATCTACAAAGGCTATTTGCCGAGGTTACTTATTTATTGTCCCACACAAACACAACATTATCTTAAGAGGACTGGGCGTGACAATGACCGATGATGAGGAGATGAGACTGGGCGTGATGATGACTGATGATGAGGAGGTGAGACTGGGCGTGATGATGACCGATGATGAGGAGGTGAGACTGGGAGTGACAATGACCTATGAGAAGGAGATGAGACTGGGCGTGATGATGACCGATGATGAGGAGGTGAGACTGGGTGTGATGATGACCAATAAGGAGATGACACAAAGTGTGACGGAGATTGAATGGGGCTCAGAGACGTCCAATGTGAATGTGGAATTTGGCATCTTGATATGGGGTTTAAAGAAAGGAAAGACATGAGCTGGTGGTTTGAGGGCATAATCAACACAAACATAATTCTGTACTTTTTTTAAACAATAAATGAAAACAAACTGTCACGACCGAACTATGGACCCGAACCCAAATGCACAACTCCAGAGACCAAAGTTTCAAAATAAAGGTTTATTTAACAAAACAAAACCAAAAATCACTCTTAACAGAGGAAAAAACTACACTAATCTCAGAAAACAAGACATCACAAAACTAAGGCTAGACTAAGAAAAACAAGATAAACAAACAGAAAATCACTCTTGTGAGGCTATACTATGAAAAAGAAACAAACAGAAAATCACTCTTGTGAGGCTATACTATGAAAAGGAAACAAACAGAAAATCACTCTTGTGAGGCTATACTATGAAAAGGAAACAAACAGAAAATCACTCTTGCGAGGCTATACTATGAAAAGGAAACAAACAGAAAATCACTCTAGGACAAAGTATCAAAACAAAGTGAAGCCAAACAAAGACCTGACAATGGACAAAGCGCTGGTTCTCTGACATGAGACAAGACGAACTGGCACAGGACAAAGGGAGACATGGACTATATATACACACAAGGTAAGGGCACAGGTGGAAACAATCAGGGCGGAGACAGGTAATTCTAAAGGCGGGAAAACAGACAAAGAGGGAAAGTAAAACTAATAACAATGGACACAGACAGGAAGTGGAACCAAAATAAAACAGGAAATCACAAGACAACATAGACACGAGACATACAGAATAAATTAACTTAACACTTTTTCTTGGACATGACAGTACCCCCCCCCCTCTAGGGACGGCTCCTGACGGACCAGGAACCTGAGGATGACGATCGTGGAAGTCTCTGATGAGGGCTGGGTCCATAATAAAACTTGTGCGTACCCACGAGCGTTCTTCTGGACCATAGCCTTCCCAGTCCACCAGATACTGGCGTCCTCTTCCCCGGCTGCGAACTGCTAAGAGTCTTTTAACTGAAAAGACCGGACCACCATCAACCATTCGGGGGGGTGGAGGGGGTGCGGCTGCAGGAACCATGGGACTCTCCTTAACAGGTTTGAGCTTGCCAACGTGAAAAGTAGGATGCACCCTCAGGGACCTGGGAAGGCGCAGACGGACAGAGACAGGATTAACCACTTTGGACACTGGAAATGGACCCACAAACCTGGGAGCCAACTTCCGGGAGATGACATGGAGTGGCAAGTCTTTGGTAGAGAGCCAGACTTTCTGGCCCGGCTGGTATGCCAGAGCTGGTCGGCGTCTCCGATCTGCAGCCTTCTTCATGCGATCCACATTACGCAGGAGGGCCCTCCGAGCAGCTGCCCAGATGCGGTGGCAACGCCGGACCATGGCATGGGCAGACGGAACGGTGACCTCCTTCTCTGTCTCTGAGAACAAGGGAGGTTGGTAGCCAAAGACACACTGGAAGGGAGTCAGCCCGGTGGCTGCCGTTGGAAGAGAATTGTGGGCGTATTCCACCCAAGTCAGGTGCTTGCTCCATGACGATGGATTCTGGGATACCAGGCACCGGAGACAAGTCTCTAGTTCCTGGTTGAGCCGCTCTGTTTGTCCATTGGACTCAGGGTGGTATCCGGACGTGAGGCTGACGGTGGCGCCGATTAAACTGCAGAATTCCTTCCAGAACCGCGAGATGAATTGGGGCCCCCGGTCTGACACAATGTCTTTAGGAAAACCATGGATACGAAACACATTATTCATCATAATTTCTGCCGTCTCTTTGGCAGACGGCAGTTTAGGCAAGGCAATAAAATGAGTCATCTTAGAGAATCTGTCCACCACAGTAAGAACAGTGGTGTTACCTTGGGAGACCGGGAGCCCCGTGACAAAGTCCAATGAAATCTCAGCCCATGGTCGACTGGGAACCGGGAGAGGTTGCAGCAGCCCCATCCGAGCATGGGAGGAGGTCTTGTTTCGGGCACAGACAGGGCATGCCTCCACATACTCTCGGACCTCATGTTCCATGGAGGGCCACCAGAACCTTTGCCGTATGGCATACATGGTTCTATTGATTCCCGGATGGCAGGTGAGCTTAGAGGTGTGAGCCCAGTGAATCACCTGTGGACGTACAGTGACAGGAACAAACAGGCAATTTGCCGGACAACCACTAGGTGTAGGGTTCTCACCATTAGCCCGCTTCACCTCTGCTTCTATCTGCCATGTCACCGCTCCTACCACACGGTGCAGTGGCAGGATGGGTTCAGGTTCTTTGGCAGCAGGCCTGGGGTCAAACAGACGAGACAAGGCGTCAGGCTTGGTGTTCCGGGACCCCGGCCTGTAAGACAAAACAAAGTCAAGACGGTTAAAAAACAGAGTCCATCTGGCTTGGCGGGAGTTCAAACGCTTGGCCTTGCGGATATACTCAAGGTTCTTATGATCGGTCCAGACCACAAATGGATGTTGAGCCCCCTCTAACCAATGTCTCCACTCTTCCAATGCTATCTTAACGGCAAGCAGTTCGCGATTACCGACATCGTAGTTCCGTTCTGCTGGTGAAAGCTTCCTGGACAGGAAGGCACAAGGATGCAGCTTGTGATCCTTGGCAGAGCGTTGTGAGAGAACAGCCCCTACTCCTTCGTTGGAGGCATCCACCTCCACCACAAACTGCCGACTGGGGTCAGGAACCGTGAGAATGGGAGCAGTGGTGAACATCCCCTTGAGCCGGGTGAAGGCCTCCTCGGCTTGAGGAGACCACAGGAACGGAGCCTGAGGAGAGGTGAGAGCATGGAGAGGAGAAGCTATTGCGCTGAAGTTCCTGATAAACCGCCTGTAGAAGTTAGCAAAGCCCAGAAATTGCTGGACCTTCTTGCGGTTATCAGGTGTAGGCCACTGAGCCACAGCGCTAACTTTAGCCGGGTCCATTTGTATCTGCCCAGGGGCTATGATGAAGCCCAGGAATGACACAGATTCGGCATGAAATTCACTTTTTTCTGCTTTCACATAAAGCTGGTTCTCCAGTAGGCGCTGGAGAACCTGGCGGACATGACCAACATGAGAGTCTTGATCTGGGGAGAAGATCAGGATATCATCCAAATAGACAAACACAAACTGGTTGAGGAATTCCCTCAGTACGTCATTGATTAGTGCCTGAAAGACTGCAGGGGCATTGGTCAGTCCAAATGGCATCACCAGGTATTCGTAATGCCCGGAAGGAGTGTTAAACCCAGTCTTCCACTCATCTCCCTCTCGAATGCGGACCAGGTGGTATGCGTTTCTCAGGTCAAGCTTTGTAAAAATCTTGGCCTGTTGCAGTTGTTCGAAAGCAGATGACATGAGAGGGAGAGGGTATCGATTCTTAATGGTAATGTCATTTAGTGGTCCATAGTCAATACAGGGTCTCAGGGAACCATCTTTTTTCCCTACAAAGAAAAACCCTGCCCCTGCAGGGGAGGATGAGGGGCGGATGAGTCCTGCTTTTAAGGATGCCTCAATGTACTCAGTCATGGCAATCTTTTCTGGACCAGAAATGGAATATAACCTCCCCTTGGGGATCGGTGCCCCTGGGATGAGGTCAATAGGACAGTCATAAGGTCGATGGGGTGGTAGTGACGTGGCCTTACTTTTACTGAATACCTCCCCGAGATCATGGTAGCACCTGGGAATGGAGGTCAGGTCAGGCCAGTCGGCCTTTAAGTCTGTGAGGGATGGAACAGAAACAGAATTAAGGTCAGCAACCACCCCAATTTCCACCTTCTTGTTCGGTTCAAGCCCTGTTTCTACCCCGGGTCCTCCCCATCTCATAACCTTCCCTGAACACCAGTCAATGTGGGGGTTATGTTTCTTGAGCCAGGGGAATCCCAGGATCAGAGGGTGTTGGGCAGAGTTAATCAGGTGGAATGACATGAGTTCATGATGATCCTCGATTGCTACTTCTACTGGTTCAGTTACATGGGTTACCTTAAAAATGAAGCTGCCATCTAGGGCACTAGCCTCCAAGGGCTGAGGTAGAGATTTAGTCTTAACATTCAGTTTGTGAGCAAAACTCCAATCCATGAAACTTTCATCAGCCCCAGAGTCAATTAATACCCCCAGAGAAACTGTGATGTCTTTGTGTTTTACCTGAATGTCAGTTAAAGAGCGTGAGGGGCTGTCAGTGGTGGAGGTGTGACTCACCCGGAACCCCTCCTTCAGCTGGTGAGCTTTCTCCTTAACTGGGCATGCTACCAGCAGATGTCCCTGTTTCCCACAATAGAAGCACCTCCCTTCCTGTAGGCGTCGTCGTCGCTCCTCTGCGGACAATTTAGCCCTTCCTAGCTGCATGGACTCTTCCGTGCCGCTGGGGGGCTCTGCTGTCCTAGGAGCTGGTGATGACGGACGGAGAGGATCCCTCCAACCGTGGGAAGCAGACGAAGGACGACCTCTGGCGTAGTCCCGGGAAACTGTAGCTTGTGACTTGTCCCTTCTCCGCTCAGCCAAGCGGTGGTCAGTTCTGACCGCTAGCGCGATCACAGAGTCAAGATCTTCAGGCAGATCGAGGGGAACCAATAAATCCTGAATAGGATCAGACAGTCCTTTGATAAATGCATCATACAGTGCCGTGGAATTCCATCCGCTATCAGTGGCTAAGGTGCGGAAGCGGATGGCATAATCAGAGACAGAGTCCATGCCTTGCCTGATGCTGCTCAACTTGCGTGCTGTCTCTCTGCCTGACGTGGTAGGATCGAAAACTCTCCTTAACGCCTCTGTGAACCGATCCACGGATTGACAGATCGGCGACCCACGGGACCATTCCGCTGTAGCCCAGGCCCGTGCTCTCCCAGTTAGATGGGAGATCATGAATGCCACCCTGGATCTTTCTGTGGGGAAGGCTGATGGCAATTGTTCATAGTGCATTTCACAGTCCACAATGAACGACCAGCATTCTCCAGACTCACCGGAGAATCTTTCAGGTGGAGCGAGACGGGGAGCCAGGGCATGGGCACCCGGGGCTGGTGGGGCTACGGCGGTCGCCGGGGAAGGCGTGGCTGAGGTGTCTTTGGTCAGGTGAGCAAGCATCTGATGAATCTGGGTGGTCAAGAGAGTCACTTGAGCTGTCATGTCAGACCTGAACTCCTCTTGACTGTCTGCCAGCACTTTCACTCCCTGTTGCAGGGCGGACATCTGGTCCTCCTGCTGGTTAAGGCGGACGCCTTGGGAGCGAATGGCTGCCGTCAGGTGGTCTGAGTTGGCTGGATTCATGCTGGCCAGTTCGTTCTGTCACGACCGAACTATGGACCCGAACCCAAATGCACAACTCCAGAGACCAAAGTTTCAAAATAAAGGTTTATTTAACAAAACAAAACCAAAAATCACTCTTAACAGAGGAAAAAACTCTACACTAATCTCAGAAAACAAGACATCACAAAACTAAGGCTAGACTAAGAAAAACAAGATAAACAAACAGAAAATCACTCTTGTGAGGCTATACTATGAAAAAGAAACAAACAGAAAATCACTCTTGTGAGGCTATACTATGAAAAGGAAACAAACAGAAAATCACTCTTGTGAGGCTATACTATGAAAAGGAAACAAACAGAAAATCACTCTAGGACAAAGTATCAAAACAAAGTGAAGCCAAACAAAGACCTGACAATGGACAAAGCGCTGGTTCTCTGACATGAGACAAGACGAACTGGCACAGGACAAAGGGAGACATGGACTATATATACACACAAGGTAAGGGCACAGGTGGAAACAATCAGGGCGGAGACAGGTAATTCTAAAGGCGGGAAAACAGACAAAGAGGGAAAGTAAAACTAATAACAATGGACACAGACAGGAAGTGGAACCAAAATAAAACAGGAAATCACAAGACAACATAGACACGAGACATACAGAATAAATTAACTTAACACTTTTTCTTGGACATGACACAAACAATACAGTCATTTTTCATTTACCTTGGAGAAGATGCCCGAGGAGAGGACACTTGTGGCAGTATAGATGGTAATGACTCATTAAGTGATGATGACCGGTGAGGAGAAGACACAGGTGGTGGTGGAAGTGATGGTGGTGACTCAGGAAGTGATGTTCGGTAAGACGATGGCATTGGTGGCACAGAGCATGACAAGGGCTGCTGAGTTGAATTGGATTTTGAAGGCTGTGGTAATCGGGTCGGGCTGTTTTGAGGAACCTTTGGCTGATCACTTTCATCATCTGTATCGCCCAAGCGGTAGCTAAATAATACAAAGAAAACATGCATCAATAGCAAAGAAAATGTCTAATTTTAACAATAAATCTGACAGCTATTTGGACTTACATTGGTTTACGTTTCCTTTTAAGCCGTTGTGTTGCCATCTCCTCATCATGATCAGAGTCAAGCTCTGATGTTTGGCAGGTCAAGGATTTCTTCATCGCCTGCCAAGCTGACGTATAATTATCTGAAATAAACAATTTAGAGAGTTAACATATGAATGACCATGACCAAATCTCCACATAAACATGCCTCTTGTTACTGCATGTATGTATATATCACATGTAAATTTAGATTTTTGTTTATTGTGACCATCGTAAAATAATGGTCCAAGTCATATGTTTTTCAAAGTTTTTCAAAAACAGAAACTGAACCAAATATAGAGGTATTAATCATTTCACACAAGGTTATAACAATTGACAACTATTGACATACAAATAATACTGTAAACTTATCAACTCAAAATTACTTAATACATTGTAAATAATTCCCTTCAACTTGTGCTTAACAAAGCTAGAGTTGGAAATGGAAAATAGATTTTTTTGGCTTGGCTGCTCTGCTAATCCTGCGGCTTTGTTGATTTTTTCATCACTTCTATACGATGGCCAATATGTTGCTCCATTGCTGTACCAAGACTGAGGCACCACAGACACAGATTTTTGCTCATCTAAAAACTGGACTACATGAAACATCCTGTAAATGAAGGAAATCAATAGGGGGAAATAAGACAACAAGAGTGTGCATTCCATTGGTACACAATGTCACTGAAAATGTGCATAAGTGTGTAATTGTTCTGCCATTTAAAATAAATGTACATGTAGACCAACATGGATTGTTCTTCCAAATTATAAACCACAGACTGTTCACATCCCATCAAATATGAAGAACACACTGAACAACATTAACTACTGTTTCAAGCCATGAAGTAAAGGCATGACCACAAAACCTCCCCTATGAGGTAGGGCCACACACTTTTTTGTAACTTCTGACACTTTTGCACATTTGATTTGGCCTGATGGATAAGAGACATAGAATATACTTAGAAAGTCAGACCTGAATGGGTACTGAAAGAACAGTGACCTTTCTGAGAAAACCTTGTATACAATATACTCCATCAGTGCACTTAACAATGTTTTTAATCTCACAAACATCATCTCCAATAATAAAGATGTTGTTCCCTGTTGAGATTTTCATTGTCCATTTGTCAGTATGTAACTGAATGTACTGTGCTTTCACATCAAGTCTATCTGGAAGTGGTCCATCAAAGTGTTGTATTTTTAAGGAGCTTGATGCCACATCAGAAGCCCCATCAGTAGCTGCAGCAAATGCCCCGAAAGAAGTTTGTTCTGACAGTCTTCGAATAATCTGAGCAAAAGGGCGATCTGGTTTTCTTACAAGTCTTCCATCGGTCTATTGACCGTGGTTTCCTTGCAAATTCCACAGTAATATAAGGTCGCAGCTCTTTCATGCGATCAGACATTTGATTTACAACATTTGCAGATAACCTAACATTGAGAGGACCTCTGAGCCACATTAGCAACAACTTTCTAACCACACCCAAACAAACCAAATGCATATAGTCCATTGGAAATTGTGACACCATGCCAATATTTGAACCATGAAATGGATTTGGCCCATGTTGATGATCTTCATAAACCCCCTGTGCAAAAAAATCATCAGTCCTTAACATGCTATCAGTTAATGGAAAAGTCATCCGTCTGTTCACATATAGTCCTTGTTGAACACATTTGTCACAACCGTAGTATCCATTATGTGACTTTATGTTCTTTACAAATGCTTTTGCAGGTGCATCACATATTACAGAGTCAACATTCAGAAAAAGCCGTTTTCCATTAAAGTCAAAGCCCTTTTCCAGTTCATGGAGCTCAACAACAAAATCTTTTAAAAATTCATCAGCTGATTGTGGTTTGTTGGGCCCACAAAATAAAGCAATAATGACAGGCTCCTTCATTGGAACACTGACTAACAGTCCTAAAATAGGCCAAAGTTGAATGCTTGTGCTCTTAAACAGGGGTAATCCATCAATATTTATTTGCAACTTTAAGGTAAAACAATCAGCAAGTGAGTCAGTGATCTGAGACAGTGTTCTTTTGATGGAGGATAATATGCCAAAATAGTGATACTGTCCCCCAACCTTGTTCTGAATAGTGTACTGAGTATTAGTCTTTAGGACAGTTCGTCCGTCTTTTGGTAAGTCTGGGTGGTAAAATCTTAGTATACCTAAAAGTGCTGTAAGAGCAACAAGTGAAATTCCAAAGGTTAGGGCCCAAGAACAGATTTTGTCTTTGAGACTACATGGCTCAACACCTCACCACCACCTGTTCTCTTAAGGTCTCTTCGTGCACGCCTTCTAAGAGTGGAGTATGAAACAACCTTTGCTTCCATTTTTTACTTACATCTTCACCAATCAGCACAGCTGTTGACCTACCGGGAGAAAAGGGGAGGTTTTTAAAGTGTTAGATAGATATTTACATTTTCCTATGTGGCTGAACAAAGCTATAGCAGTACATAGATGGTGACTGTGTTAAGAGTAATATTATTTTACCTGCTTTGAATATATTGGCAGCATTTTCCAGTTTGTACATTGTACAGGTGTTTTCACATTACAGATTTTTACTTGGGGAAAATACATGTCTGTGAGAGAGACACATAAATTAAAAATGTTTTAGTGCCAAGGCATTATGTGTATAATATAGTTTGATCTTAGTTGATGTCAAGAGTTAACTCCTTATAGTTTAAACAAGTATTGCCACTGCAACAGAATCACTGAAGAAAGGCAAAGCTTCAGAAAAGTTTGCAACACGACAGTAACAACATACTGACCAATAGTGTTAGCATGTGATATATCTTGTGGCAGTAGCACAGTTTGAGGCTAACTATTAACTTTTGTACAAACTATGACAAACAATGCCAATTACGCCTCAAATAAAACTCCTCATGTCAACGCACCTTCTGTTTAGCGAGCCAAAATATAAAGGACAACGCCAAAATCCACTCAAAAGGACTACAAAACCAGTCATATCCTGCAGAGCACACGTTGATTTACGTTCACAATTTATTCTAGCGAAGGTTACAAGAAATTATTACATACGTTAATCTGTGTCTTTTGCTGCATGCGTCCACGTAATAAAAATAACGTTAAGTTTGTCGCTATATCTGTGTCTCCCACGTTTGCAAATTGGTTACGTTCGCGTTACAATTTGAAAACCCTCTCCTGTGCACCAAGCATAACTGACTCTTCGTAGCATTAACACTCACGTTACAGTCATTGTAAATATAACTTAGCAACGTTAGGCAACATTAGTTACCAGCGTATGACTTATGCCCTGTGCTAAAATTAACGTTGACGCTTCCCGACAAGGGCAGACACACTGTTTGCATCCCAATACAACTAATATGGACAGGCTATCCACTGTTAGTCAGATGCTAACAGTTCGTGTGCTAGTTAACGCTTGGTTACGTTGACGCTCGATTGAATAACATTTCAGCCATGCAGTCAGCTTACAATAGAAACACAACCGTTATGCCACTGAATTCATTTGTATTGTAAAAGAATGAAAGAAAAAACATGCCGATAACATTCATAGCGAGTATTATGTTAAATGAAGCACTTACTTTTAATATTTTCCACTCTTCATGATGCTGTTCCACGCCTGTTGAATACCTGTTCTCAGGGGGGTCCAACTTTCTGCAGCTCACTGCTGTGTGACGTCACAAGCTGACTGTTAAATTTAAAATCATGGCACGTTTGGTCTGTACAGTCTGCCAATTAACAGGCCCTGACCAATCATTTAGACTGTCAGCCTTACGATCACGGCCACAACTGGTACACAGGCGCTCAGCGGGCGTGACTGCTATGCGAATCTGGCGACTTGTAGACGGATCTGGCACAGTGTCGTCTGCTATCTGGGCCAGTATATGACCAGTGATGACATGTTTAGCCACATGTCATTTCATCGCTGGCTGTCGAGGTGGTGTCCAGCAAATGATGTGGGCTTCATAGACAATTGGACAACTTTCTGGGGAAAGCCTGGTCTGATTAGGAAAGACGGCATCTATCAACTCAGAGTTGAGACCAGGAGGCAGAGCTGCAGTCTTACACGCTTCTCTGTGCTTCCATTAGAGTGGCTGCCCACCCAATCCTCTAGTATAGAGACTGTGTCTGTTCCCCGAGTTTATCATAAAAACTCAATAAAAATTAAAGGTCCAGTGTGTAAGATTTGGGGCCTATATTTTCAGAATAAGGCAAACATGGAATATAATATTCATAACTATGTTTTCATGCATGTATAATCACCTGATAATAAGAATCTTTTTATTTTTGTTACTTAAAAATTATCCTTTTATATCTACATAGGGAGAGGGTCCCCTTTCATGGAGGCCGCCATCTTGAAACACCTTATTTATACAGTAGTCCAGAACAGACAAATTAAATACTGACTCTAAACAGGGTCCTTAAAGTGTTGTTTCTACTTTACACTAGGAAGGTGAGGGTGATGTGAGGAGATTGCAATGCAGTGATTGGACCACTAAATGCAACCAAATTCTACACACTGTACATTTAAATGAACATCTCCAACAGTGCAAAATAAGAAAATGAAATGTGGACTCTTGAATATCAGGTCCTTGTCCTCTAAAGCTGTCTTATCAATTAATAACAGATTATCAGTCTTACTGAAACCTGGCTGTGTGATGATGAATATGTTTAATTGAATCCACTCCTCCCAGTCATTGTAATACCCATATTCCTCGAAGTACCGGTCGAGGTGGTGGAGTTGGAGCCATATTTGACTCAAGTCTATTAATAAATCCTAAACCTAAACTAAATTATAATTCATTTGAAAGTCTCGTTCTTAGCCTTACTCACCCAACCTGGAAAACATTATAGCCAATTCTATTTGTTATAGTATATCACGCTCCTGGTCCTTACTCAGAATTTTTTATTTATTTATTTTTTTTATAACTTTATTTTAGGCGTTTTTAGTTATACAGAAATTAGTATACATACATACATATACAAACATACAAACTCGAAACATAGTCCCATATTGGTACCCTCCCCATCTCCCTCCCCATATATCCTCCCGTGGGACCAAGAGTACAAAAAAAAAACAAAAAACCACAAGATCCAATTCTGCTTAGGTATATCAATGGGCTAGTCAGACAGTTGACTAGAGAGAGCGCTTAGATAACATGATCTGTTAGAGATTCAACTTCTTCACATATTCAATGAAGGGAGTCCACACTCTATTGAATGTGTCACAAGAACCTTTCAGAGTATGTCTAATCTTTTCTAGCTGAAGTAAAGATAGCACCTCCTGAATCCATCTCCTGAAGGGTGGGCATTTATTAGATTTCCAATTCATTAAGATTACCCTACGTGTTATGAGACTACAGAATGCTACTGCTCTCTTTTGTGTACTTGTGGTATGCATTTCCAAGGGTGTGACTCCAAATATAGCAGTGAGTGGATTTGATTTGAGGGATGTGTTGCATAAAGCTGAAAGGCAGTCAGATATGGAGGACCAGAAATCAACTAGGGAGGGACATGACCAGAACATGTGACCCAATGACACAGGGTTTCCACATCTGGGACAGATAGGGTGAACAGATGGGTATATTTTAGCTAGCCTGTCATTGGAGTAATATACTCTGTGAAATACCTTGAATTGTATCAGTCCATGCCTTATACATATAGAGGATGTGTGTATGCTGGAGATGCATTTAGCTCAGACATCATCCAGGATTACAATTTGCAGGTCCCTTTCCCAGGCTTCACATATTTTTGTGTGTGTTGGAGGATCAATATTATGTATTATATTATACGTCTTAGAGATCAGACCCGTGTTCCATGGATTCAGATTTAATAGATCATATGAGTCTTTATTTGGCGGCTTGGGGTAAGTAGGGAAATGTTTGGAGGCAAAACTGCGGGCTTGGAGATATCTGAAAAAGTGTGATCTTGGAATATCATGATCTAGGGCTGCGAAGGACAGAAAAGAGTTCTCATCCAATAGATCAACGAAGAAAACCAGTCCGTGGCGATGCCAACGAGCGAAATTCTGATCTATCTGTGAAGGTGTGAAAAGATGGTTGAGGGACAGAGGAGAAAAGCTATTCATCTGGTCAATGTTAAAATGTTTACGGAAATGTACCCAGATTCTAATGGAATTAGAAACAACACGCTTAGAAAAAGTCTTATTACTGGTCTCCGTCAACAAGGGAGCTGTTAATAGAGAAATAGGGGATATCAATGCGTGTGATGAAAGTTCCATCATTGCCCAGGCAGGCCCCTTTTTGTCAGAAAATGCCATCACCCATTATGCCAGTTTGGAAATGTTTGATGCCCAGTAATAATGGAGAAAGTTTGGGAGACCCAGTCCCCCTTCAGATTTAGGTCTTTCCAGATAGATTTTCTTCATTCGAGGCGTGGAATGATTCCATATCAACACTGAGATATAGCTATCCAATTTGATGAAGAAATGTTTTGGGAGCCAGACAGGAATTGTTACAAACAAATACAGGAATCTAGGTAGTACTGTCATCTTGAGGGGGGTTAATGCGGCCTGCCAGCGAAATGGGAAGGCCCGACCACCTCTCCAGATCCTTTTTTGTATGTTCTAATAAATTATCAAAGTTAGCCTTCTTAAGGTAATTAGAGGATTGATATTCAGTTTTAAAAGGAAATGCATCATAATCTAGTGTACTGCTAATATCAGTTATAGGGAAGAGTGGACTTTTTGATAAGTTTAGATTATAGCCAGAGAAACTCCCAAATTCCTGCAGTAGCTGCAGGAGGTGAGATATAGATTGGCTTGGGTTGGCGACAAAAAGGAGCAAGTCGTCCGCGTAAAGCGCAGTCTTATGAGTTATATTTCCTCTTGTGATGCCCTTGATCCCCTCATTGTCCCTGATTGCAATGGCAAGAGGTTCTATGGCTAAGTCAAATAGGAATGGTGACAAACAACAGCCCTGACACGTACCTTTATATATTGGAAAATATGCTGATATAGAGCCATTTGTTTTCACAGCCGACACTGGACTACTATATAAAATTCTAATCCAGTTGCTGAATGTTTCTCCAAATCCAAACTTCTTTATGACCGCATGCAAATACTCCCACTCTATCCTATCAAAAGCCTTCTCGGCATCAAGTGACAGAATAACCTCAGGCTGCTGTGTTGGATGGGTGGAATACATTACATTGAAGAGCCGCCTCAGACTGAAAAATGGCTGCCGACCTGGGATAAAGCCGGTCTGAGCTTGAAGTGATGGTATCACATCATTCAATTGGTTTGCCAGAGATTTGGTCAGAATTTTATAATCACAGCAGAGGAGACTGATGGGCCTATAGGATGAGCAGTCAAGCGGTTCTTTCTTTAATATTAATGATATAGTTGCTTGGGTGAGGGTCGGTGGTAAACAGCCAGTTTCCAGCGTTTCGTAATACATTGATTTAAGTATAGGCACTAATCTGGAAGAGAATATCTTATAGTACTCGACTGGAAACCCATCAGGTCCTGGAGTCCGCCCACTATGCAGGGAGTTAATTGCGGCTTGAATCTCGCTGATGGTGAGAGGTTGATCAAGGGAGAGTCGGATGTCTGGACTAAGAGTGGGGGCATCAAGAGAGTCCAAAAAGGATTGCATTTTAGCTGTATTCGTATCTGCATCTGACAAATATAGATTTGAGTAATAGTTTTTGAATTGACTGTTTATAAGTTTTGGGTCACCTGTGGTTACACCCAGACCAACATTAATCTCTGTAATTTTGGAATTGCTGGCTGTCTGTCGGAGTTGATGTGTGAGCATTCGACCTGCTTTCTTACCGTGTTCGTAGAATTTTTGCTTGGTTCTAAGCAAATTTCTTACTGCCTGATGAGTAGAAAGGTTATTAAATTCCATTTGTAATAAGATATGCTCTTTATGTAATTCTGGTGTGGGATATATTGCACATTTTTTGTCAATGTCTGTTATAGACTGCTCAATTTCTAAAAGCCATTGCGTTCTTTATTCTTATGTGCCATGTATGAAATTATCTGACCTCTAATGTAGGCTTTATGTGATTCCCACAAAGTGCGATGTGATATGTCCGGGAGGTCATTTATTTCAAGAAAAAGGTCTATTTGTTCAGCAACAATTTTTTAAAATTCGGTGCATAATAATAGAGAGGGGTCAAGTTGCCATGTTTGTTGTGGTCGGATGTTGTCTGGAAAGTGAATGTCCAACTGTACAGGAGAGTGATCTGGCACTACAATACTATGGTACTGTGAATTGGTAACATGTGGAAGGAGATTATTATTGATAAGAAAATAATCTATCCTTGAGTAACTTTTGTGAACAGGTGAGAAAAAAGAATTGTTTCGCGTCTGGATTTAGTTTCCTCCATGGATCTACAAGACTATAGGAGTGTATGAAAGAATCAAGGACACCTCCAGATTTGGACAGTTGGCTGTCCGGTTTGGGATTGGATCTGTCTAATTGTGGATGTAGTACGCAGTTCAGGTCTCCAGCTATAATGAGATGATGGGAGTTAACATCAGGTAAGGATGCAATTACTTTAGTAAAAAATTGAGGGTCATCCCAATTTGGACCGTAAATATTAACCAGGATAGTTGTAGAGTTGTAGAGCTTGCCAATTAATATGACGAATCTACCATTGGGGTCTTGGACTGTTCTAGTATGATCGAATTGGACTCCCTTCCTAAAGAGGATTGCCACACCTCTTGAGTTGTGGTTAAAGTTGGAATGATAGACCTGGCCGATCCAATTATTTCTCAGTCTCGTGTGATGATTGACTTTCAGGTGTGTCTCCTGCAAGAATATAATGTCTGGGCCAAATGATCTCAAATGACAAAAAATCTTGTTACGTTTAACTGCGTTGCCCATGCCTCTAATGTTCCAGGAAATGAAAGAGACAGAGCCAGGAGCTCTATGTATCTGCCTGATGTGATGTCATGTTATATCGGATATGTGAAGATATGTCACGTCCTCAAGCCCTTGAAAAAAGTAGTTGGATCTGATAATACAAACATACAGTACAAACAAACGTAAAATACAACTCTGAAAAGTTGAAAAGCAGTTAACAAAAAACTGTTGGTACCCTTCCTTGAGGGCTATTAGCCCACCCATGTAGGTTGCTCCATCACCTGTTGAGCATACCATCGAACAAGAACACTTAGTGTCCATCTAAACCATACAAGAACTATGCATGAAGAGAACAGTGTAGAAAAATAATGATCCTCTAAGATTGAGAATTCCAAGTTAGTTACTTTACGTAGCTGCCATACACAAACAAGAACTCAAGGAATAAGTGAAAATCTAATTAAGTTAATAGGAGGGGAAAAAAAGGGAAAATGTAGCTCAGTCCGCTCTGAGTGAGGTTAAATGTTTCATAAATCAAAGAAGGAAAATAAAATATATAGAATAGATTAAAAATAATAATAATAATAATAATAATAATAATAATAAATAAATAAAATAATAATAATAAAATAAAATTAATGTGGAAATGGCAAGGGGTGAAGAAACAGTCTCTCTGCACCTTAATACATTAATTATTGGCCATTGTACTCTGATTACAATACTGAATAGATACTAACATAATGGTTAATGCACACATTCAAAGCTGTCATGTCTTAGTTTGCCATTCAGCTGAGAGGTAAACTGGCTGTACTTGACATTTTATGGGATTACATGTTTAATAAGTCCGTGAGTGTGAGGTTTACAGTCTCTCAGTTACCTGTATCCTCGGTTTGTAAGTGTTTGATAATGTACTGCTTAGCTTCAGCAGGGCAGTCAAATGATCTCCGTTCTCCATTCGGGGCAGTGATTTTTAACGTCGCGGGGAACATAAGGCCAAACCGGGTGTTAGGGCAGTCTCTCAGCAGCTCTCTTGCTTCTTTGAAGGCAGCACGATGGCAGCGGTGTAGTCTGGGTAAATGGAGATCTGTTTGTTGTTATGCAGGATGGGGCGCTGGCTTAATGCTTTCCTCAAGATGTCCATCTTTTCTTGAAAGTAGTGAAACTTCACAACGATCGGTCGTGGGGGATCCCCCTGCTTGGGTTTAGGCAGCAGGCTTCGGTGAGCATGGTCAAGTGTCGGAGTGTAGTCCAGCCCGGGTGAATCTTGTAGTAGCTTAGCCACTGATCCTTCCATGCGAATATCCCCGAGGCTTTCGTCCACACCGATAATACGGCAGTTATCCCTGCGTTGCCTTGACTCTAGATCATCTGTCTTGGATGTTAGCTGCTTGACTTGGGAGGACAGCAAAGAGAGCTGTGACTCTAGTTCAACGACCCGGTCAGAGTAGTGGTTAGCGCCGTCTTCCAGGCTACGTATTGATGTAGCCTGTAGCTTAAGCTCCTGGCTAGCAGTGCCCAAAGCTTCCCATGTTTCAGAGCGAACTATGGCTATTTCTCATGCAGCTCTTTGGAGAGGTTCTCTATCTTTGCGTGCAGGTCTGTCGACAGTGTAGTCACCGTGTCTTCTATTTTGGCCATGACTGTTTGTTCAGAGGCTTTGATGGCTTCCATTATGGTAGCGACGGCCAGCATGTCTGTGGGTGGCCCCGCCACAGGAGAGTCCGAGGTTTTAGCTGTTGGCTTAGGCCTTCGTTTGCTGGACATGGGCGCTGGCATTACTCACGAAAAAAAGAGGGGAAAAAAGGAAAAAGGGACTGCAGCTACAATTGTCGTAGGCACTTCCTTGTTCTAACGTTTTTGCTGAGGCTGGCAGGGTGAGATAAGGTTCAGCTTTATGAATAGATAGAAGAAGTTCAGAACAGAATGAGGGTCGGAGACAGGTCAGGGAGGTGTTAGTTGGGCTAGGCGTCTTCTGCTGGTTACTGGTTAGGGAACTGAGAAAGACGTTATGAGGTTATCTAGGGAGGCGTCTGAAACAGCCCATTATAGAGTGTATAAAAACCAACTGTAAAGGCTCCATGAGGAGCCTTTTTCTCTGTAACCCCTTTTGTGTGTTGCACTGTTAAACGCTCCTTCTTGTACAAGAATAATAAATTCACCTTAAACTTTGAAGCTTCGAATCCAGTCTTCTTTATTGAAGGGTCACTTGAAAATTCTTATAACAGCAATGACATAAGATGTTAGGGATACATTTTTGGGTTGTTTTAGAGGCTGAAATTTAACAAAATTGTTATTTTCATGCAGAGCTCACGGAAAACACATGCTTACATGTCACTGCTCTCGAGCCCCCCCCCCCCCACCTACCCACCCCCCTTACACAGAATTTTTATCTGAATTTGCAGAATTTGCATCAGGCTTGATCCTTAAAACAGATAAAGTAATTATTGTAGGTGATTTTAATATTCACGTGGACAACCATAGTAATAGTCTTAGTACTGCATTTATCTCTTTGCTAGATTCAACTGGCTTCTGCCAGAGTGTATATAAACTGACTCACCACACTCCTGACCTTGTTCTCTCATATGGCATTGAAATTGAACATCTAATAGTCTTTCCAAATAATCCTCTTCTATCTGACCATTTTTTAATAACCTTTGAGTTCATATTACTGCACTATAAGCCTTTAGACAGAATCACTTACAGCAGATGTTTATCTGATAGTGCTGTAGCCAGATTTAAGGAAGTTATTCCTTTACTATTTAATTCAATGCCATGTCTCAATGTAACAGAAGACTCATTTGCTTCCTTTAGCCCCTCACAAATAGATCATCCTGTTGATAATACTGCAGGCTCATTATGAACAACTCACAACTCTATTGCACCTCTGAAAAAGAAGATAATTAAACAAAGGAGGTTAGCACCATGGTATAGCCAGCAGACTCGCAAATTAAAGCAAGAGGCACAAAAATCTGACCGCAAATGGCGTGCCACTAAACTGGAAGAAACTTGTTTAATCTGGCAAGATAATCTTAAAACATACTGGAAGGCTCTCCGTAATGCCAGAGCAGCCTATTACTCTTCACTAAAATAGGAAAATAAGAACAACTCCAGGTTTCTCTTCAGCACTGTAGCCAGGCTAACAGAGAGCCACAGCTCCATTGAGCCATGTATTCCTTTAGGTCTGAGTAGTAATGACTTCATGAGCTTCTTTAATGATAAAATCATAACTATTAGAGACAAAATTCATCACCTCTTGCCCTCAACAGGCACTGATCTGCCTTCTTACACAGCAAGTTTGGAAACAGCTGTAGAACCTGATATATATTTAGACTGTTTTTCTCCCATCGACCTTCATCAAATAACTTCAATAATTTCTTCATCTAAGCCGTCAACCTGTCTCTTAGACCCTATCCCAACCAGGCTACTCAAAGAAGTTTTATCTTCATTTAGCATTTCTTTATTAAATATGACTAATCTGTCTTTATTATCAGGAAATGTATCACAGTCCTTTAAAGTAGCTGTAATTAAACCTCTTCTTAAAAAGCCCACTCTAGATCCAGAGGTTTTAGCCAATTACAGACCAATATCAAACTTTCCCTTTCTCTCTAAGATACTTGAAAAAGCTGTAGCCAATCAGTTTTGTGACTTTCTCCATAAAAATAGTTTATTTGATATTATTATTTGCTCGGACCACTTCAATTCAGTTAATATATGCTTCCATTAGGGAACATTATTAGGAATCACTCCATTAATCACTCCCAATTATATTTATCGATCGAGCCTGATGAAACCAAACAGTTAGCTAAACTTCAAACATGCCATAAGGACATTTAATATTATAAAGAGTACAGTCTAGACCTGCTCTGTATGGAAAGTGTCATGAGATAACCTTTGTTATGATTTGATGCTATATAAATAAAATTGAACTGAACTGGAAAAAAAGGACATAAAAATGGGATGACCTGCAACTTTCTGATGTTAAATTTAGACAAAACCCAAACACCTCAGAAACTCTCTTTCTAAAGATAGTTACTTTAGGGACTTATGGGATCACCTTGGCCTCCAGCTCCACTGTAAAGAATATTGGAGTTGTCTTTGATCAGGATTTGTTCTTTAACGTCCACACACAGTAAAACAGATTTCAAGGGCTTTTTTTCACCTGCGTAACTGTAGCTGAGAAGCTGCGAATATTCTGACTGAGGCTGGTGGATCTATAACACTAGTCACTGTGTGTCGGTCGGAACACTATAAAACAATCCAGGATCCGATTTGCTTCCTTTATTGTAGGCTTGTGATGTACATATGGTGATGAGGACAGATGTGGATGACTATTCCTATTGGTTGTGGTTCTACAAAAACAAAAGGCATAACAAATACAGTATAATCAGACAAACCATGTAACTATAAAATATACACCCTTTCACACATACAAACCTACTACAATCATCCTGTGAGGTTTAACAGGACAAGAAACTACTTATATTATCTTAACTGGCAATAATAACTTTCAGCCAGTGATGCAGCCCTTAATTAGATAATTAACATTGAGTATCACGAACACGAAGTGAACACTATAGTTTCGCACTTGTAATCTTAAATGATGTACAACAGCATAACCCCAAATTACAATAGAATATATCAGGTAATAGCAATACAGATAAAATGACCAGGTTAAAGCTAACATCAATTAAATAGCATAGTAGCTGACACACAGACACACAGATGGTAATCTAAGAACATGAAATAAGGAGAAAAGAGCTGTCTCCACACAAAACCCAAAGAACAACAAAAGCGGAAAGTACTCACAAGTATTCAAGAATGCACAACATTCATTGGGACAACTCTGTAGCTCTGGCAGCTGTGCAACATCGCACACATGGCGACCGTGCTCTCTGCTGTCATCTTTCTGACTGGAAGCATTAATACAGCCAGCCAGTAGGTGGCGCATAATCCCTGAACTAAACACAGTCTGTGAGCAGCCTATAATGCGCTCAGTTATTCTGCAGGTTAAGCGGATGCAGAAAAACTAGTCCACACATTTGTAGACTGGACTATTGTAACTCCTTGTTTTGGCTGCTATAGGACTAGACAGCTGGGGGACTTCAAATGATGTGCTGAGCTCTTCTCTTCTTCGCTCTCTCCATCTCCAAACATTCATGACATTAATGCATGTTACTAACTTAACTTTCCCTCCCTCATTATTGCCATCTCCATTACAGTTTATAGTTAGTTATTGTTTTGCTGCTGCTGTGTATCTGTGTCTCTCACTGTCTCTCTATCTCTCTATTTATCTATCTAACCCCTCAGCAAGAAGGTTCTTGGTTCAAACCTTGGCTTGGGCCTTGTTGTGTGGAGTTCACATGTTCTCCCTGTGTCTGCGTGGGTTCCCTCCAGGTACTCCAGCTTCTTCCCACACATTTAATAGGTATTGGTGACTCTAAATTGCCCGTAGGTGGGAATGTGAGTGTAAATGCTTGTTTGTGTCTATGATGAGTTGGCGACTTGTCCACAGTGTACCCAGGACTACACAAACAAAACACACAGTCTGTGAGCAGACTGTGTGCTCAAATCAACTGCTTATTGATGGATGGATGGATGGATTTTGTCTTATTCTCAAATAGGGTGACACCCTGAGAAAAATACCTAAATGATTGGAAAGTTCCTTTATACAGCGTAAAGAGTAAGACCAAAGTTTAAAATGGCTGTATTGCAGCAGGTTGTACATCATTTAACTTATTCTTACAAAAGGAAAATGACCAGACTCCTGTTTGTCTCACAGACCAACAGCCCTTCTAAATGTGGACTTGGCACAGCATATTAATTGACAACCCTGAAAGATCTCCTGCTGAAATTGTGTAATTTCTCACATCTAGAAAGATGTCTGGTCAATATAATCTATGAGGCTATGTGTTTTGTATCTCGTTACTCTACTCTCTGGGCTAAGGGCCCTTGATGACGAGGAGTGGAAAGTTATATTGAGACATTCTAAATCAATATCAGTCTGCAATCGTACCAAAGTAATATTTTAATATAAGATAATATTTTAATTTAAGATATCCACAGAATGCACATATTCCCACTCTCACTCATGTGCCTTAAATACACAGATTTGTATCTCATTATCTACCAAGTGCCATTAGAGTGTTAAATTTGGGAACCAAATCTGAATAAGCTGCAGGGATTTTTCTGAATACTCGAATTGTGTATTCTGTTATTGTGTGTATGAATCTGAGCTGTTGTCCTGTGTTTTTGGTTTGTTTGTTTGTGTAGTCCTTTTCTCCTGTGGATTTCTTCTGCTTTATCTTCTCCTATTGTAAATGTGAAAACTAATAAAAAATATTGCCCATTTTCATTCCCATAAAATGCCCATTCTCGTTATATTTACAAAAAATACGTTATTGGCTGAGGTGAAGAAAAATTATCCATCAATCCAACATAGGTTCAGTTTGAGTTACAGTTACTCCCATTGCGCCCTAGGAGGTCAGCAGGAACCTGTTACCTGCAATTATTTGTAATTTAATTCTAATACAAACTATTAGAAGGCCATTTTTCATGATTAATTAAAGGCTCAGAGGTGCAGTGAATGCAAAGGATTGGGGGCACAGGATTGTCCATGGATACAAACACCAAGAGGAAATAAAGAAATCATCAAAATAAATACTGAACTGTTACATGCAGATGAGGAACATCCCTCATATTTTCAGTGGATTGTTCACTGTTGTTTCCTTCTGATCAAAACCAACTCACGGCAGAAGATCACACACAACTCTCCAAAATCATCTGACAGACGACAATGACAACAGACCTTTTTTTCTAAATGCTAACGATATGAGGACTGCTATAAAATGTTTGTCTGTTAAATAAAGAAGCACTGATATTTATTTATCATTTAGACCCATTTATGTTAATTTATGATATAACATATATATATATAACATGATATAACCAGCAGTGCTGATATTCTTCACCTGTTGCTGTTTGTGTTCTGCACTGTTTGTGCTGTTATCTCTATGTGTTATACTTCTCAAGTGTTAACATTAGGGCTGGGCAATATGGCCTAAAATCAATATCACGCAGTTCACCTCGATAACGATCAATGGACGATAACTACCACCACCCCTTGCGCAAAAAAAAGTTTGGCCACTAGATGGGGCTGTGGCAGCATAATTGCTCCACAGCCAGTTAAATTGATACTAGTATGATTCCCCTGGACCTATTTATTACAACTATTTTTTTATTGTCACTTTAAAAAGGACTGTAAAATTTACAGTGTCTGAAAATAAATGAATAAGATACAAATTAAGTACTTTTAGTTCAGATTTATTGAACAACTAAGCACAACTGAACAAGTTTAAAAGTATAAAATAACCTGCGTATTAAAATACAGTCTCTTTGTCACATTCGAGTCGTCAAGTAGCAAGACGCGTTTTTCTTGGGAACAAGCTGCTACTCTTCCTCCTCCTCGACCAGGTCTACCTCCGCCGCCGGCACTGCAGCTGCCGCTTCGGCATTTGAACTGTCCTCCATTTCGTCACCGTCTCTTCCCCTTCTTGTTACAGACTGGATGGGGTGGAGTCACGTGACTACATACGCTGTACTATGTGTGCAGCATCTTAAAGAGACATGAACACAGCCTACCTACACACACAGCCAAAAGACAAAAAACACTTTTCTTTGTTTTTAAACACCGAATATACCGACATGGGCAAAATGAATTCGGTTATCGTCGTATATTTCGGTATCGGTAAATTTTCGGTTTATCGCCCAGGCCAAGTTAACATAGCTAAACAGCCAGCCAAACTCCTTTTCAAGAGCCAGGAAGTGAGCGTGCTTGCTCCTTTAATGACTTTGCACACAGTAGGTAAGTCAGGATGACAACACTGAATTGGAGTGAAACTATAAAAGAAAGATACAAAAATGACTTAATAAACTTTCATGTGAACAACAGGTAACTTCTTAAAATAAACATGTAACACTTACAGCCGTTGCTTTCTGAAGGATGCACACAAAATATCACTTTGAATCAGCCATCAGATGATCATTACATGCTGTGGCGTTTTTCTCCCTATTTACACTCTTACTTCCTACTTCCTGTGTCTTTTTAACATACAAAACATATTCAGGGCAGAACACTGTTTGTGTTCTGTGTTGCATCTGCACCTTGTTTCAGGAAAATAGAGCCCCAAATGTTGGAGCTTTGGAAAAATTGTATTTTAATTAAAAATGTACGTCTCTTACAAAACACTATGAAGCAGGCAAAATATTTATTTTTTATGATTAGAAGAGTAAAATCGGGTATTAAGATCAACCCAACACACAGTTAACACATATTTAGTTACAAATGAATGAGTTTTAATCTCCTGTACCTTTAATCCCTTGTGATGACATTGTATGCATGCATGTGTTTATATAATGTCAAATGTCTTTGATTTATGCAAAAATTATAGTAAATCCAATCCTTACTGAGCTAGAATCATCATTTTGTCCTGTGTGATCATGTGTTTTTCTATAACTTAAAAAACCATATTGCCACACATACATACATGATGCTGCATGAACAAATCACCAAATAACTACATTATACACGACGCCACAATTTTACTGATAAAGATGAGTTATGGTGACCATAACTCACTATTACTCAGATGATATGCCCATTTTGACTTTGATGCCAGCAGCACATTTCAATAGTAATAAATAGGAAAGGGTCATGTTTACCATTCTGTTCATCGGACTTTGCTGTCATCTTCAAAGTGGAATGTTTTCATATTGTTCCTTGATGTAGGATTTCAGCTGCTCATCAGTTCAATCATGTTACCAACCTGTTTACAGTCATTCATTGTGAGATTTTTATACATAGTTCTCTTTTTTTCAGCATTTCACAACTTTTCCAGTCCAGTGCCACTGTCCAACAACATCAAAATCAAAATGGGTATATCAAATCCAAAAACAATCAGATTTTTTAGTTTCAACATTTCAACATTTGATATTTACAAATCCCCAAACTTTATAGAGGGTGAAATTAAATCAATGGGGTGTCATTTAATATTTTTGTTATCACAACCATGTGTTGTGGCATTAAGAGAAAAATACAATGTCTATTGTATCAGTGTAAATCAGTGGGGGTCATACTTTAAAAAAGCATTTGTATTGAATAAGCATAAACATATTGGCATATTTTGAAATATATACAGGCATGTTAACTATAAAGCAAATGTCTCATAGAAACCACTGAATGAATGAGTTGCTTCAGCTGCAGTGACTGTCCTGAATATCTGCAGTTGGACTTCAAAATGTTATATCCTCCTATATTAAAATGGCACCACTGCAACCAGACAAGATTCATGCTGATGATTTTGCCAACTCAAAAGTGAGTGTTTCCAGTAATTACATAGTGAAAAACTGTATTGACAAGGCAACAGTGGAGTGAAATGGAGCATAGTAATGTAATGTGTGCAGTTGGATGCCTAGTTGAGTAGAGATCAGTGATGAGATTCTGTGTCCTGAATCTTTTAGTCTCTACACCATTTTGAATCTGTCTTTTAGTCAACTGATCATTGGCCTTGATATACAGAACTTTCAGAATTCCATCTCAGATAAGTATTTATGTTATGTTTAGTTCATCTGCCAATGTGTGGTAAGAACAAAGATGTATAAATTATTCTGTCCACATTATCCATTTCCTCAACTTTTCTCCTGAACTTCATCTTGTCGTCATTTGTCATCCCAAGTATCCTACATCCACAATTTTGTCAGATGTTTGTGTGTTGGACCCATGAACTGCTTCCAGCTTCACTCCTGAAACACACAATTAAATGATTCCATTAAAACAGGCTTCTTTGACATATTAAGCATTTAAACTATAAAGCAAATATCTAATGGTAACCAATAAATGAATAAGTTCAATTCAATTCAATTCAATTTATTATTTATTTATTAGTATTTATTTATATAGCGCCATATCATAACAAAAGTTATCTCATGACACTTTTCATACAGAGCAGGTCTAGACTGTACTCTTTATAATATTATTTACAGAGACCAACAATTCCACCATTAGTTGCTTGAACTCCAGTGATTAGGCAGTGTTTACACATCATGTTGTGATACTAGTGGTTATTCAGTGTTATTAGTATTGATTTAATTTCATACAGTACATTACAATGAAATTAAATGTATTTTAAAAATGTATTATACAGTATAGACATGAATATGTACATTATTAATACCGAATGAATGGACTGGAGGCTGTGTTGTTTATTCTGAGGTGGTTAATGTGTTAATGTTAATGTGAGGTGTATACAGTGTAATTGTTCCATGTGAAAGAAAACTGGTAAGTAGGCAGGTGGCAGTAGCAGTATACTATGAAGTGTCTCTACAAATGATGAGAATTAAGAGCACAGATCAATACCAGCATACTACATACTCTTATAAGGACTGAAATCATGACTATTCACGGTTATGATATGATATGTGTTACACGTTTCTGATCAGGATAAACATTATCTTTGTTGTTTCACTTAGCTTGCTTGCTGTGTTGAGCGAGCATAAAAGTTGTTAAGCTCATCTAACAAGGAGCCATCACCGCTTGATGGTCCAACCAGCCTGTGTGTCACCAGATCTAAAAGCATTTACATTTACATTTAGTCATTTAGCAGACGCTTTTATCCAAAGCGACTTACAGAGAAGGGAACAATCAAGGTATAGTGCGATAAGAAGCGTTAGTGCAGCAATAAGTGCTAGTGACAATTCTTTAAGGTGTAGATTTGTCGTGTAGTGCTAGGAGAGAAGGTACTCTCTGAAGAGCTGGGTCTTTAGGAGGTTTTTAAAGGTAGAGAGGGACGCCCCTGATCTGGTAGGAACTGGTAGTGCGTTCCACCAACGGGGAACAACAAACAAAAGCAGTGTTGTTTGCCTTCAGCAAGAGTTGGACTGTCGATGTTGGTGTTTATGTAGTCCAAAACATAAAAAGCATAGGTATCAATGTCTGTGTGCGAGCCCAGCGTGGCCTGAGTGGCAAACACTCCAGTCTGTGTTTTCAAACCGCTACTGTAGTGTAGAGTCTGCTCCCTCTGGCCACACTTTAACAGTCCTTACAGCAGGTTTCACACATTTGATGAGTGGTGTGTATTTGGGGAAAAGAAAGAGGTGGTCAGACTGTCTGAGATTGGAGATGTCAAACTCAGATCATTTTATGGACTCAAGTCTTTCTGAGTCACTCACTAAACAGATCTGGATCTTACAAGTCATTTGGGTCATTTTAGTCAGTATGCCCATAAACATATAAATTCTGCCAGTGAAACACAAGCTCCACTGTCTTGGACTACAAATAGGCTAAATAAATTCAAATTTGAAAGCTATTATACGAGGAGGGCAGTCTACTGTCTACTGTGCATTTGAAATTTTGATGCAAGAAATAAAGCATTTTAATCTTATTAAAAATTCTGAAACATTAACTATTAGACTGTAAGAAGTTCCAAATGTTTATATTTATTTATTTGTGTTGGCATTATATTCAACTGACACACACAAAAAATACCCCATCTGCATCGCTTGTGAGTAAGCTACTAGGTTAACCTATATAAATGCCACTTTAGACACCAATCCCTGAAATCCATCCGAGTCTGAATCTGCCTTGTTTCGTCATAATAGCAGGATTTTTGGCAGCTACTTAGACGGATGGACTGGGGTATGTTATAATGAAATTGTACAGGTTAAAAGGAGAGTAGTGAATGATGCAATTTATCATTTTAATTTGTATATGTGGCCCGGTGTTAGGCAGGTGTGGGACAGTAAGGATCCAAGTTAATGGAGACAACAGACTTGTTAATTCTGGGTCAGTAAGAGGATCTGGAAGAATGATTTGGATGAATTGCGATTTATACACAACTTCTATGGTGGGGCAGAAGACATGCTGGTGGAATTTGGGGGTACAGTCTTCAGGCTGATGTGATTAAAAACCCAGCAACAATAAAGGCTGCCTCAGGATGTGCAGTTTGTTGTTTGCTAATGGCATAATACAGTTCTTCCATGGCATGTTTAGCATTAGCATCCAGGGGGATACGTGCTGCAGTCACAACAGTAGATGTAAACTCCCTGGGCAGATAGAAAGGTCTACACTTAATGAGATAAGAAACTCTAGCTTAGCAGAGAAATGCCACAATGTAAAAATATGGTTGTAGAATGGGTTTGTCAGCACAAGTGATATCTTTTAGCACTAGAAAGTGCTTCCAAAAGAAGGCCTGCAAACACTGCCAGCAGCTATGTGTAAAACTGTATCTATTGCCACATTCAGCAAGTGTAACATACAAAATATACTTCAAAGTCTTGCCGTGAATTTGTGTATAGCTGTAAAAATCACTTGGATTATTGTTGTGCCAACAATAGTCCCTTAGATTATGTGTACATATATCCAGTATACTTATCCAGCAGTGCTACTGCAGCTACAATGTGAGCAGGGGCAACTCAAGAATATCTTTCTTAGAATTGGAATCTGATTGGACAAAGAAAATGTTGTCAATGTCCATACTGATATCTGTACTGCTGTTTGTGTGACCTCAGACCACAATCAGCACACACACATACACACACACACGCACACACTTCACCCCCCAACCCTCTCTGTCTTTCCACCAGCTGCTGCTGTCTGACAGGCTGATGATGACTGTGTTTTTTCCCTTCCTTGTTTCAAAGTATGCTGGAGCAGATGGCCTGGAGAGGCAGAGTGGGGGAATGTGTTGGAGAGGCTGCTGGGGAATGTGCCAAGTGTGTGTGTGTGTGTATGTGTGTGTGTGTGTGTGTGTGTGTGTGTGTGTGTGGTTTCAATTCGCGTGCCTTCTCACTGCCCTCTGCCCTTCATGGCGCCAGCTCCACTTCCCCTCCACTCTAAACATCTGGTGTCTGGGACTTTGAGAACACACACACACACACACACACACACACACACACACACAAATGCCGGCATGCACATGCACACAGAGAAGGCAAGCAAACAGGGAAAAGGCTCTGAGCAAGTTTACATCTGAAAGAGCAATAGCTCTTAGTGTGAAGCTGGATGTGAGAGCTGTACACTGTGACTGTGTCTCATAAAATGAAAACCTTTGAAATAAATCTATTTTAACCATAAGAGTGTTCAAAGTTATTTTGTTGAAACTGTGAAACAGTGAAGCTGAGCTAGAGCAGATTGTGGAAGACTTTGCAGTGCACAAAACTCACAGAATGTCTTTAAAGCAGGTACTACAAAGAGTACAACCACGATGTTGCCTAGCAGCATGCGTGCATGCGTGCGTGTGTGTGTGTGTGTGTGTGTGTATTGTTTATACATTTGTGTCGGTTATTATATACACACATTTTAATTTGTGTAGCCTAATAATTCTTGTTACATTTCGTTTCCATTGCTTAGTCTTTTAATTCTCTTCTGTCCTCTTTCCTGGTTAGTTCTAGTTAGGCCATTCTAAATAATTTAATGTCCAGAATAGCCTGTATGGAAGGAAATGACTGCACCAAACCAAAACCTGTTTTAGTGTTCATATGGACACCTGGGTATTGTTTTAAGAAAGACCTAAAAAGTAAATACACAGCAGATATAATACAAAAATGATGACGAAATGAGATTCACAATAGATAATATGCATATTCATGAAACCTATAGGTACCACTGCTGCTTCATTTCAGGTTTAAGAATATAATCTGAGAGTGTAAGAGTACACATCTGCCTTGAGCAGCAGGTAAATCAACCAAAGTTTACTCTTAACAAGGGGAGGATTACCTGTACAATAATGATTCACATGGTACATTGAAGAGAATGTACATTTCCACAGAGCTTATTCCATCAGTAAACAATAAAGTTCCTGCTGAAAACATTTTCTCTTTTTATTGTTGTCATTCACTGATTAATTCATTAATGACTAGTTAAGACAATACACTGAATTTATCAAGACAACATTTTAAGACAAGCAGTGTGTGATCACAGCAAGGCTTCTTATATTGATCAAATATAATTAGAAAGCAGGGAAAATAAAGAAATAAAGATCTTGATCTTTGAATGAGTGTAGTCTCACCTTCCTCTTTTTGCTCCTGCCCTCTGCCTGCAGGGTCCTGGTACACTGTTCTACACACTGAGAGAAGCTCAGATTGTTGTGGTCTGTACTGTAGTCCAGCTCAGCCAATTGAGCCAGAGACAGGATGTAGTTGCAGGCTATACGTAATATTGCCAGCTTGGAAAGCTTCTGCCCATAGGAATAACATGGCACCTGGAGAGAGAGAAATGAATGGACTGAGCTGGGCAGAAGTTGTTTTTTTATGTGACCTGATCTGCATACTGCCATTTAACTGTAATGGAAAAAAAGAAGAATGATGGAACCCTGTAGAAACCAGAGAAACACATGCAAAAAACAACAGCTTTTAAACTAAACCGGAACAAATTTTATTTATTTAAATTTGATTTATTTATGTAATTTCATTCCAGGGGATATTTAATGCTCGTCACATAAAAACATATGTATACAGTATCAATGCATGTTCATTAAGATAAGCTCAATGTTTACCCTGTTTATTAGTCTGAGATTGTAAACGGAATGAACTATACCGTTTTCAGCACAATAAAGAAACATATCACCCAGTGCAACAACACAGCTCTTTCATGTCAGTTTTGGATGACAGTGGCCTTGGAAAAAGATTTTAAGCAAGACTGTTAACTGAAAATACTAGAAAAAATGTACAATGATAAAAGATGACGAGATCAGAACTGAGATTAACCATTTCTACAGCACCTTTTTAGATAACTCATTGATTTGAAAGAAAACTAAAGAAATTATCATTGATTTCAGAAAAACTCTGCTCTGTCTGCTGTAACCATGAACAACATAACTATCATAAATGTACGGGACAAACAAGAAGTTTTAATGTGGAAATAACTATGCTAGATTTGTTTAACAATACCTTTATTGTGGGTATATCAACCTTTTTTATTCAACGTTGTGGGAAACAAACTGGGTGGTAATATAACTACTGAATGAATGTGCAGTATTACTTACATGACTAATACAGTAACTAGTACACCCTGAATTTAGCTCAGAAGAATACAGCAGACCCACTGCCCCCTCTATGCTCTGAATATGCACTTTAACCTTCAGGAGGGCACATTGCATATTTCTCACTCAATCTGTCCTATTTAGCCCGGTTCACTAGCGTTTGTAGTTCAATGGCCTCTTGTTTGACAGCAGTTAATTTGGTGCAATCAGTGTGGACGGGGAGTCTGACCTGCTTCCTCAGGGCCTCAAATGCAGCACTGATGGTGTGGACACGGGTCCTCTCTCGGGCGTTGGCTAGTAGCCTCCTGGTCTGCTGGATGGCTTTGACCTCTGGAAGACGCCCAGGTCCCTCATCACTCATTCCAACCCGCTTCCTGGGTGATTCCTGAAAGCAGAAGATAAGCTCATTATAGACTGCTCCAGAGTAAGTCATTACTTAGTGGACATTTTTTCTTCAGTTTTACTGAACTAAATAAGAGCATGTGGGGGGAGGGGAGGGCAGCACAGTGTGAGCATTTTTCCACATTGAAGCATTACATAACAAACAAGTGGCATCCTCCATCACAGTGAAATGACGCCAATACAGAAGTCCCAAAAACAGCAGTTCCTCAAATGGCCACTTGGGGCTGGCTACAAAACAAATTATCTCCATAAGCTTATTATTAATGGACCTGACTGTGATTAGTAGAGCACTAAAATAAGAAAGGTACAAAAGTACAAACAACAACAGGAATCAAACTTAACTCCAAACCAATATTCAGTTAGAAGCTACAGAAGTACTGAGAGCTGAACATAGCAAGACTAGAGGAAAACAGAGCCTTTTCTATAGCCACACAGCTGTATAGACAGGGATGAGACTGTAACAGGTTGCAGGATCACAGCTGCACAACACAGCTATCCCCTGGTGTGGGAGCGTGTCATCATGGCACAGCTTGGCACAACATAGCTTAAGCATACTGGCCCATGGAAAAACCTGTCAGATCCAGAAGGCAGCCTTAATTTCCCAGTGCTCATTCTCTTGTTTTATTTTGCCATTTTGTTAGAAATGAGTTATCTCACTGGGCTGGCAGAATTTTTTTTAGTAAAGCCTGGTTTAGCCCGGTTTTTAGCAGTAAGATCATAACGGGAACCAGGGAACCATGAGGCATCATACTACTTGAAACAGGGTAAGAGAGGTTAGACAATTTTATAACAAGGACTGTTCAATCACAGTTTTAGACTAATTTCACTCTATTGGTTTTCAAAGATAATGGCTGCTGTTTTAAATGAATTAATTTTAATTAATAGGTCATCAGCATCTTAAAGCCCATTTACTCAGAGGCCTGTAGCTATTAGTTTAACAGAACAGTCTTTATTTTTCATTTACAGAATGGCACATTAGTGTTGATAATTGATGATAATCTGCTATTGCCCATTCCTAATTAGCACAGCAGATTAGATAAATTAGCTCTATAAGAGGCAAGATGCATTTAATTGCAGCTGTACAGCAACAATAATTGTCTGACTAATAATTATTGTCATTACTAATCTATTCATATGTTTTTAGTTAATCCATTAATTAATTTATCAAATCAGCCAATCCACACACTGGATGAACCGTCAATACTTTAGATATTAAATTTAAACCATTAATAGATTATCAAAATTGCTGATGATTGACCAATTGATTAGCCGATTAATTGTTTCAACCCTTATTTCAAAACATATATATTTCGTAAGTAAAACTCAGAGCAGGTTACACACATTCACCTTAGGTGACTGGACCTGGGCCTCCATGTGTTCGTGACACTGGGGAGTTCTGGTGACAGGCAGAGTTGCAGTTTGGCCTGACAGAGAGGGTTCCAGGGAAAAGACCTGGTGGCTGGGTGAGAGGCTGTGGCTGCTACTGATTGATGATGACAGAGGGAAAGTGGAGCATAGGCCCAGTTTGAGTCTGTTGGACAGAGGCTGGGAGATGGCAGTGGGCCAGTGGGAGATCTCCGGGCTAGAGAAAGGAGAGGCAGGTAACTGGGACAGTTTGGAAGTGATGGCAGGCACGTTAATGCCAATTCTCATGTCTATGGCACCACTCTGAGCTGGAGCCATGTTGCCTTCTGGTAGTCCGGACAGAATTCCTGTAGTACTGGCCATTGCCTTCTGTGACATCATCAGCTGTCTCTGTAGTGGAGCCAACCTACTGACATTACATGCCTCTGTCTGGCTGTCATCTATCGAGTCCACATCAGACATGTCCACTGCGTAGGTTTTCATCCTCTCAGGCTCAGGGTTGCTGAAAAGCCTTTTAGGCTCTCGAGACTTCCTTTTGAACTTCTTTGTGCCTGGCACAGTGATCAGCACTGGGTCTTTGTTAATGGATCTATTCCAGGTATTACTCAGTGGATGAGGGTTCTTCATTTTCCAACAATCTAACTCAACAAGCTAAAGGGAAACAATTTTTAACAATACATTTAATTTCAACTACATTACATACATACATCAACTTTGCTAAATGAAGAGTGACTAAAGAGTGACTAAATTCAAACTCAAATTTCAACTCAAATTGAAAGCCTTCGCCCAAAGTGTTCAACAAAATGCATAAGTTCCACAAAATGAGTCACCTTTTTTAAATTTCCACATGCTGGAAGTGTGTAAAAAAATTCAAAGGAGACAATGACACAACTTCTGATCCCAGTCTATGTGAAACTTTTCAATTTAGGATGTACACATACATAACCAGTGTAAATTGTGTTCAGTAATAATATTCTAAACCCTGTCTTCCTGCAAAACCTTTGCAACCAAAAGCTGCCAACTGTGTAACACAAGCTGTTCCACTGCACTGACAGAAGCTGCACAGTCGTGTGTGTGTTACTTTAACTTTACAAGCAGGTTTTCTGTGGCTCCACTCTGTCTGCATAGCAGCATCCTGAATAATCCACATTAGAACAAAAAGCTGTGTAACATCTGCTATTCTGCACGAGTCGTCCCATTGGATCGAGACTTGCAGAGTGCTTTTTCTCTGCATAAAGTTTTTTTCTGTGTGAGCTGTCTAGAATGAGGGTTACAGTCGAGCTAAGCGTGGCTCCAGTCAGTCTGCATAGCAGCACTGAGAATAACCCACACTGATACACACACCGTGCATAGATGGGCTGCAGCTGCTGGACAGAATAATGGGAACAGCACATGAACAGGATGGCAACTCTTTAGAAGCAAAATCACAAATCCTCACTGACCAGTCACGTTGTATAGAACAGCTATGGAACACGTTTTTAAAGCAATGGGGGGGGGGGGGGGGGGGGGGGACATAATCTCATTTATAAAAATTTTACAAAAATTTACGAAATGACAGTCAAGTGTCAACACATTCCAAAGGCAGACGAACTTAATCTATCCACAATTTAACAATGCTCCAGTACAGCTCCATGAAAAAGTGTCACCTCACAGCAGGCAGCATTAAAGGGAGAACTGGCGTTGGCCTCTACTATTCCAGGATGATAATGTCCCCTTCATGCTGCCCCGATACCGATACATCCCGTAATGAAGCAGAATCCGTTCTAGAAGAGAGCTCCAGTATCGCGCTGCCGCCACTTTAAGATGTGCAGCGGGATAGGCTGCTTGACACTCAGTGAGTTGGCTCCACGGGTTTCATTGGCTACAGTAAGTTAGTTGTCATCCAGATATTAATACTGGTTAATTAGCCCACTAGTGTATCTGAGTTGAGTAGTTTCGGTCCGCTCTTTGTTGCGGGATTCTGCTTCTCCGTTTTTCTGGAAACAACCGCGCGTGCAGCGTTCAGCCTGCCGTCAGAAGACAGACCAAATAGCTAAACGGTAACAGAGGGAGCAAAGGGGGCTAACTGTGCTGGCGTCAGTCTGGCTGGAGCTGTGTGTGTGTGTGTGAGAGAGAGCGAGAGAGAGAGAGAGAGAGAGAGAGAGAGAGAGAGAGTTTAGCAAACGCTGTCAGAAGGTTAGCGAACGTTTTGTAATGGTTGTTCAGTAAAGTTGGTTTCCGGGACCGAGAATGTTTATACTTGTTTAAAAAGTACGGTTCACGACAGCCATCACCAGCCAAGCTATGCGGTCAATCCTCATCTCAATTCACCCACTGTTCATTGCGGCGGCAACAGTGCCATTTGACCGCACCAGGCGTCCCTTTGCCAACGTTAACTTCTTTCAGCTCGGTGGGGCAACCGTACAAAGTAAAAAAGTACAAATGGCAGATACAGCGCTTTAGTGACACAGTGATACTTTTAGCAAATACACTATCACTAACAATCACTAACACTTCTACCAATAGCACCATATTACATACTAAATACCAAATGTACATTTAAAGGAACAATATGTAACTTTATGAGTGACACTGGCAGCTAGTGGTTAAAATGGGTTTTGCAGTTGAAATTCAGAATACTCAATTCATTTCAGTGGGGGTCGTGCGTTTCCGCACCAGCAGCCCACAGCGCAGAGGTTGCCGCAAAAAAAGTTGACGGCGTCCAGGAGAGAAGTTGAGCCAGATTCAGCTTATGGGAAACCGGAGCCCCACGTCACGCTCCACAAGCCAATCAGACACTCAGATCGGTCAAACCTCCACAGACAGGCTGAAATGTCTCTGAAGCAGAGACTATCCAGGTGGATTCATGGACTAAACTCTGATAATCTACCTGTGTGTGTGTTTCATGTACCAGCTTCTAAATCTGAGTCCGACTCGCAATTTACGCCGCAAAATAATGACACGAAGAAGTTTAATTTGATTTGTGTCCGATGATTAGAGAGAGCGCTGTAGTCGAGAGACACAGAGTAACAATAAGAGAGAGCGAGCGCCGGCCTCGATAAAGCTGTTATTAATCAGAGAAATAAAAAGTTATTTCCTGATTATTTCACAGCGGTTACATTCAGCAGGTATAGACACGTCTACGGCAGCCCACCTCAGCTCCCCTCACCCCCCCACCACCGCACTCCCCCTCCACCGGTTCTGTCTAAATACGCGCTTATTTCATGTACCAGCTCTTTTTTCTAAGTCAGACTTCAGTCTGAGCTGCAGAAGTTTAATTTGGTTTGTGTCCATTTGTTTAAGGAAGAGAGAGAACGAAAGAGACAGACAGACAAAGAGGGAAAAAACTGACAGAGAAATAAAACACTACTTTCTAATTGTTTCACAGTGTTCATGTTCAGCAATAGACAGTAAAAAATAAAAAAGGAGGTCATCTCCACCTACCTAAGAGCCATTTGAAGCCTCAGTGTGTTTGCTCTGGTCATTGCTGTCTTGGCAGCGTGGGTGGAGCTAGGTGGCGGCATTACTGAAACACACCCACCTAACTCTCAACTACTAAGGCTACGAAGTTAGGCTACATGCTAGTCTGCGTAGATAGCCGGTTTTGCACAGTTTTTGCTCAGTTGCTCCTGGTCAGTACCTCCTGTACACCCTGCTTAATTACTTAATTACAATACAATAAAACTTTACTTTTTTTAATAAAATGTATCTATTACTGAGATTACACTACACAAGGTTAAATACGGTTTAGCGTTTTGTTGAATACAGTATATAATTGTGGTCATTTTTTAGACATTTGGCCGTCAATCAATTTAATGCTTAGCCAGCTTAGCTTCACTCAGTAACATTACATGTCTAACAAACAATTTGAAACACATCACGTAACCTGAATTTAGATTTTCCACATAACTGTAATTAATTGCAAGTTGTTTATTTCGATGTCTCTTGATTAACCTACATGTGATTGATGTTAGCTATTTATTCAATATTTTTACTGGCCTGTGTAGCCTTAATGATTATTTTTAACTTATGCCAAGCTGTATTTATATCAAGCTTCATGTATACTGTCTATGGCTTATACCAAACAAGTAATTCGAAAATCTGTAGTTTCTAAAATTTTCAATGTGTCTCCATATAAAGATTATCATTCCTCACTCTGCTACTGCAAATAGTGCACATATTTATGCTTTTAGAAAAAGGTTGAAGTCTGCGGGGCCTGTAATTCATGTGTACTGCTGTCAACAGCATTTTGTGAAATTATTATCATTACAAGATTTGTATATTTTTATTTCATTCGTCGTTGAAGTCATGGTCACACGCACAGCACACAGCATAAACTGTAAGTACCATGCTTGGCTACAGATTTCCACCATAAACAGATGATATTGCATTGTCTGTCTTCAAAGGACAACAAAGAAAGTGTTTAACACTGTCTTCTATATCGTGAGGTGTTGCTCCCTTCCCTTTTATTTTCAAACAGTATGTGAGAATAGTATTGAAGCCTAATAAACTGAGACTTTATAGTTACCTTTATTTTTCATCAACCTGAAGCAATTATTACTTTTCTTCCCATAGTCACAGACCATCAGTGTCAGATATGTAAATGGACTGTACTTATATATCTTCTTTCTAGTCTTCCGACCACTCAAAGCGCTTTTACACTACATATCTTATTCACCCATTCACACACATTCATACACTGATGGCATTAGCTGCCAACTGCTCATCAGTTTTAGGAGCATTCATACACATTAATTTGGGGTTCATTATCTTGCACTTCGACATGCAGACTGGAGGAGCCGGGGATCGAACCGCCGATCATCTGGTTAGTGGACAACCCACTCTACCTATGGAGAAGCATCAGAAAAGACACACAACTCTGTGAATGTGGCACTGGAGAGAAACCGTATCGAATGTAAGAGCGGGAAAATGGAGGTTACTCAAATCCTTTAATGATTGACAACATATTTCCCACTTATTTAACTTCTCTGCAGGAAGTCAGTCTCCCATTCATGAATGTCACCAAAAAGTTCTCTGAGCAATGCACGCCCCCTGATGGTCATTGGCACAACAAAGCCCAGTGGGTCAAAGAGGCTATTGACGGTGGAAAGCACTCCATGGCGGGTGAATGGCTGTTTAATGAATGAGCCACAGCCGCCCCTATGTCTGACATGGTGTCCAGAGAGCTGCTTTGCTGCTGGTTTGACTGGGGGGGGGGGGACTGTGGTGGAAAGGCTTTCTCACCTTTTTTCACCACTCCATGAGCAGCACCAGATGTCCTCATCATCCACTGTTGCGGCAACGACCTGAATATCAAGGCTAATGTTGAGTTAATTTTTTTACGTTCATTATGTAAAAAAACATCTGTAACCATAACACTGTTACCACATTTGCTCTTCCTCATCCCTACAATCCAATCCTAACCCTAACCCTATCAACTATTCGTTTTTTTTTTTTTTTTTTTGGGTTCTCAAATGTGAATGTTTCTGGTTTTAGTTTTTATATGAAAACTGTATCTGTGTACTATATCTGTGGAACAAACTACCATTTTGGGTTTGGGTTTTTGATAGAGCTTATAGTTAGGGCTGGCTCACGTCATCCCTTAGTTATGCTGCTATAGGACTAGACTGTCGGGGGACTCCCCCTCCCTCCGCTTTCTCTCTCTCTCTCTCTCTCTCTCTCTCTCTCTCTCTATCTCTCTCTATCTCTTCCTCTCCCTCTCCCCATCACCACCACCATCTGTAAACATACATGTCTCATTAATGCATGTTAATGTATGTTACTAACTAAACTTCTTCCCCGGAGTTTCTGTGCTCTCTCGTCCAGCAGGTTCTCATGGATCGTGGCTGCTGCTGTGGTCCTGCACGACGTCCACTACTATATATTATTACTGTCATTATTGTTACCATATCTCTGTGTACTCTGTATACTGTAATCATTTTATCATTCATTGTAATTGTACAATATGTTTCTGTTGATTTGTTCTGTACACGTGACATCTATTGCACGTCTGTCCGTCCTGGGAGAGGGATCCCTCCTCTGTGGCTCTTCCTGAGGTTTCTTCCACCTTTTTTCCCTGTTAAAAGTTTTTCCTCACTCGAACCGAGGGTCTAAGGACAGAGGGTGTCACTCCCTGTACAGATTGTAAAGCCCTCTGAGGCAAAATGTGTTTTGTGAATTTGGGCTATACAAATAAAATTTGATTTGATTTGATATGAAAACATGTTTCACTTTTACATTTTATAGTTTTTGTATTTTATGTTTTTTATGAGAAAAAAACACCTATAAACGAATAAATGTTAAACAAGTTAATCTTTATTCAAATTTAAATATATATATATATATATATGTGTGTGTGTGTGTGTGTGTGTATATATATATATATAGAGAGAGAGAGAGAATGTTCAGAATGTTTTACAAAACAATAAATATCTGTATTCTATATATCTATCTATATCTATATTATTCCATTACCTTACCTGACTGAAAGGGAGCTTTTTTTGGCCTTATTTAGGGCCCTCATCTGTCCATTTTATAGTTTTCTTGTTACAGAATGATTTCAAAGTGGATATGTGCTCACCACTCTTCAGTTCACACTGTACATCCATGACTGCAATCCCTGACATGGAGAAAACTCTATTGTGAGGTCTGTAGATGACACCACCTCATGCCAGCTATCAAACAATGATGAGAAGGACATTTTCAGACTTACAAAAAAGTTATACCCTAATGGAGCTATACCCTAATGTCAGCTATGTTGAATTTACGATTTGCAATTTTTTTGACATTGAACCTTCATGAACTCCTCCTAGAGAATTAATCAGACCAACTTCATATTTGGTCAGCGTTAGATCTTTGCAATGCAAAATTAAGAAGCTTTTGCGATTTTGTTGAACATGCCCATGGTGTGGCAGCACCATGGGCATGCCAAGTTTCCATGCTTCACCAAGAAACAGCAAGTTGTTGTAACTCAAATATACATTGTCCTATCTGTCCCAAAATCCACGCCTGAACACATGCATGTGCACATGTGCACATGCATGTGATTCAGTTACATAATGACTTGGCAATACTGGCAACATGACGTGTGAGATTGAAATGAATTGAATTTTCTCTTTTGATGTACTCTTCCTAGCACATTGACCAGACCCACTTAAAATCTGGTCAGCAAATTCAGTGCAATTTAATGTAAATTCAGTGCACATTCAAGCTTCACATGTTTCATAAGAGTCCAAGCCTGAAGACATGTACATGCTAACATTCAGACAAACTCACAGTTTACTACTTCCAGTTATAGGCCCTATACTTACAAATACCAGATTAACCAGATCCAGGTCACATGTAGTCAGCAAAATGTCCTTTGCCTACAAGAGCTTGATCTTGCTAAAAAAAATTGCCAAAAAATTGTGAGTTTTATCCAAACACAGTTGTCAAGGCAACATATAATTCACCAACAAGCAGGAAGTCTGAAGTCATGTACAGGCAAATTTTGCATTGGTGTGGCAAAATAGCTTGATAGTACCTGCTTCTTACATTTTACATGAAAACAAGTCAGTTTTTTTAAATTTAATGTGCTTAAGCGCCTTTTTTGAAAGTATCATACTTGAACAAACCTCTACCAAGCTCTACCAAACTCTACTAAGATCGACTTCAAACTGGGTACAATCTTAAGACGCTGGGATGTAAAATTGACAAAACTTGGCATAGAAGGGGTATATTTTGCTGTACTTCGGCCTTGTGGTTATGGTGTGCAGTAATGGACCGATAGTGTCTTCTACAAAATTTCAAGGAAGCAGCCCTTGAGGTATGTTTCACCAAGGTGTATTAAAATCAGAAGGCACATGCATCATGTTGAGACTCCTCTTGGAGCCATGGCCTAAACCCAACAGGGCGACAATCGCCTTTTGCAAGGCTTCTGATGGAACAGTGTTAATGTGGCAAGGCAAACAATATATTTCACTTTGAAACGGTAATAATATCCTGCAACTAATTTATTATCCAGTAGAGGGCAGTGCTGCCTTGCTATGGATATAAACCTCTGTGGCCTGTTTCAGATTGGAGGATTAATGAAGTCTGTCATATGGTTCTAATAAATGTCATCTTAATTTAGCTAGCAGGGTATTTCTTTAATAAGCAACATGTCAGGTCCAAATAATTAAAATTAGTGATTATGTTAAAAAGGCAACAGTCTTTTGCAATTATCAGCCTGATAGCCTCATAAGATTTGACCAATTAACTAACCTGTTCCAGTTAGCAACAGTTAAGTTTGGTGATACATGCCACAAACTACGAGTGAGCTTGTAATGTTTCACTGTGTTACATTACCATAAAGTGAGTTGCTGCTAATTGTGATAACCTCGCAGAGGTGCATGTTGGTACTGTTGGTCAAGTTGAGCTCTTTGGTGTACGATAACTATTGTCAGTTGGTGACAAGAAGGAATGTGGTTAACTCAAGGGTGATTTATATCCCATGACTAGACTGTATTGTGTATTCTGAATGGACTGCATTTGTCATTATGTTTAGCTACAGTTACATTATTTTAATGCAGCTGTGACATTTCAAGTGCTTGTAGACTTATTAGTTGCAATTCTTCAGAGCAGAACTGCTTCTGGGCTGAGCAGAGAAGGTAGACCACAGTCCAGCAGACTAAGAATCCAGAACAAATCTTTGTTGAGGTGAGACGTTTAACACCTGCCGATTTCAAAGTCTTAATGTCCAATTGGTAGCCCGCATTGTAATGGATCTAACTTGAAATGTAGTACAATATTTGAAATAAAAAGTACTTCCTCTATGTATCAAGATACCCCTAAAAGAGAAATATTTAATCACAGTGAGGATTTTTTCTGGATAAATAATAGAGCACATTATAATAATAAAACATAAACTAGAACATTTCTTAAGAAATATTGAGCGTCCCTGATGCTGGCCTTGTCTCGCATATACATTATTATTGACACTGCAAGTACAGTATTAATACAACAAGCTGTATAATTGTTGCCTTTCAGGCATGAGAGAGGACCCAATGGCGAACTTTCAAAGTGTAGCATTGACAGTCCATGTTGCCATGTTGTTTTTTTAAGCTTTATTTGACAGAGACAGCTGAAGAGTGACAAGAATGTGGGGAGAGACAGATGGGGAATGACATGCGGGAAAGAGCCACAGGTCGGATTCAAACCCTGGGCTGCTGCGACAAGGACTGAGCCTTTGTACATGGGGTGGATTGTCTACCAGCTGAGCTAAACAACACCATTATTTTGAAAGACTTTTATCTTGTTGTCTGCCTGCCTGCCTGTCTCTCTCTCTCTCTCTCTCTCTCTCTCTCTCTCTCTCTCTCTCTCTCTCTCTCGCTCTCTGTGTGTGTGTGTGTGTGTGTCTGTCTGTCTGTCTGTGAGAGAGAAGGACAAAGTGGCCGACATTCAAAATGCAGCATTGACAGTCATTGATATCAGACAGAGGGTACGGTTAAATAGTCAAAAAAATTAGCTCCTAAGTCCTTTCCTAACCACTTTTCCTAACCATTTTCCTTGACCTCGATGGAAAACGTCACAAGGTCAGACTACGTCATCATGTGAAGGCAGATGTTATTGACGTGATCTGTGGTAAAACTACAAAGTCCAGAAGATGGACTACAAAACGCACATCTGAGATACTTACTAGATACTCCCTGTATGTTCTTTCTGTGATTATAATGTAAGAAATATAAACATGGACAACCTGGTGAAAACATGACTTCATTATCAACGTCAGAATTCAAATAATAAATGAATATTGTTCACCTGTCACAGAAGTAAAATTGTTTGTTACACTGGTATGATCGCTCACCCTCCTGTCCACTCATATAGAAACATATTAGCAAGTTATGGCAAAGATATATGATTAATCAGCAACGGTAACTTCATGATGATCTGCAGGACGCTGGATGTGCAGTCTGCATCACACTATTTAAATAAATTAATGTTTTCTTTCTTATGTCTGATTGTGAATGACTGAACGCTGCGTCGATGTTTTTTGTCGGTGCTGCTAGGAATTGTGGGACGGCATTACATCCTTTCCTTTCGCAAAGGATGGTCCGGTGTATCCTATGCTAAAGGAGGTAATAAAGGAAGCACTGAAGCTCCTTTCCTTAAATCAAATCAAATCAAATCAAATTTTATTTGTATAGCCCAAATTCACAAAACACATTTTGCCTCAGAGGGCTTTACAATCTGTACAGGGAGTGACACGCTCTGTCCTTAGACCCTCGGTTCGAGTGAGGAAAAACTTGCCCACAAAAACCCTTTTAACAGGGGAAAAAGGTGGAAGAAACCTCAGGAAGACCCACAGAGGAGGGATCCCTCTCCCAGGACGGACAGACGTGCAATAGATGTCACATGTACAGAACAAATCAACAGAGACATATTGTACAATTACAATGAATGATAAAATGATTACAGTATACAGCAATAATGACGGTAATAATATAAGTAGTGGACGCTGTGCAGGACCACAGCAGCAGCCACGATCCATGAGAACCTGCTGGACGAGAGAGCACAGAAACTCGGGGAAGAAGTTTAGTTAGTAACATGCATTAACATGCATTAATGAGACATGCATGTTTACAGATGGTGATGGGGAGAGAGAGTGAGAGAGAGAGCGAGAAAGAGAGAGAGAGAGAGAGAGAGAGAGAGAGAGAGAGAGAGAGAGATTTGAGTAGAGTTTTCAGTAAAGGGAGATGTGACTACATCTTCAACCAGTACCGTGCCTGGCTAGGCATAACCCTGAGAGAGAGAGACAGAGAGAGAAAGGAGGGGGAGGGAGTCCCCCGGCAGTCTAGTCCTATAGCAGCATAACTAAGGGATGACCTGAGTCTTAAGTCTACTCTTAAAAGTGTTGACCGTGTCTGCCTCCCGAACCCAAAATGGTAGCTTGTTCCCCAGAAGAGGAGCTTGGTAGCTGAAAGCTCTGGCTCCCAGTCTACTTTTGGAAACTATAGGAACCACAAGGAACCCAGCATTCTGAGAGCGCAGTGTTCTAGAGGGGTAGTAAGGTACTATGAGCTCTTTTAGATATGATGGTGCCTGACCATGAAGAGCTTTGTATGTCAGGAGAAGAATTTTAAATTCTATTCTAGATTTAACAGGTAGCCAATGCAAAGAAGCCAAAATGGGAGAGATGTGATCTCTGATCTTGGTTCCTGTCAGAACACGTGCAGCAGCATTCTGAATTAGCTGCAAAGTCTTAAGAGACTTACTGGAGCAGCCTGATAACAAAGAGTTACAATAGTCCAGCCTAGAAGTAACAAATGGATGGACTAGTTTTTTTGCATCCGCTTGAGATACGATGCGTCTGATTTTGGCGATGTTACGTAAGTGGAAGAAAGCAGTCCTCGAAATTTGTTTTATGTGGACATTAAAGGGTAAATCCTGATCAAAAACAACTCCAAGATTCTTAACAGTGGAGCTGGAGGCCAGGGTGATCCCATCTAAAGTAACTAAGTCTCTAGAAAGAGAATTTCTGAGGTTCTTGGGTCCAATTACAAGAACTTCAGTTTTGTCTGAATTAAACATCAGAAAATTGTAGGTCATCCAACTTTTTATATCCTTAAGGCATGCTTGGAGTTTAGTCAACTGACTGGTTTCATCAGGCTTGATCGATAAATATAATTGGGTGTCATCAGCACAACAATGAAAATTAATGGAGTGATTCCTAATAATGTTCCCTAGAGGAAGCATATAAATATATATAAAAATATATCATATAAACTGAATAAAAGTGGTCCTAGCACAGAACCTTGTGGAACTCCATGACAAACTTTGGTATGCATAGAGGATTCATCATTGACATGAACAAACTGAGATCAATCGATCTTAACAGTTTGAGAATTCGAACAGCTCTTATCATGGCGGCTACATAAATACTTCCGGGTCATTTCACTCAGTTAGGAAGGTTCCTAAGCAAATTTGACTATTCGACCGCACCCAGAGACTTCAGTGAAGTTAATCACAGTCAGGCTTGTGAGTTTCTGCCCAGTAACCAGCTCCCCTGCAGTCCACCAATCAGAGCAGAGCAATTAACCGCACTGTGTCTGCGAGTGACTGCTGAGAGACAGAGAAAACCTTGAAATGACACCTTCAAACTAGTGGCCACCAATTCCAAACTGTAGGTTATATCAAACTACCAAAATGCCCATCAGCATCCTCATCTTTCTGAGCATGTCCATACCGAATTTCAAGGACTAAATAAAAAAAAAAAAGTGACCTAAGGAGATTGAAAAAGAACAGGTCTACTGTGCTCCTTTAGGAAATTTCTCCTCTCAGTTTACATGGGAGTAGATGGGGCTGTCGGTGGGTGATCCTGACGCAGCCGTGTGTTTTCCGCCAAAACTATAAGTGTGACAGCTTCAGCAGGTTTATGTGAGTGAGATGACAAATTTTCTGACGAACGTTAAAATTATGTCTATAGAGTGAAATTTGTGGCCACGGGAGCAGTTTACAAATGTATACAGATTTTTTTCTCCCTCTCCACTCTAGCGTTTATGTCATCCACTCTAGCTCTTGAACATTCCGCCCATAGACTCCCATTATAAATTTTGTCACGGTTTTTGACGATTATCTCGAAAACTGTTTGGCAAAATGTTAGAAAAGTTATAGCTCACCGTTCACGGCTGAGCCGGTCATTTTGATACCTTTTTTGTGTATGTGTGACCAAAACTGTTGGAGGAGTAGTGGACCAAAAAAACATATGGAAAAAAATAAATCAAACTAGAAAAATTTGCATTTCCTGCGGAAATACAGTGTGAATGCCCTCTGCTGAAATGCCCGATGCATCTGTGGAAATTTGTATGAAAAGATAGAATTGTAGAATATTTTGAAGTCTTGAATAAATTTGTAGGATTTTATAACAGTGTGAGATCAGCTGGAAAAAGTTGAGTAATCTTCCTATATTTGTCATAGTTATACTGGGCATGCTGTGTATACTGCTATATGCGCCATATGTGTACTGTGCAGTCTGTGTATACTGCTATATGTGTCATATGCATTGACAATAAAGTTGACTTGACTTAACAAGTGTGAATTGAAGAAGATTGTGAAATATTGCTTGAATGTGTAGTAATTTATAACAAATTGTGAGATCAGCTGAAAAAAGTAGAGTATTACATTAAACACAGTGAAAACAGCCCCCTCTCTGCTCCCTCTGGCTTGTGTCAGTGGCAAGCTGGAGGTTGCTAAGCAACGAGCGCCATCTGCCGGGCCCTAATTAGAGCAGCGTGTGTGTGTGAGTGACAAAGGGGACACACGCAGAGCGAGAGTAAACTGCTGGAAACGGCACAACGTACCCGACAGAAATGATCGATTTGAGGCCAAACCGTTGCAAGTGTCACTGAAACGACTTGACCACTGGTAGCACGAGGCTTTCCTGATCATGTAGGGCATGTTTTTATGTGACTTCCGTTAAGGAATGGACTTCTGGCGACACGGAGAGAAACAGGTTTGTCTGCTTCCCTGCAGAAAAATCCCTCCTTTTTAACATGGGAGGTAATGGGGCTGTGGCATGGAGTAGGGGGTGCTTTGAAGCGCACAGTGCCGAAACGGTAAGACCAGACATGGGCAAACTACGGCCCGCGGGCCATATACGGCCCGTTAGGCTTTTTAGTCCGGCCCGCCGAACTTGTCCAAATGATAGTAAAAACCCATGGATGTGTAAAAACCTCATTCATTTCCCCTTTTCACCCTTTCCCCTGCATTACCCTCGTTTCCCCAATAGATAGCGCACTAGTCTAGACACATTGACCTTTGTTGGAGTGTAACTTTCCCGCTGCCGTTTTCGCCCTTCGGTAAAAATGAGCGGACCAAAGAAAAGAAAAGTGGACACTGAGTGCCGAGTGTTTAAAAAGGAGTGGACAACAAAATATTTCTTCACTGAGGTCCGATCAACGGCTGTATGTCTGATATGCCAAGAAACGGTTGCAGTTTTCAAAGAGTACAATATCAGCCGTCACTTTGCTACTAAGCATGCAAACTATGCTAGCAAGCAGTCAACAGAAGGACGGGCGGCTACTGCTCAGAGGTTGGCAGCTAATTTACAGGCTCAGCAGAATTTTTTTCACCGACAAACTGCGATTCAAGAGTCAAGTACCAAGGCAAGTTTTTTGCTGGCATTCAAATTAGCAAAGGCTAGCAAGCCTTTCTCCGAAGGCGAGTTTTTGAAAGAATATATGGTAGAGACAGCAGATCTCTTGTGTCCGGAGAGCAAAGGCAAGTTTGAAAAAATCAGTTTATCACGCAGGACAGTGACTCGCCGTGTGGAACTGACTGACGAAGATATAGTCAGCGAGTTAAACAAAAAGGCGGAGTCCTTTAAGTTATATTCACTAGCACTGGATGAAAGTAACGACATAAAAGACACTGCTCAGCTCCTAAGTTTTATCCGAGGGATTAATGACAGTTTTGAGATAACGGAGGAGCTTTTGAGCATGGAATCGCTGAAGGGGAAAACGCGAGGAGAGGACTTATATGAACAGGTGTCTGCTGTCATCGAGAGAATGAAGCTGCCTTGGAGTAAACTTGTGTCACCACGGATGGATCACCAAATTTAACTGGAAAAAACGTCGGGCTGCTGAAAAGAATCCAGGATAAAGTGAAAGAAGCAAACCCTGACCAGGATGTTATTTTTCTTCACTGTATCATTCATCAAGAATCTCTGTGTAAGTCTGTATTGCAGCTTAATCATGTCGTGGATCCAGTTGTAAAACTCGTTAACTTCATACGAGCAAGGGGACTTAATCACCGTCAGTTCATTACGTTCCTAGAGGAAACCGATGCGGATCACCAGGACTTACTTTACCACTCTCGTGTCCGCTGGTTAAGTTTGGGGAAAGTGTGTCAACGAGTGTGGGAGCTCAAAGAGGAGATTCGTTCGTTTTTGGAGCTAATGGGGAAATCCGACGAATTCCCTGAGCTGAGCGACACGGACTGGCTTTGTGACTTTGCGTTTGCTGTGGACATATTGTCACACATGAATGAGCTGAACGTTAAGTTGCAGGGGAAAGATCAGTTTGTGCACGACATGTACACAAATGTGAGAGCCTTCAAATCCAAGCTGATTTTATTCTCCAGGCAAATGTCAAACAAATCTTTCGCTCATTTTCCCACACTGGCCATGCAGAAAGAGGCCACCCGAAACGTGAAGAAATACTGCAAATCACTGGACAACATGCACAGAGAATTCTGCCGTCGGTTCTCTGATTTTGAAAAAATTGACAAGTCACTTCAGCTGGTGTCCAGTCCGCTGTCACAAGACCCCGAAACAGCACCGCATGAGCTGCAATTGGAGCTGATCGATCTCCAGTCTGACTCCATCTCAAAGGAGAAGTTCAAGTCTCTTAAACTGAATGACTTTTACGCTTCACTTAACGAAGCCACGTTTCCAAACCTCCAGAGGACGGCACAGAAGATGCTGGCATTGTTTGGCTCAACCTACGTGTGTGAGCAGAGTTTCAGCGTCATGAACTTCAACAAAGCACGTCACAGATCCCAGTTAACTGACCAACACCTCGGATCTGTCCTGAGAATTGCCACGACAAATCTAACTCCAGACTTTGATGCACTGGCAAAAAAGGGAGACCAACAACACTGTTCCCACTGAAATGTGAGTTTCTCTACTGTTATGAAAAAAATGCATATGGAAAGTTTGGAGAAGCGTCTTTTAATAAAGCGCAATGTGCGCATTTACGCACAGCAGGGGTACAGTAGCTTAATTAACACGCCGCGCATTGCTCAATTTAAAGACCCCTTTCTAGTTTCTGCTGCAGGCAGGATATTTAATGCAGTCTATCTCTCAGGACAATCCGTCCATGATTTTGCAGGGTTTAAAACAATTAAAAATTATTGAGCTTGAGTATTTCGTTGGGTAATATATGTTTTGAATGTTGAAAGTGATTCCATTGATCTTTTTCCAGTAAATGTTGATTTCTTTAACTTTGCACCTTCAATTGAAATGAATAAAAATAATAAATTACATTGCGTGTCCAAATGCTCCTGGCCCGGCCCCTCTGTCAAATTTTAGAACCCATTGTGGCCCGCAAGTCAAAAAGTTTGCCCACCCCTGGGTAAGACTGACAGCTTCAGTAGTGGTATCAATGGGTAGCTATGGAGTTTTCCTGCGTTTTGAGTGGTAAATTATGTCTGTAGCGCAAAATTTGTGGCCACGGGTGGCTTGTATGTGTTTGTTTTTTTTGGCGGAGTTTTTCGCTACTCCGTCACTCTAGCTCTGACGTCACTCACTCTAGCAGACGCAATACACACCCATTGTAAACGCGGCTCTGGAGTAAAAACTTGCTCAACTTTAAGAGTGGATAGTGTAAAAACGGTAAAAGATTTTTGAAAGCTGACTACAAGTTTAATAGTTGAGGATCATGTCTACAATTTGAAGTTTGAATGAAGTCTGTAGGTCAAAGTATGCAGTAGTCGTTTGAAGTGTAGTGGGACTGCTGAGAGATTGAGGATTTCCAATGCATTCTTATGGGGGAAAAATTTGTAGAAAATGTGGAATAATTTGTACAGTATTAATAGTAGAGCTTGGAAAAGTAATAGCACTAATGTCGTGAATGAGTAGCATGTGATGATATAATTTTTATTTTTGTAGGACAAGATTTGTGGGACTAGTTAGGTGCCAAAAAACGTGGTGGAAAAATAATAAAGCCTTGAGGGCATTCACACTAATAAGTATGGGGAATCTTAAATAGTGTGCCTTTCTCAGGCACTCAAGTAACTTAGTATGCAGCATGTGACAACAGTACCTGATTTTCTAATGTTTTTGTGACAAAAACAATTTTTGAAATGAATCCAGTTTTGAGTGAGAGCCTGCAGCCGTGAAACTCAACGGATGCAAATGCACACCATCAATTTATATCAAACTTATATTCTATTTAAATGTAAATCCACATTAATACTGAGCACATGACTGCTTCAGTAGTAGTTATTCCCTACTTCTCCATGAATTTGTGCTTTAACTCACATCTGTTGGACCTTGTCTTTACACACACCCTTACCATCGAGATCAGTGACAACTCTCACAAACAATTCCCAATACAGAGTTCTGAAACACTTACTTTTATTTTGGATAAGTGTTACTGTTCTACATGTTTTTTTTCTTGCCCTTCACACACAAACAAAACAGGAAGGAGCTGAACAATTACAGTTAAGCACCCATCACAGCTGATAAATTACAGTTAGTTTTGGACATTTTAAATCAGGATTCATTTTAAAAAAGTGGTGTAAAGAAACAAACAGCTCCACAGGTAGTATTTTATACATAACAGAGATAAACTATAACCTAAACCTCAGGCAATACAATACAGAGGATATGCTCCCTTAGCTTGCTGGAATTTCCTGTATTTGCCGGAGGATGCTGGCAGGGAAAGTACTCATATTCTAATATAATATCAGCAAGTGATTTATACTATACAGGGGCCGAAGGTGTAACAATAAGTTTCTTCCCTAAACTGTATAATGTAATACAAAGCCTCAAAATCCAAATGTCAAAATATCCTTTTTATTACTTTTAATAAATCGAGACAACATACATAATTAGTTTATATACCAGAAGAAGATAGAAGGGAGACCTACTCAACCTGATGTCAGTCAGCCACAACTCACATGAAAGCTATTTGTTTAAAAAAAAAAAAAAAACTCAATACAACATGAAATTCACTTTATTATTCATTGAATAAGAGCTTTGTTTAATTTATTAAAAAACAAGATATTGAGTCAAAAGTCAACTGTAGGTTCTCTATTCTATTCAGTACTGCTGAACATCAGAATAACATGATGATGACACATGATGACAACTAGCAGTGGCAAAGACTCTGTCTTTACTGCAACAAGCTCTCTGAAACTGAAGTATTCTTGGGTAATGAAAATGATTCATGTAAAGGAAGACTTGGGACCATCTTGTGCCTTCATACATGATACCCATCATGTTAAATTCATATCAGGTGGTCTTGCTAACACATGCCATTCTGGATTAAGGCAAAGGTCAGCCCATAACATCCACCATGACATGTACTGTATCTGTGTTACCTTACAAAGATAACCACATTAGACATTTAAAAGAAATACACATACAATCAATTTGCACTGATTAAAGAGAATACAGCTGTACTGTTAAGGTCAAGCTGACTAAATTTTAGGATTTTCCTGTATTAAATATTATTAAATATTGTGATCATTGGGCACTGTTGCCTCACAGCAAGAAGGTTCTTGGTTCAAACCTCAGCTGGGGCCTTTCTGTGTGGAGTTTACATGTTCTCCATGTGTCTGCGTGGGTTCTCTCTGGGTACTCCGGCTTCCTCCCACAGTCCAAAGACATGACCTAACAGGTTAATTGGTGACTCTAAATTGTCTGTAATGCATGTATGTATGTGATCATTAGAGTGGTGTGATGAATAGTCCAATATTCTCCTTCTAGGTCTGTTTTTGTCTTTATCAGTTCCTGAAGGAAATATCTGACTCTCTAGCTGCTGTGTTTGCCAGCTGGTTTCCTCAGCTGTGGAGCTGAGGATAACTGTAGAGCTGTTAATAATTCTTTATGGATGCATCACTATAAGCGACACCTTTGTCATTACACAGTCATTTAAACCACTGTTATAATAAAGAATTGATTAGTGTAGCTTTAACTGTGTTTTTCAGATGCTGTACATACCTGTACCACTTGCTGTGCGGATGCAGAAGATGGATGTGGGTGTAGCTGACTTCTGATTTCTAAAATGTATAATATAGTCTGTCCAATAATGCATAATCTCTCAGAACAGTTCAGTGTGTCTGAAACATTGCTAATGAGCTTTCTTTTAAATCCTCAAACATAAAACACCTCATTTTGGGGTGTCGATTAGCTCAGTTGGTAGAATATCCGCCCCATGTACAACTTGCTGTAGTGGCCTAGGGTTCGAATGCGACCTGCGGCCCTTTGCTACGTGTCATTCCCCATCTCTCTCTCCCCACATTCCTGTCACTCTTCAGCTGTCTCTATACAAAAAAATATTTAAAAAAAAAATAATAATAAAACACCTCATTTTTGTGGTAACACATATTTTGACATAGTACTCTGGTAAATCCATTTAAACTTCGGCTTGAAAAAGAAAGAATCAAGGTGCATCAGACTCACTGTTTGCTTATCTTAACTTGGCAGAGGCTCAATGATATATCTGTGTACATGAACAACTTCTAATGTGAGGGAAATTAGGCATGTTTTCAAAGTGCTGCACCATTGCATACACATCTTTATCACATCAATGTCAAACTAGTTGGTTCAAACCAGGGAGGCACAATGACTGTGTCAGAAGATGCCTTGCTGAATACATCACATGGCATGACTCAGTCCACACCACCAAGCTGTAGTCTGTGTCCTTATCTAAAGACAAAGTCTATGACAGCTATTGTATATGTGTATTCTCTCTCAACTGTTATTCAAAATAAAAGCTTGAGTCATTTAAAAAACATTCTGATGAGTAGTTGTTGGGGGGATGCCAATACTTTCAGAACTAGAAGTACCAGATATTTCACACCGGATTCATGCATTTTAATTGTATTGTTGTGCTGGCTGATACATCTTTCCTTTACTGACCAGAGAGAGGGTTCAATAGAGAGGACTATACAGTTCCTACAATTCTTAACAAAATTCTAGTTAGAATACTACACATGGAGGTTTTTGCATTTGCCAACAGTCATGATAGAGGATGGAGTGTATCTGCTGTTTTTATACAACTGCATTGTGATGAAGTTGGCTTAATATAGTGAGGAGCTTGCTGCTGCCAATAATAAAAAAAACACCATCTAAAAGAAATGTCACTCTGGTGGTTTCTGGGGTGAACAGACTACTTTCCTCTCATAAACAGAAGAACTTTGGTAGATGAAAAAAGCAAAACTATAAATATGTTTTTATTGCACTACAAGGTTCACTGAGACTACACCTATAGTTATTGTGTGAATCAATATCCTCTCTCTATAGAAATCATGACTGGCCTTTCATAGTTTCATCTGTCTGCCACAATGTCCACACATTGCCTTCAACAGGAATGGAAACAAGCAGATTGATGAGTCATGACTACATCAGCCTTGACCACATCAACTTCTTCTTAACTTCTTAAATCCTCCCCTGTCCCAATCGCATGAAAGCTGTGATGATAACAGACACAATCTCAAAGCTTAGTGAGTCAATGGAGAGAGAGGAGAGATGAAGATGAGAAGGGCTCAGTCAGATGTACTCATTATTCCTGCAGTGTGTTTTCAGTAGACCTGCTCTGTGCAGCTCTCTGCTGCTTCTTCTTGTAGCTTGGCCAGCGACACACTGGGCAGCAGTGTCTGCCTGCTGCCAACCACACCACAATGCACTGCTGATGAAAGGCATGGCCACAGGGCAGACCCATCAGGAGCTCCTCACTCACAAAGTTCTCCAGACACACCACACACTCTGAACACTGCAGCATGCCATAGGGCCATACTGACCAATCACAGTGCTGATGGTTACAAACACCTTCAGGTGTGAGGCAACCGTCTTCCAGTGCCCTGTTAGCTCCGTTCCCATGACGACAGCAGAAAGATGCAGCAGCAGTAGCAGCAGCAGCAGCAGCAGCAAGGTCCATGTTGTATACAGAGAGCTGTGTGTTGCTGTCCTGGTCGCACAATGCATTCTTGGGAATTTGGCAGCTGTATGGCGGTCTGCTGGACCCTGCATGACGGGAATCCATCTGCTCCCTGCTCTTTGTGTCTAAATGTGAATTGTCTGTCTCTTCATCCACCTTTCTACCAGAAACCTTCCTCCTGTGCTGACAAACAACTTTGAACCTCCAGGTTGGCAGAGCTTTAATGTAGTCCATGTTTACTAATGGGCGAAGCCAGAGATCAGGGAAAGCCAAGCGCTCAAATAAGAGGCTGGGATCATCCTCCCAGTCTGAGTGGTCAGATGGGACCTGTTGCAGTGATGTGATTGGGTGGAGCAGATAGGACGTATACCAGTCCCACAGACTGGCCAGCCACTCTAGGTTGGTGGTGCTGTCCTCTTGGCTTCTGATGCCGCAGCGGCGTTTCTTCTCAAAGTAGTCAACCAGCAAGCCATGGGCCAGATAGGTAGACAGGAAGAGAGCTGGGTGGGATGAGTAGAAAGTCCAGTCAGCTCTAACCAGGCTAGCCAGTGTGGTGGTGTCAGCATAACGAAGTAGCTTCAGACTATAACCATACAGAGTGTCCAGATAGGGCAGCTGGAGGAGAGCCTGGGAGGAGTAATCAATCAGTGATTAGTGATCAAGTATTACCAATTCTAATCGTAATAGTATAGTAAGTTTAGTTTATGGCTGCATACCAGTGGTATGGCATTCAGTGGCCACTTTATTAGGTACACCTTTCTTATACTATTCCATTTTTTACTCAGAACAGTCTGCATTTTTTGTGACATGGATTTAACACAGTTCTGGTGACATTCCTTAGAGATTCTGCTCCTTGATGACATGACAGCCTTTACTGGATTAAGACGTGGCGAATGAGGAGGCCACTGGAGTACACTGACACTACTGTCAAGTTTAGACGAATCTGTGCCACTGTGGACCTTCATTTCCTGTTCTTAGCTGACAGGAATAGGAGACTGTGGTCTTCTGCTGCTATAGCTGATCAGTTTCAAGGTTGACATGTTGGGTGTACAGACAAGCTCTTATGCAAACCACTGTTGTAACACCTGTGTTATTGTCACCTTCCCATCACCTTGAAGCGGTCATTCTCCTCTGACCTCTCTCATTGATAAGGCATCACCAACTACAGTACTGCTGCTTACTGGATGTTTTTGTTTTTTTCTCATTATTCACTGTAAATATAGTGAATGTTGTGCCGAAAATCACAGAAGATTAGTAGTTTGTGAGATACTCAAAGCATCAGTTCAGTCTGTCTGCATACTGCCACATGATGAGATAGATATTTTCAATAACAAAATAAAGGTGTACCTAGTAAAGCAGCCACTAAGTGCATAAACCCCTATATGTTTGGACATAGTTGCCATATCAACGTGTGTCAGATTTCACCAAAACTAATGTAGTATAATTAAGTCATTATAATTAAGTCATAATTCACAGTGCCAATATCCATTTTACTGCATCACTTTATTTTAATTGCCCATTTTAACATTCATCTATATACCATTTGTAAACAAGTAATACAAATAATCATCAGACATGAATGTCATAATAATAATAATAATAATAATAATGTCATACATTTGACAGTTAGTTGTTAAAATAGTAATAATTTTTTTAAAAGATTTTTAGAGATGTTGTGGAAATCTCTGTTTATCAATGGTGTTCAGATAGGGGAGAGAAAGTACACGAGACCATGATTATGTTGAAAGCTTGATCAAGAAAAATGGAGGATTTCTAAATACACTTGTCATGACATGATGCCGCCTCAATTCTGAACAAGCTGTCCTCTCTGACTCGTCTTTATGCCCTCAGGACACTGACACTACTACTCTATGTGCAGAAATGGTTATTAGTGTACAGACGTTATCTGACTCTGTAGATGCTTCTTCATTATGTACCTCTCTGGTGTGTCTATGGAGTGAGGTGGCCCTATCCTCTGACCTCGGTTACCATAGTAATGATCAGAATGGCACTCTTCCCTAAACACAAACATACAGCTGCTCTGTATCTCAAGGAGAGAAGTCAGAGTCTCCATATCAATCTAAGATTTAACACAGTCACTACAGTAACCTTAAGACATATGCTTGACCCTGTGTAACACCATGTGTGGCATGCTAGAATAGAAAAATCTCTTGCACAAAGAAAACCTAATAACAGTTGGTTGGGTGTTGGTGGGAATAGACTTGGCAAATGGTAAATGGACTGTAGTTAAAGCCTTCTGACCACTCAAAACGCTTTTACACTACATATTTTATTCACACATTCATATACACATTCATAAACTGACAGCACTGGTTGTCATACAAGATGCCAATTGCTCATCAGTTTAGAAGCTAACCTTGGGTCACGGCATGTGGATTTCTGCTCCCCTGACACCTCTGTGCCTTAGGTCCACCCCACTAGTGGCTCGACAAAGGATCTGCCCCACTGCTACCACACACAGTAATTGTAGGCCACTGTCACTCAATCAATTGATTAATCTAATTACATCACTCCTATCCTGATTATTCACACACAGGACACACAAAATCCAAGAAAACATTTCATCCCCTCACCCAGGCAATGTGGGGTTCAGTATACTGCACTATGACATCCCACGAGAGGAGTATGGGATCTGATTTCTGATTAGTGGATAACCTCTGCTTTACCTCCTGAGCTACACTACCCTATCCAAATGTATCCAACATTAATTTTGGCCCTCTCAACTCCAAATTATTGCTGGTGAATGCTGGATTGCTGGAATGGATGTAATGTAATTTCTTAACTTAAGTTCAAAGGTTGAATCAGATGAGATGAAAATTCTGCCGTAACTATTGTATCTTTTGCACACATTGTTTGTGGAAGCGTCGACCCAGTGAAAAAAAGACTTCTGGGTAATGGGGTTCCCGTACTTTTTGGAATATTATTATGCAGCCCAGCCTGGTGTGACCCTAACCCTCAAATTCCAGCAGGCACAGATTCACCATGTTCCATGTGCGCTGCGGCCGCAAGAGTTATACACGGTCATTCTAGTTAGCAGGCTGGAAGCCAGACACAGAAACGGCATATCAAGAGAATCCGGTTTCAAAATAAAACACCCTGTGCAAAGTGCCAGTCATAAAAACAGTCAAAAGAGAATTAACTATATAGTACATTTACATGTTTAGAAATGTATTTAGAAGAAAAGATTTAGCGCATTAGCAAAGACATGTAGCTTTCAGACTGTCAGTGAACAAAATAATTTGGAACAAGATTTTTACAGATTCCTCCAAATGTGGCACTGTTTTAGTACACTTGAATTATGTTCATTTGGTAAACCTGAAAGCGGGAAGAATTTTCAAGTTGTTTTTTAAATAGTTGATCTCAAAGACTCTGAATATTAAAGAAAAATGAGATGAGAATTTTGTTAGAAGGGTCTAGTTTGCTACTTTATCACTCCTCAACAGGAACAACACAGAACTCCCAACTCAGATTGCAGGAGACAATGTCATGCCAACAAGTTCATATTTTGGTCAGGTTACCCAAAATTTGGCATCAACGATAATTTTCCAAGAGAAATAAACAAATGGAGGAAAATCCTGAATCACTGAATGAAAAATATAAAAGCTAACATAGTGGTGGACAAACTCTACTCACTCACTCACTCACTCACTCACTCACTCACTCACTCACTCACTCACTCACTCACTCACTCACACACACACACACACACACACACACACACACACACACACACACACACACACACACACGTATTTATATTTTTAATATGTTGATAAAGTCAGTTGTGTGAACTTTGTGGTATAGCTGATTTCCTACCAGAATAGGAAGCCAGGACACCAGCAGTATGGAGTTGTAGGTTCCAAGTGTTCGGATCAGAACTACAAATCGTTTCACTGTTGCTCCCTGTCCATAAAAAAATAATACAGGTTAAAACAGAACTAACTGTATCTCTCTATTCTCTCTCCAACAAGATGTTTTGCTTTAGAAATCTGACTTACAGAAGTAATAACAAAACAATTATAAGCAAAATGTAATAAGTCTCAAAAGCACCCATTATGCAGGATTAGTGTATGTATTTACATCTGTTCTATACTTATATACTGTTGGGTAGTTGAATGTATTAAATGCACCACATTTTATGAGTTGATTTTAAATTTTCTATGTAAAATAGTAATCTGCAAAGTAAGGGCTCCAGCATGCTCCATGTAGCAACCCACACCTGATCTCCCCTGTGGGTGTGCGTGCACTGCTTACAACAATTTATGTGCACATAACATAGAGACAAGCTCTCATCCATGTGGGAGTCACCATTGATTGACACAGTAGTTTATGCTGTGGACCAGTCTGCAGCACATAGAAAGACTGCTGTAGAAGAAAACAGCAGGAAAATGCAAATGTGATGGTTCCCATAGACCAATGAGCCAATCATCAACATCATCATCAAGGAGCAGCTAATCCATTGATGATTCAAATTTCAAAAAGGAGTGCAGAGCCCACTGCAAGCATCATGCAGTCAGCTTAATTATAGCTGTCAAATATTGGTGCAAAAACTACAATATTTCCATTTCGAAATGTAGTGGAGTAAAAGGAAATATGTAAAGTGGAGTAAAGTAAAGCTATCTCAAAACTGTACTTGATTACAGGAGTAAATTCAATTCAATTCAATTTTATTTATATAGCGCCATATCATAACAAAAGTTATCTCATGACACTTTTCATATAGAGCAGGTCTAGACCGTACTCTTTATAATATTATTTACAGAGACCAACAGTTCCACCATAAGCAAGCACTTGGCACTTGAAATGCACTTTTACAATACACATTTCAACACTGCTCTAATGGAAAAACAGGAAGTGACCTGTGTAATGAAGAGATCCATCCAGGCCAGTAAGTTGATTAGGACGAGACTGAGGACAAAAAGATCATTGACCTCTGGCTGGACCGAACGCAGGAAAGTATCCATAGCAGCCAGGGACAGGAACTCCCCAGTACTAAAGAGAGGAGAGGAGGAGAATAAGAAGAGAGGAAGGGAGGAGAAGAGAAGAGGAATAGTAGTAGAAAGAAGGACAAGAAAATGAGAAGTGAAGAGAAGTAGAGTGGAGAAGAGTAAAAGAAGAGAAAGAGTAGTAGAGGAATGAACAAAAAGAAGAGAAGGAGAAGAGGTGGAGTAAATGACAGGCAGAGAAGTCATGGAGAGGAGTTGAAAGACAAAACAGTTTAAAACAATTAAGCAATTAAAAGAGATTTAGATTTGTATAAACAATAACACATTATCATTTCCATGTTCCATAATCACCTGTTGCCATAGCGATAAATGCCCTCAGGCATTTTGAGGATGTAGGCGGGACTCTGTGTCACACCAATCTCTGATAGGCTGCTGTGGTTGTCCCAGTGACGTATGTCTACATAGATGAACTCAATCCTGCCAGTGAACTTGATTGACAGTGAGGAGAAGAAGGCGGGCGGCTGGGACAGACGGGCAAACAAAAACATCTTCACTGGGTGGGCCAGATCAGAGCGCCACTCCTCCACCAGCTGCTCAGATCGACGCAGGGTTTTGATTCGATGAGCTACATGTGAGGTCATCCAGCGGAATATGTGTTCAGTTTCAATCTGACGGCCGTTGTATTCTTTTAGCATGACTTTGCCCTTTGACGCTGAAGTCTGAGGAACAGACATGATGAGAGTGGAGTGCTGCCAGCCACGCTTGATACATGACCTGATGGACAAAACAGAACCACTATGTCAGTATTTCAGACAGACATTATTCTGAAGCAATATGCAAAAAGAAACAAGCGTGTGGAAACGGACAACTACTAGATGTTATTA
>CP136866.1:2243854-2436354 GCA_033000465.1 Sciaenops ocellatus
GAATCCTCCATGCATACCAAAGTTTGTCACGGAGTCCCACAAGGTTCTGTGCTAGGACCACTTCTATTCAGTTTATATATGCTTCCTTTAGGGAACATTATTAGGAATCACTCCATTAATTTTCATTGTTATGCCAATGACACCCAATTATATTTATCGATCAAGCCTGATGAAACCAATCAGTTAACTGAACTCCAATTTTCTGATGTTAAAGGTACAGTGTGTAGAATTTAGTTGCATTTCGTGGTCCAATCACTGCATTGTAATCTCCTCACATCACCCTCACCTTCCTAATGTAAAGGAGAAACAACACTTTAAGGACCCTGTTTAGAGTCAGTATTTAGTTTGTCTGTTCAGGACTACTGTATAAATAAGGTGTTTCAACATGGCGGGCTCCATGAAAGGGGACCCTCTCCCATTGTAGATATAAAAGGATATTTTTTAAGTGACAAACATAAAAATATTCTTATTTTCAGGTGATTATACATGCATCAAAACATAGTTATGAATATTATATTCCATGTTTGCCTTATTCTGAAAGTAGAGGCCCCAAATCTTACACACTGTACCTTTAAATTCAGACAAAAATGAAGTTCTTGTAATTGGACCCAAGAACCTCAGAAACTCTCTTTCTAGAGACTTAGTTACTTTAGACGAGATCACCCTGGCCTCCAGCTCCACCGTAAAGAATCTTGGAGTTGTTTTTGATCAGGATTTGTCCTTTAATGTCCACATAAAACAAATTTCGAGGACTGCTTTCTTCCACTTGCATAACATCGCCAAAATCAGACACATTGTATCTCAAGCAGATGCAAAAAAAACTAGTCAATGCATTTGTTACTTCGAGGCTGGACTATTGTAACTCTTTGTTATCAGGCTGCTCCAATAAGTCTCTTAGGACTTTGCAGCTAATTCAGAATGCTGCTGCACGTGTTCTGACAGGAACCAAGATCAGAGATCACATCTCTCCCATTTTGGCTTCTTAACATTGGCTACCTGTTAAATCTAGAATAGAATTTAAAATTCTTCTCCTTACATACAAAGCTCTTCATGGTCAGGCACCATCATATCTAAAAGAGCTCATAGTACCTTACTACCCCTCTAGAACGCTGGCTCTCAGAATGCTGGGTTCCTTGTGGTTCCTATAGTTTCCAAAAGTAGACTGGGAGCCAGAGCTTTCAGCTATCACCTCCTCTTCTGTGGAACAAACTAACATTTTGGGTTCTGGAGGCAGACACAGTCAACACTTTTAAGAGTAGACTTAAGACTTTCCTTTTTGATAGAGCGTATAGTTAGGGTTGGCTCAGGTCATCCCTTAGTTATGCTGCTATAGGACTAGACTGCCAGGGGACTCCCCCTCCCTCCTCTGTCTCTCTGTCTGTCTCTTTCAGGGTTATGCCTAGTCAGGCACGGTACTGGTTGAAGATGCAGTCACATCTCCCTTTACTGAACCCCCAAGTAATGCATGTTACTAACTAAACTTCTTCCCCGGAGTTTCTGTGCTCTCTCGTCCAGCAGGTTCTCATGGATCGATGGCTGCTGCTGTGGTCCTGCATGACGTCCACTACTTATATTATTACTGTCATTATTGTTACCATATCTCCATTACAGTTTATAGTTAGTTAATGACTTGCTGCTGCTGTGCATGTGTGTCTCTCTATCTCTATCACAGGTTCCACTTCTACTGTAATCATTCTATCATTCCTTGCAATTCATTGTCATTTTATCATTCATTGTAATTGTACAATATGTCTCTGTTGATTTGTTCTGTACACGTGACATCTATTGCACGTCTGTCCATCCTGGGAGAGGGATCCCTCCTCTGTGGCTCTTCCTGAGGTTTCTTCCACCTTTTTTCCCTGTTAAAAGGGTTTTTGTGGGCAAGTTTTTCCTCACTCGAACCGAGGGTCTAAGGACAGAGGGTGTCACTCCCTGTATAGATTGTTAAGCCCTCTGAGGCAAAATGTGTTTAGTGAATTTGGGCTATACAAACAAAGTTTTGTATAAGATTTGATTTGATTTGATTTGATTAACTCTTTTTGCAGTGTTGGTACCTTAACACTAATTTGGTGTCATTTTTCACTCTTTTTGGAGTTAAAATTTAACACTTATTAACACCAACCAGTGTTAGTTTTTCTCAACACTTCTATGTAGTGTTGGACATTAACTCTCTCAGAGGATCATGTGTTAACTACAGTTAGTGTTAGACCTATAACATTAAACAATAATAATAGTAATAAGGACTGCTAAAATGAAGGTGGTTATGTTTGGTGTTATTTAACAGTTATTTTGACATTTGCAACGTAAAGACTTTGATGTTGCTTTACAAAGAGTAATAGCACAGGACAGTGACTTATAGAAGGCTGGAGGTTGCAACAATTACTCAAGCAATGACATGAGTTCTGTTTAAATCACATCACCTGTGCCTTAGGACCTGCCATGTAATACATGTGACACTGCGCTTCTAAGGGGAGTTATTAACCGCGCACGTAACTTTACACATGGTGCAAAATGCATTGTTTCATAACAGCAACTTTAAGCTACTAAACACTTACAGGTTTGATTTAGTGACACTTTGTTATTACACCTGATTTTGACACCAAATACTTTTAAAGATAGAGTAAAATATAATGGATTTGACATTATGAGAGTACAATTAACTCTACTTTTGCTCAAATTTCACTAACACCAAAAATTTAACTCTTCTGAATTTTCTGTGTAGGTACCCTTTAAAATGATACACAGTTAATGGATTATTAGTTCACTTCCTCTGTAACGTATTATATAATTGAATACTTAAGGCACCACAAATTTAATTCCATCCATCCAATCTGAATAAGTGGACAAATAAATCACAAATATCAAAGTGAACCTTTTTTTTTTTTCTTTTCTTTTCTTTTTGTGGACCAAGAAGCTCTTTAGTCCACAGGGGCCGCAGTGATATACAACATATCAGATATATATTGTCACTGTCAGACAACTAACAATCTATTTCTATGACTGGTGCAACTGTTGACAGGCCCCATGAACATCATATGGTCCCTACAGATAGCTTGCACCCATTTATCATAGAGGAGAAAGAACCCTGAATACAGATAAGTGAGTTAAAGAGGTGATATGCTGCTGGTTAATAGTAAAAGACATGAGAGAGGAACTTTTCTAATACTTGGACAGAAAACACAGTACAAACTATGTAACGATGACCTTCAACACAATGCACTCTCCATATACAAATGAATAAACTATATTATAATTACTTCAAATGATAAAATTGCCATGAGGATGTGGTTATTGCCTTTTAACCACTGCTTTATCCCAGTTAACTGATATGCTCCCATTTCCCAGAAGACCATGAATGTAGCATGAGGTAGAGGGATAAATTATGATCAGGACAGAATGATAAACTACTGAGAGCAGATGAGGCCAACAGGTAAAGAACCTGGATGTTAAAAAGCCATTTTGTCACCACATTAAAAAAGTAAAAACAAAAAATCATTTCATCCGTTGAAAAGAAAAAAAAAAAACCTTCATCACAAAAAAGAGTATCAGTAAAGGGAGGTACGGTGTCCAAGAAGGCCAAAACTCATTTCTGTGGTGGAATTTATGAGACATTAAATGTTTTTAATGGCTGTTTTTTAGACTCTGTGTAAAACTTTATTCACAACAGCTCTCCAGCTACTCTTATATTACATCCACTATGTGATGTCATAGGCATAGATGTGGGTATGGGTGGAAATGTCCCTACTAATATTTTTACTCACGTCAGCCAGTGTCAGCTCACCTCCTGACTGCCATGCTGCCTGTGCTATAAGTTTGATGAGCTCAGTGGAGGGAGGAGGCTTGGAGTGGAATAAAAGCATGCACATTTACAAAAGGGACAGATCAAAGTTCAGACAGATCAAATACCAGCTGTTTCAGCAAGAATAGTAACATAAAATAAAGAGAGATTCATACACCTTGATTAAATATGTATTCAGTAAATTTTGCCACATTCAGTAGTGGCAGTGTGGGCTGTAGGTTAAACATATTAGTAACACAACACTACAACTACACAAGTGATGATAAATAAATGGAAACTTCTATGAAGCCTTTTAGAAGTCTGGAATTCAAACCTCTTTAAGTGACACATGAACTGTGCGTCTTATAAATGATACTGTGTCCTGGTTCTACAGACGAATGAGGTTGCTTGGTTGTAAACACTCCCTGGGTGTTGCTATGTCATGCAAGCAACATGTATGCATCAGGTTAGGATGTGTCGCAGGCTGTAGTTACTGTTGTAAATTGTTTCCTATTGTTTGCTGGTTATGATGCTTTTATAAATCATTTCCCTTTCACAGTATTGACCTCTGTTGCTTCAAAGACAGAAAGGTGGCACTTTGACTCGGAGGCAAAGTCAGAAAATGTGTGTTATTGATTGGTCATGAAGTTGTTGTAAGCTTGGTGCTGTTAGTCAGGAATTTGTTTCAGTTTAAATGGTTTAAGTAAATATCACTGAGATATCACCAAGTGTATTACTGCAGTGTCATTATGAAATAACTCATTATCTCAAATTCTTTTTTTTTTTCTTTTTTTCTATTGCTGTTGAGCTTCAGTGCAGTCTTAGTGTCCTTGTTTAGGATCCTCATGGTCTGAGGGTGAAAGCTCTTCCTGAGCCTCTCAGTGCTGGTCTGGTGTACTTAGAACCTGGGATCCTTAATGAATGTCTTTTGGGCAGGTTAGAGCACCACCGATTTAACATTAGGCTGAGACTCTAGACTGCTGCGTTGTAATTGTCCATGTTTCCAGACTGTGGCCCTAATTTGTGGGATACAGTGTGAGTTCATGGTTTCCATGGTTTGTGTGGAACGATTTAACAGTTAATTCAACCACAGATTCAGTGAATTGTCCTCAGTGACATGGATGGTGGTGTCCTGGACTGCATCATATAGAACAGACTGCTGATAAGATCTGTCCATATCCCGACGTCTCATGTCACTGGAGACATATGTCTAACGCCTCATTTCCACCGGGGACGTAAGCGCCACGAAACGGCTGCGCCGCGGAATGGCTCTGTCCTCTGCTCGGCGTCAATCCCCACCGGGTGCGTAACGGCAGCGTAGTGCTCCCTTGCGAGCCAGCCGTATTCACGCGAGATCACGAGATCACGCAACAATCCTGAATGTACGCGAAACCGCAAGATCCCGTGGTAAACTGTGGAAACAACAACAACAAACAGCTTACTTTGCTTCTCTGACGTGGAAGAGATTATAAAAAGGATCTGTTGTGTCATAAATTATTGTGTGTTGTTCCACTTCAACAATTACTCTGTCGTCGTCCATGTTGAGACCCTTTGATCGATTGACCTCTGACCTGGTGCCACTGGTCATGGCTTAATGTTGATGTGACGTTGTGATAGGCTACATGAACGGCGTATTGTGTTTTATTTTGAAAGGGGGCAGAAGTGTATTACTTTGATTCTGTGTCGGACTTCCTGTCTGGTGCAATCTGCTCTGTTGAGCTTGACGCGATTCAGCAACGGCTCCGTCAAAAATAGAAGTGCTACGGAATGCTCGCGCTGCAGAGCGGAGAGCCGCTGCTGGGACGCTGCTGAGACGTTCCGCGGCGCGCCCGGTGGGAATGGTCTCATTGACTAGAGTGGCAGCGATCAGCTCCGGTGACCGCGGCGCAGCCGTTCCGCGTCGCTTACGTCCCAGGTGGAAATGAGGCGTTAGTTTGTTTATATACTTTGATGTAAGCCCCCTCAGCAAAATATACGTGTACGTGGGCTAACAGGATAGTTGGTAGCAGCAGCCTGTTTCATCCCTTCACGTTAACCTCTGTGTTTCCTCCGATGTTAGGATGGAGGCAGGAATGGACTTGCTTGTCTGTGTGGTCAGGATGGATCGTAGCTTCAACTTTTCCTCAAGAGTTTACAAAGTGACTCAAAGTTCAAAGTTTGAGTTACATGTTCTCCATGTCTGTGTGGGTTCTCTCCAGGTACTCCGGCTTCCTCCCACAGTCCAAAGACATGAACCTTAACAGGTTAATTGATAAATTGCCCCTAGGTGTGAATGTGAGCGTGAATGTTTGTTCGTCTCTATGTGCCCTGTGATGAACTAGTGACTTGTACAGGATGTACTCCCTGATGATGACCCTGATGAGGATGAGGTTACAGATAATGGATGGATGGATGCAGTCTTTGACCTTAACTTGAAAGACATCTTTCATCTATTTAAAACTACGTTAGTCAGATAACCACAGATCTTCACATTTATTTTTGTAAGAGGTTCTTACTTTTGGAGTTAACAGATAGTGTAACATACTGAACACCTGTCTTTAAAATTTGTTTCAAAAGGACTTTCCAAGAACCATAATTACATATTAGGTCCTTAGGAATAAATGAATAAACTAATGCTCAACCGGTTGTGGTGGATGACCGTCCACCAATAAGCTTGGGTCCGCTCGAGGTTTCTGCCTGTTAAAAGGAAGTTTTTCCTCGCCACCGTCGCTAAGTGTTTGTTCATGGTGGAACTGTTGGTCTCTGTAAATTATATTACAAAGAGTACGGTCTAGACCTGCTCTGTATGAAAAGTGTCATGAGATTACTTTTGTTATGATTTGGCGCTATATAAATAAAACTAAATTGAATTGAACCTATAAAATGAAGTACACGCACACACACACACACACACACACACACACACACTCCACCTCTACTGGCTGAAGCTGAGTGTCAGAGGTCAGCAGGACAATCTGATGGTTCTGTCCAGCATACTAACTGCATAGTTTTCCTAACTTCATGGTCCAACACAGACAGAGCCTCATTAGCACACATTATCATACATTCACATGCACACACACGTTTTCACACACACTGTCAGCTGTACTGTAATCTGGGTCAAGCTCCTCAAATCTCAGCATGAAAGGGAACGTTTGACAAGTGGTATTAGCCAGCCCTTTGTGGATCATGGTGAGGCTAAGAAGGATGCATCCAAATCAATGCCGCCTCTTCTGGCCCTTATCAGCCTTCCAATGTCCCCTCCTCATCCTGTCAACTGTTCCTCCTCTTCTGTGCGCCTCGTCTGAGTACAGCTCTTTGAGAGGCGTGATGTACAGCTGCTGCAATCACAGCTGCATTCACTGCTTTGGGTTTCATAGCGTGCACACTCAAACCTACACACACACACACACACACACACACAGTCCGTCCTGTCAGAAGCAAAATCAATGCTGTAAAAGTGGCGAGTGGCACCTCAGGTTTCTTACACCTCTCCATGGTGGTTTTACATCATGTAAGTCACAAGGACAGTCAAAGGCATCGTGGATTTGAAACCACCACGCCATGTGTGGATACTGTAATCTCCCTCTGTCTACTCAGGTGTGTGATTTCTGTGTTTGTGTTGCCTATATCTTCCTCCAGCTGGCATTCAAGACAGGACTTCTCCTCATCTGCTCTGATTCCTGATTATTTTGAAGATTAATTTGTCTTTGATGGCTTAAGAACTTGGCTTTGGATCTTTTCACTTGGATTTCACTGTTTTTTTATCCTGAAGCATGAAAGGCTGTGCAACAGATAAAGATTGTGACTTCACCAGCTGCTGCTGAGATACTACTCACACACTGAGTCTATATGTTGGATTAAAAATAAAGAAATACTAAATAATGGAAGAAGTTCACTTATAGAAAAATATTGAATTTACATAGAAACAGTTTCACGTAGACACATTTTATAAATAGCAGTAAATGCTCGCCAACTGACATTTCTTCTTTGCACCTTCAAAGATTATTAAGTATTTCACATCAAACTAAAACTGAAACGCTCTGAAACTGTCATTTAAAATCCTCAGTGTTTGTTTCTATTTTCCTACTGAATGATTATATCATTCATAGTTCAGAAAAAATATCCTGGTTTATTAAAGCTTTAACATTCGGCTCTGTGAGGCAATAGACACAGCAAATGCTAACATGTTGATGCTAACACTTGTTAATTAGCACTAAACACAGAGTAATATTTGAGAATGCCATTAGTGTTCCAGGTATTTGATATAAACCAAAGTTTTAGACAAGATGGAAAGTCAAGAGATGACGAAAGTTTTTACAGTCCATCGTGTGGAGACATGAATGTCTTTACCAAACTGCATTAGTCCAATAGTTTCCGAGTAATTTCACCCAAAACCAAACATCTTTTCATTTTAAACATCATATTGTATATATGATATCAACCTCACGATAGTGCTCAAAACGTCACAACACTTTGTCTGGGATCCATTCATGTCTGTACCATCCTTCATGTGTTGAGATGTTTCAGTCTGACAGACTGACAGGCTGACACTGATATTCCTACAGCCATGCTGCTAGTCTTAAAGCCACATTATGTAACTTTTCTCTCAGAAACAGAACAAACAGATTTTAAATCCTGTTGATGCTACACTGACTTGTAATCAGGTGAATGGTGTCTCTGTCATTCGTACGTCTGTTCTCACACTATGTAACTTTGGGCTCCAGGTCGGGAGGAGTACATCTAACACCTAACGGCACTAAGTTACACACCACCAACTATTTAATTGATTTTGATAAAACTGGATCATATTTTATGGTTTTCTATTGAGCCAAGCTGCACTATAAACAGTATTTTATATTTGAAATATTGTGAGGACTGGACTAATTATCAGACAGCAGAGTTAAAGCTACACAGGAGAGTTTAGATTTTATTGTCATCGGCTATAATTTTGAGTGTTTAGTTTGACTGTTGTTTCAGAGTTTAGAGCAGAGGGTTGTCTCACCTTGTTATATTAATTTGCAGCTGGTCAAATGATCAATCCCACACATGCACATGGCAAACCATGAAACCTTAGAGGCCCCCTCATGACAAATCACATTTTAAGCCCTGCATGTTAACCAGCTGGACTCTAAACATAGAGAGCCACCAGCTTGTGATTCGTGTTCATTCTGTTTTTGTGTGTTGCGAGTGAATATGGCAAAAAACAAAAACAAAAACAAAAACAAAAACAAAAAAAAAAACACTGTAGCCCAATGAATAAAAACCATGAAAAAACAAAACAAAACACTGCAGCAGGCACAGGTTTAGAGAGGTGACCACACTGAGCAGAACAGCAGGAGTTTTTCACCAGAAATTCAGGGACCATAGAAACCAAGTGGAGATGGATTAGGCCCTGACCTGGCTGCTTGTTTGTCATGCACTGGGAGAAATTTGTACTAATTAGATGTCCACACATCCACTTTTCTGCACTTCCAAAAGCATCCGACAAACTCCCTCCTTTATGTGTATAGGTCTCAGTTTGATCCATTCATAACTTTTATCAGTGATCAGAGAAATGTGCTTTATTTTCTACATTTTGATGGAATGTTACTGATAATTTATTAAACATAAAAGGTAACTACTTTACGTTATCACTATCACTGTGGTTATCACTATATATGTTCAGTAAAGTGAAGTACATATTGATGCATGTATAATAATGCATGCTTCATTGTTGCTCAGTAAAGTCTAACACATTTTTATGCATTTAGAACTAAAATCTTAATGTATAAAACTGCTATATGTATATATATATATATATATATATATATATATATATATATATATATATACACACACACACACACACACACACACACACACACACACACACACACACACACACACATATATATATATATATATATATATATATATATATATATATATATATATATATATATATATATTCAAAGTGTGGGATGAAAGCAGCAAGTTGGGATGTTCTAACAGACCACCAGCAAGTGTATTCAGCCACTGTTACATCCATTACAAACTCCCTTTACACACACATGCACAGCTGGGGTCAGTTGTGCCTGGAGTCTCCCAGGAAGACACAAAGCTTTTATTTTTTCTCATTTTTTTTTTTTTTTTTTTTTAAATCTAAGCCAAGTTGTAACTGTTTGGGATAACAGTCGGAGCACTTGCCCACAATTGCATGAGCAACTGAAATGACCCCAGAGGGTTAAATACCCCAATAATAGTGGGGGTCCCTGAAGAATGCTACATCCTTTTTATGCTATGTTTCTTGCCAAAATTGCAGACAAAGGTAATTACAGCTTGAGGGAAAGAATGAATAGAATTGTTATATTCCACTCTGACTGTATCTGCACACATTAAAGCACTTCACAGAGTTGTGTAAAATCCTTGGAAAGAGCAAAAAGACCTTCTGAAACTTGGACAAAAGTACATTTCATTGGCAGAGTTGTGATCTCCTTGCCCCTGGTAACCTGGCGGTCATCCCATGCAGCAACCTCCAAACGTGATGCTATCAGCTCTATGCAAAATATGCAATTAAATAACAAACAGCCTGCTTTTGAATAGAAAATATGACTAAAGAGGCAACAACAAGCTTTTCCTCCATCTGTCTCTTTTACCTCCTCACCTCCTGTGTGTGTGTGTCTCTGTCTGTGTGTGAGGCCATTTGAACCAAAGAGCTGAATGTTTATTATCTCATATGCTAACACACTGAACCTAAATTCTAATTGGTCCTTGGCTCGCTGCCAGTGAGCTGCTGTTGTTGTCTTGTTTTTTTACTGCTCCCTGTTTTGCCATCTGAAAAGAGAATATTTATGGTTCAACATTTCTCCTCCACTGTCTGTTTAGATGTGAGAGCCATCATTCGGCATTAGCTTGATTTTAATGGGAGTCCTCACTGAACTGCAACAGCCCTGTTCTTCCAGATTGTCTTTTAAAATGAATGAAATGTATGAAATATACAGAGCAGGTCTAGGCTGTACTCTTTATAATATTAGCTACAGGGAGTGAGAGAGAGAGAGAGAGAGAGAGAGAGAGCTCAATGCACCATAAAGAAGCATATATAAACTGAATAGAAGTGGTCCTAGCACAGAACTGGTGTGCATGGAGGATTCATCATTGACATGAACAAACTGAGATCGATCTAAAAAATAAGACTTAAACCAGCTTAGGGCGGTTCCTTTGATGCCAATTTGATGTTCCAGTCTCTGTAAAATAATTTGATGGTCAATGGTGTCAAATGCGGCACTAAGATCTAACAGGACAAGTACAGAGAGGAGTCCTTTGTCTGATGCCATTAGGAGGTCATTTGTAACTTTGACTAGTGCGGTCTCTGTGCTATGATGCACTCTAAATCCTGACTGAAAATCCTCAAATAAACTGTTCTCATGGAGAAAGTCACACAGCTGATTGGCTACAGCTTTCTCAAGTATCTTAGAGAGAAAGGGAAGGTTTGATATCGGTCTGTAATTGGCTAAAACCTCTGGATCTAGAGTGGGCTTTTTAAGAAGAGGTTTAACATGGTGTCCCAACTGACCCACTCAGTCTTTATGAAATATTGGGATGTACTGAGCACTCATTGTTAGAATGATTACACTGTTACTTGCAGCTTTATTGGAAGAAGATACTACTGTAGTATCAAGGAGTTCAAATCTCAATGCAAAAAGAAATTCACTACCTGAAACTCTCATTTTGCAGTGCTAAGATGTTCCATAATGTCAGCATGTTTTCATCTTCTATTCAGTTGTAATTTTCAAAGTTTTTTTTTCAACCATGAGGTAAAAATAACAAGCTGCATCAGTCACAGTTTATCCTGTCCTGCACAATAAATCTTGTGAAAACAGATAATTGTCTTCAAAGGTTATTGAGAATGAATCTTGAGGAACACATTCATGTTTGTTCAGATATTAGTTTGCATTTTGATAAATTTTCATCATTAAACACCACGAAACATTAGCTTCATTAGCAAGTCTTGTTAGCTTTATAACCATGGCTTCATCTGAATGACTGTAAAGTGAAACTGGATCTACAGCATTTATGGACATGTATCAGAGAATGATATCTGAAATAATGTGGTCACATGGATGAAACACTTGTTATACACGTGTTATAATGTCCTGCCAGCTGTAGTGGAAAAAGTAAATGATGCATTTCTTCCATAATATATCTCAGATTGATTTTGTCCCATCTTGCAGGGTGAAAGACAGCTCATCAGCTCAACGTTTGGGTGTGCATACCTGTTTAAGTATGTGTGTAGAGGGCTTTCCATTGGTTCTGAGCCTTACACTAAAACTTTCCCTTTCTTCAAAGCAATCTTCACCAGAATCAGAGCTGTTAGAGAGAACTCGAGAACTTGGAGGGTTTTGACATTAGCACCTCTCCTGTCAGCACAGTAGTTGTGGAGAACTGGCCAGAGCCAACACGCTTGCTTGCAAAGCTAATGTCGCCTAAAGTTTAGGTGGTATGGAAGGTGGTTTAGGTGGTGGTAAAGATGCTATGGACTCAACAAGTACACTGACTATGCATTTACCTCGGTGAATAAACAGGAACTTGTCCATTTTATTGGAATCCCAGACACTCTGTGTCCACTTTTCTCCTTTTTGACACAAGAGACATTTTCCGCTAGCTGCTCCTGCATGAACAGTAGCCTACTGTTGACAGTACGGCAAGTAGCCTGAACATAAGCACATGAGATCTATGTAGCCAGTATGGAGCCTACTACTCTTATTAGGACAGTGTGACCCCCAGTGGACAAATCAGGAATGAGGCTGCATTTTATTGAAAAAGTGGAATTGATGACTTCTCTTTTATTTACACAAAGTCATCCAGTGGGCCGGATCGGACCCTTTGGACCCTTTGGCAGGCCAACTTGTGGTCCGTTTGACACTACTAGTCTACACAGCAGATACATGTCAGCTGCAGTGTGTGTGCAGCATGAGAGTGTGTAGATGTTTAAAGCAACTACGTCACAGAAGAGAATTACAATTATGAAAATGTGTTCTCATCTATTCCTTGCATGTCCATAGCTGCTAACCTGAGGGCTGCTTTTTACATCCACTCCAACCTCCTCAAGCGATGCTCCACAGTAGAACTTGAGTGTCCTCATTCTGTCAGGGAGAGGAAGAGAGGTAGAGAGGAAGGATGTGGGAGGGGACAAAAAACAGAGAAAGACACATTGTAACATAACACTTCTTCTTCAAGTGAATAAACATGAATCCACCCTTCTTTATGAATCCCTGAAAGAGGAAAATATCTCTTAGAGTGGATCCCTGATTATCGCGAGTAAGTGAGTGAAAGCTAGCAACATGCTGCAGCACCAGCACTGCTGACACTCATTCACTGAAACATAGTATGGATATCAAAGTTCATAGTCAGCAATTATTTCACTTACAATGATTCAACAAAACATTGTTAAGCAATTATATTCTTTATTACAACGTTGATTTTATTTCTGGATCTCTGGCCATCAGTTCTATTGATCATGATGACACTATACTCAACAAAGTTAATTGCTGACATCATTAAAATTGAAAAAAGGTCAAACAAGACAACAGTCAGACAACCAGGTTGTTAACAAATCACTGATTTACTGCCTAATTCCATAGGTCACCACTGCACCATGTTAGCTAGATTAACCACTCGATAATAGATAATAATTCTTCACTGCACAGGAAAACTGTGTCCATACACCCAAGTACAGCAGGGTGAAGCTGAAACAAGTTTTTATTTGATGTTTGATGAAAGTACTTTATAATGGTGGAGGAGACTGACTACTGCCGTGCAGGCAGAGATATTTAGTCTTTTTGGGGACGGGGACAATGGTGGACTGAAAATCCACCAGTTGATATGTGCGCACCTTGAGAGCTTAATTAAGCATTATCTCAGCACTGCTGTCTTTCTTTTTTCAGTCTGTCATAGTTCTTAATCCAGCCCTGAGTTCTCGTAGATTCCACTTTGTTCCTGTATTGTACTTAGCACAGCTAATATCTCTCCTGAGTGCTTGTCTGGATTTCCTGTACTGTACTCTGGTACAAGTGTCCAGAGTTCAGATTCAGGAATGTCTATAAAGCAATCCTCGGTATGTCATCGGTACATTTGCTGATGTAGCTAAGGACTTCTGGTATGTGTCTGCATTCTGAAAACACACACCACTCCATGGTGCTAAAGCAGTGATGAGTCTGATTGATCAAGCCAATGCTGAATGGTCTGCATCATTGGTCAGTCCTGTTTGAGTTTCCACCTAAAAGCAGACTGAAGTAGAACTGGTATGTGATCTCATTTCCCAAAGGGGGGCAAAGGAAGGCCTTTTATCCATCCCAAGAAGGAGTGTTGGTAATATGTGGCAGGACTTTCCTCAGGTTGGTTGTCGTCCAGGGCTTGGTTGGTACAAGTGGTGGTGAAACGTACCAACATAAAAATGACTGAAGTAAACTTATTGTGGAGATAAGGACAGCATCTGATTATAAGGGCTCATGGTTAAGAAAATAGTCTGTAAAAATGATCTCCATCTGAGCACCCCTGCTTATCAAGCATTAAGCAGACCCCTAGGGTGCCCAAGCATTAGTGTCCTGCTTAAAAACAAGCCATCCTGCTCCAGAGTTCATTCACCTTAGAAGAATACTCCATAAAGGAGTAATTATTATTCAGTTCAAGTCAGTTTTATTTATATAGCACCAGATCATAACAAAAGCAGGTCTAGACCGTACTCTTTATAATATTATGTATAGAGACCCAACAAATACATGAACAGACAGAGAGAGGCAGAGAGACACAGATGCACAGCAGCAGCAAATCATTAACTAACTATAACTGTAATGGAGATATGGTAACAATAATGACAGTAATAATATAAGTAGTGGACGTCGTGCAGGACCGCAGCAGCAGCCACGATCCACGAGAACCTGCTGGACGAGAGAGTACAGAAACTCCAGGGAAGAAGTTTACTTAGTAACATGCATTAATGAGAGATCACTTCCTCTCTTCATCACTATTATTCTGATTAGTCATATTTCTATTATAATCATAATTGTAGACACCATTCTTTTTATTATCATTACTGTTGCTGTGCATCTTTGTCTGCCTCTCTCTCTCTCTGCCCGACCACGAGCCGTGTTCTCTTTGAGGTTTCTGCCTCTTAGAGGAAGTCTTTGCTTGCCACCATCACCAAGTGCTTGCTCATGGTGGAACTTCTGGTCTCTGTAAATAATATTATAAAGGGTATGGTCTAGACCTGCTCTGTATGAAAAGTGTAATGAGATAACTTTTGTTATTATTTGAAACTGTGTTAATAAAACTGAACTAAACTGAACTGATATTAGACATTATAGTGTTCTTTAATATGATATAAAGTTCTATTGAATTCTCCACAGAAACAGCTACAATGACTTTATTCTGTCTTTAATTTGCTTAGACTCAAATACAAATGTAATGTTTGAGTTACTCAAATTTTAATATTATCCATGATACTGATACTGATACTTGATAAAGTTAAAATTTGCAATATGAAGAACTACTTTGAAAATCCAAGAAAAAGACACTGATCTATTACAAACAACAGTCATATGGATAGTAGGCTGAACCTATCCCAGCATGCACTGAGAGCCACATGGAGAAAAATCCTGTGCACAGATTTCAAGTCTATCACAGATCTTGTCACAATACAGCAGAAAGTCTACAGCAAATAAAAGTTGTAGTGATCATTAGAGAAAGTTTCTTTGTTTTCATATGGTGAATCGTGTCATCTGGATCACACTGGCATCTGTCCAGTCTGCTTCCTGCTGCAGAGCTCCAACAATCTGCTGATGTCAAATATCTCTTATCTGTCCACCTGTGGGTGTGTAGCTGCTCCACTATTAGTGCTGAGAATAGTTCAGACTGAGAAGGTTTGAGACTAAAAGATAATGGAAAGCACTCCAGCTTGGGTAAACATCTCCTTGGAACACGCTGAGAATTAACCTTTTGATTAGAAATGAAGAGGGAAATATAAACAGAGCACACACACACTCTGATTATTGGGATTTATTTAGACATAGTGTGTGATGGGATTTTTATTAGGCCTCTCTACTTCACAGTGGGGAGAATGTATTTGATTACATTTGTAAAGCATGGAGATACAGTAGGCATGGAAATGAGTTTATGATTACGTTGCACTGCTGTGACTATCTGTGAAAGGAACATGGCCTTCGTGTTGAGTCTTATTTACTTATGATAATATGACAGTCAGTCATTTTGCTGTTTAAAACCTCACTGGAGGCACAGATCACTGCTGCTAAGGACAGACTTTTCAACAGTCGATGGTGTCAAGAGTCCATTGAGAAAAAACGTTTGACCAAACAATAAAAACATTTTGTAGATAATATTATGAAGAGTACTGTCAAGACCTGCTCTGTATGGAAAGTGTCATGAGATAACTTTTGTTATGACTTGGCGCTATATAAATAAAATTGAACTGAAGCTAAGCTGAAGGGGTATCAAGACTGTGTCCATGTGACTGTTAGTATTCTGGAGTGCGGCCTCGTCCTCTTCTCAGATAAGAAAAATGAGATGACTAATTTAGAGAAAATGAAGTTTGACCTAAAAGAAAGCAATCAGGGCTTCAATCAATTATTGCAACAGCTTTGTTCTACTGTCTGTTCTCACCAGGATACAAACTTTGATCATCACATCTGCTCCATTTCTATGGTTCTTAAGGTGGAGTAAATGATACTATTGTGAAACATCAACCACCTGCGCCATCCAGTGAGAAAATCATTAGTACTTTCTGAGGTGGCCCATATAACTACACTAAAAAACATGATTCTGCAGGAATAACTTTCATAACTTAAGGCCTTCAAATCAGAATCATTCAGTACGCTTGGCATCCTGTTGCAGTAGCAGTTATTCAGTATTCAAGCTTCTTTTCTACACTGTATTGGTTCACTTTGCTCATTTGAATCAGAGCATTTTGTTTACTGTCATTGACTATTTTGTTTCAAGCTAAGTGACCACACTGTTGTTCATAGCAATGATATTCTAGTGCTTCTTTGGACTGAGGATCCAAACAGCTAAACAAAAAAACACAGGAAATATAATAAATTGTGGACGTGGCATGTTTCAGATCTTGGCTACAGCTCTCATTATGTGGCTGAGGTATAACACTATTCATGTTTGAACTATACTATATATACTATACACTATACTATAGTGAAAAGTCACTGCTGTGCTCTAATGTGCTGTTCTGTTTGAATTCAAGGCTGCTGCAGTGGTAACAGCAATCACATGGCACATGAATATGTAAGGAGCGATGATAATTTGATGTCTTCTGTATTTACACAGCATCACAGTGGAGTACAGTAAGAAAACAGGATCCAGCAGGTTTCTGACAGGCACAGTGTGTGACTGATGGGAGCTGATGGCTGCCATTAGATGGCACTGCAGCTCACTGCTTCACTGAATATCAGTTCTAATAAAAAATTAAGATGCTGGAGCACAACTGACCCCTGCCACCAGACAACACCCAAAATAACATCCATTTGTGGAACTGTTGCAACCTCTATGTGCATTACTACTGCAGTAAAAGAGGAGTTCTTTTTCCTTTCAGATGACCTCTTACCTTCATTCACAGGAAAGGGGGAAAAGAAAGAAGACGAAGAAAGGAGGAAAGAGAGGAGTGACAGGAGCATTTCAAGAGAATTAAAGATGTTTTGATATCAGACCTAAACTCAGAAAGACAATGACAGAGAGAAAGAGGAACAGAGAAACTAAAGTTGTTTAAGTCTCATCTGGCTTAAATGTAAACTTTTTAGTGGTGAAATTCCTCTGTTGAACCTGAAACACTTGTTACAAGTGGCACCATTTTATGTATTGTCGGAGTTACTTAACTCAAAAACAGGGTATACTTTCATGTAAACAAAGTCTATTGGCAAATTCCAAACGAAGGGAAACATTTGTGGTGATGTGTTGGACTAAAGTAAGACTAAAGGTGTAACACAGAATTGATTAACAAATTATACTATATGCTATAAATAAAAAGCTAAACCAGGCGGGGTCATTTTGACCCCAGAGGACAAAAGATGTATGGCTATCGGGAGGACATACGAATGTTAGTGCCTTAATACTGGAGAAGGTTGCTAGTAAAGAAGTGCTCACTGTGTTTGAGAGTCTTGGTGAAGCTAAAAAGAGAAAGTTTATCCTGAGTTGAGTAAAGGTCGAGTTATCGATATGCAGTGATCCTCAGAGGTGTAGGAATGCACTCAGCAAATGTAATAAATTCTAATATTTTAATATTTGTTGTTTTACAGTCTGAAAGGACGGACAGTGAACTCACTCAATAACAATAATGACAAAGCTAATAAATAAACAATTAACCAGTGGAAGGGAGTTCTTAGAGACACACAATGATTACAGTATCTATATACTGTATATATTATGTGAACAAAATGAAATCTGTCAATCATAACTGACTCCTATAGAACATTTGTATTAATTGTACCTAAACAGAGGGACAGTAGCCACTGCACTGTAAACATGTGAATACATACATGAATGGCTACAGTGAAATAAGAAGAGCTGATCTGCTAACATCCAGTTTGGTGTCTGAGGACCTCTCTCTGGGTTCATGGGAAATAACACAGTGTTCCTTTAGAGGAAGTATTTTGCTGTCATGCAGGTTTGAGGAGGTGAATCATCTGTATTTATATTTGGCTGCTTTTCTTCTGAAGAACTGTTAGCAGAGTCTGTGTGAGAATGAGCAGGAGACAGTGTTACACTTTTGAATGATATCATCTACACCATTTATTAATTCCGCAACAGCGTAGCCATGGATATCAACTCCAAATTATTCTGTGGGTTACGGTACAACTACAATGTTGCCATGGATACTAGGTCCAGCTGTTCCTGTAATTACAGTTCAGTCACAGTAAAGCCATGGATACCAGCTCCAGATGTTTCAGTGGCTACATTTCTGCTACAGTATAGCCATGGACACCAGGCCCAGATGTTTCCGTGGTTACAGTTCAGCTGTACTGAAGCTGTGTTTCTTGAATTGTAGTACTGTAAATGAAGATATCACACATTCACTGATTAGATGTCCAAAGCTCATACACTGTGAGGCATAGTGGAAAACAGAATGTGTAGCAGAGAGAAAAAGAAAGATACTGTCACTCTAAGCACTAGTATGTTAGTTGTAGCCCAAGGGCAGTCATTTAAAGTCTACAACATCAGTGTCTGGGAGAATTTCTGCTTTTGAACATTCTTTCACTGCCAGAAGCCTACTAGAATCCCAGTTTCTCCAAGTTCACTGCCCAACAAATGAGGGTTTTAAAGCAGTACGTAGTGGTGAGTTATGTCATATATCCCACCGCACTGACAGCACATGAATGCATAATAACACAGAGAGACAGGCTAGCAGACAGATTCACTATTTAAACTGCTGACAGACACAGACAGAGCTGGAGGAAGGTTGACAGGAAGACAGACAGGCAGTAAGTGGGTGTTTGGATGTAGGCTGTGAAAACTTCTACACTCTATACTCCAGGACACATGCTGCTTTAACAGGCTTCCCTCCAAGTGTTATTAGGACAAGATGCAATGTCTGCTGCCTCAGCCCAACTGTGCTCACACACAGGGATGGTGGTAATGACATAGGTTCGGTTTTAAAAGTCTTTTGAAATAAGAATTTCATCTTTAAGAACATGAACACACACTTTCGCGGGGCCTTTCGTGCTGTAAGAAACTTTTTGGCCAACAAGAGAATGAATGTGTTTGAGAGTGTACACAGTGGAAACCCAGACACTGTCCAGCATTCCTGTGTGTGTGCATACACTCACAGGGGCACTGATATGTAGGTGTGTGTGTATGTGTGTTTACCATTACTATGAGGATTCTTTCCAAACCTTCAGCTCATAGTGCTTCACTGCTTAAACACTTCTTCAGGTGAGTGACTTTTCATTATTTTTTATCATCATCCTGTGCTGCAGCAGAGTAGGCAAGCTCATATAACAAAACAATTATTATACAAAGCATTATCATTGCAACTCAACTGTGAACGCACTTCACCTTCTAAACACTGAAGAATAGTGCTCAAGTTATGACACACAGCCTCAAGCCCATTGGTTCCTACTGAAGAGTTAAATCTTAAAATGGTTCAATGGGGTCCAATCAGAATGGGAGCATTTGGATGTTTTTTGAAAACACATCACAAGTTTTTTTTTTTCTTCACATTTTCACAAGTTGAGACGGCATCATGTATGCAAAACTATATTTTTGTCAGTTTAAACTTCAAACACTTACAAATGTCAAGATATGTTTTTGATTTTTGTGAAACTAAGCAAGCTATTCTGTGACAATTGGTGCTCAGTATGGTGGCATCTGCATTTATTGCATCAATCAATTATTCAGACTTAATTTGTCACCCATCTGTACTGTACAAGTATCATCTATACAAGTGTATATTGCATGGTGTAGTATTGCTGAACAAATGACCCACTTCTCAAATTGTCATGAACTTATTGGCACACGGTGAACCTGCCTTTAGACCTCCTGATGGGTCTTTGGGTCATCCAGTCCTACTGATAACTACTGCACAGACTGCAGGATGGATTCTAATAGTGTTATTTATTTCCTGATCTTTCCTTTGGCACCAACTCAGATCAAAATGTTCCTTTGTGAACAAAAATAACACCAAAATGTAAAATACAGATTGTCATGATATTTGCTGAGCGTCAATCCCATATAACTGTGATGACTACATAGCCACTACATTTCAAATGAACTAGGTTGTATAACATGTCCAACCATGTCTGAAAGGTAAAGTGTTTATTCCTGTTGAGCATGGGCACATTGATTCTGCTGTGTGAAAGAGGGTTTTAGACGTATGACTTATGTTTGAGGCATACTAAGCTAAGTCATGAGGATGTTGTTTGCTCTGTCCAACACTTTAGTTCTGTGGGTGTGATGAATATTGGATTTTGTTGTGTAATTGTAATCATTTATAAATCTCTCTTGGTGAAGCTTGGACCTTTGCAGCTTTTTTCAGTCCAAGTAAGTGTTCCTTAATGAGCAATCTAGAGCTATTTAAGCCAAGCTGTTCATCTCTTTATCCTAATTAACCATCTATCCTGTTTTTGTTACTTTCACTATTGTCTGTCCAGATACACAGCTTTATTAGACCCCAGCAATCCCAGCATGCGTGCGCAGACAGACCTTTCTCGGCTGTGTTATTGGCAACAGCTGCACAAGGCTGAGTATTATTATAGAGAGAAATGTTATTGTCATTTTCACCTCACTTTCCTCCAGTGCTCGCAATAACGTTGCACTGCCAGAGCAACATTAGCTGGCTTCTGAGTGAGAGTTTGCAAGTGAAAGACATGGCATGGTAATAAAGGCATTAGTATGCCCTGCCATACCTGCCTTCAAACCCAAACAAAGCAATTACCTCTAACTTAGATTTGATGCTTTTTATGTAGATGCTTATTTTCTGCTGTTTCCTTGATAAAATACACAACTCAGCAAATGTTGCCCTTAAAGAGGTTGCTGGCTGCAGAGATGCCTCTTTGCAAATGCAATGACTTTACAAATACTGCTTGGGATTGACAAGATGGCTCTTAAGTGCTCTGTTGGACAGAGTTTCTGCAAACCATGAAAGCAGCAACTAACAGAACTAACAGTTTGTGTCTACAGCATGATGTCACATTCTGCCTCTCTTTTGAAAAAAAAATGAAGCACAATCAGCTCACTCTTTGATTGTGCACTATAGAACACCATCATTTGAAACCGGATGACAATGTCATATCAGGGCCAAACTTCACCAATATCAAAATGATGAGCCAACTCTTGTGCTTATGTGAATCTTGCCTGAAGTGGAAGTAGCATGACGATGTTGTCATAGAGTCAGTTGAGTTAAATTTCTCAATGAACTTCTGATAGCACGAGATGTGGCTATAGACTCTGAGTTAAGATAAACTGTCTCTCATATCAGGAATGAATTTTGATGTTGAGCTATAATGAATATCATTTTTGCATCTAGTGTTTGTTTTGTTTTTGTTTTTTGTTCTCATGGCTTCTCCTATCACTGCTATGCAGATGACACTCAGCTCTATCTGTCCTAACTAACCTTCTCTAATGATGTCGCCTCAGCTACCCAGTTGTGGTGCTTTGCACTTTACAACATAAGAAAAATGCTACCTGACTCCTGATGCAGGCTGTTGTGGTATCTAACGTCTCGATTACTGCAACGCCCTCCTGACTGGACTCCCAGCCTGCATTGTGAGACCCTTTCAGATGATCCACAATGCGGCGGCTTGCCTGGTTTTCAGTCAACTAATAAATTCAAATTGCTAATGCTCGCCTACAAAGTGCACCCACCAACATGGATGCCCTCGTACCTCACGCCCATTATGTTCCTCCAGTGAACGATGCCTGGCTCTTCCACCTGTTCACTCCAGGAAATCCAGACTCTCCTTGTCTGTTGTTCCCCGTTGGTGGAACATGCTACCGGTTCCTACCAGATCAGGGCCTCTCAAACCTCCTGAAGACCCAGCTCTTCAGAGAGGACCTCCTCTGCTAGCACTACCAACAAGTGAAGATAATGAATTTAGCCACCTTTAGTACTGCCACAGTACTTATTGCTGCACTAACATGTCCTAGTCACACTGTGCTATGATCGTTTCTCTTTTTTGTGAGTCACTTTGAATAAAGTCATCTGCTAAATGACTAAATGTAGAATCGAATAGAATAGAAGAGATACTTGATTGATCCCTCACGGGAAGTTTTTTACATGCATTTTTACCCGAAATACAATCACACACACACACACACACACACAAAGGGCTCATAGACATGCAAATGTGGAGAGAGGTGGTGGCAGCCACACAGAGTGGCACCAAGGGCACCTCGGCAGTGCCCAGGAGGAGAACTGGCACCTCTCCAGCTACCAGTCCACCTTCCATACTTTGGTCCATGCTGGACTTGAACCGGCCACCCTCCGGTTCCCAAGCCAAGTCCCTACAGACATGATTTATATAATCATGATTTGAAAGACTGTCCTTTTCCCCATCTTTGAATCTTTGAATTGGCAAATGGAACTTTCTACTGAAAAGCAAATAGAAAGCCCTTCACTGGTCATGAAATTGAAAGCATTCACAACTTTATTCACATAAAAAGCTTTAAGCATTGGGCCGGCTCTGGCTCAGGTGGCAGAGTACATCGTCTAGTAATCAGCCGGTCACTGGCTTTATTCTTCCAGTCTAGTTCTTGGGGAAGGTACTGGACCCCATATTGTTTCCTATGGCTACGCTGTCAAAGTGTGTGTGTGTGTGTGTGTGTGTGTGCGTGTGTGGGTGTGGGTGTGTGTGTGTGTGTGAATGTGAGCACTTTGGAGGCATCTTGCCTGCCTATGTCATCTGTATGTCACATGTAAAGAGCTTTGAGTCATTAGAAAGCTAGAAAGTCTCTTTATCCATTTACCATTTTGATTTCACACTTGACACATTACCCAGTGTCTTGGCTCAAAGACATGATGTTATGTAACTTCAAAGTTAATGATAAGTTAAATCAGTCAGTGTCAATGTTGACTTTTGGTTTCACATGGGAAACAAACCCCAGTCTTCAGTTGTGTGTTTGTTTGACCCATCACCACCCCAGCCTCCTCCTTACACACATTTTCTTGCTCCTTGTCTTACACCACCTGATGTGGATGGGTTGACACTGAAGTTAAGGAAAGCTGTGTCCCGCATGGTATTTTAGCAGTATGTTGAAGTCTGTTAGCTCAGAGACCCAGCAATGTTCAATGAACAACATGAACATATCTTGTAATGTAATAGTAGCAGTAAAACATAATTTCTAAGAGACGGGGTTGTCTGGCCTGCCTTCTAGATGCAGATCTCAGATTTTTAACTTGAAATAAACACCCACAGACAGACTGTTTCAAACAGCCCACAGACATTGGATACCTCTACATGCAGTCAAACTGATGGGAGCTCTTTGGAAATCCTTTTATTTAAGGTCAGTATCATCCTTGTGCTTTACAGCTGAAATACCAAAAATCTGTTGTGGTATTTTCTCTGAATGCCAGCTCCAGCTGCTAACAAGCACAATAAACTCTCCAGCAAACAGGTGCATGAAAATACCTCGTATTGTGCATCAGTCCATATTGGAAATTTAAAAAAAGCAAGAGAAAAAAGACTTCATCAGTCTTTTGTGGGAGAGAGAGGAGGAGAAGCTGCAGGGTGTCTGAGCGCTTCAGCTGTCTGTGTTTGTAGTGCTGCTGTGGATAGAAGAGGAAATGTCATTCCTGTGGCCTTTTCCATCCAGACCAAACACACTCAGACATACACACTCCACATGTGTCTGTCTTCAAACTTATCTATTGACGAGGGACCCGTGTTTATCTGTATTCAGCACTGTTGTTTGAGGCCTGTTCTGCAGTACACATGTGGGTGATGGATGGAGAATCAGCAGGTGAGTGAATGTCTGAAATTATTGTGTGTTTTTTCTCCTTTATGCTTCATTTTCTTTTCTTTTTTTTTTCCTTTTCAGAGCACTAACAAACACACTCATACTTACCCCTGAACATTCTGGATATCAGGTTTAAAATGGTGAATGGACTGTAATTATCTGGCCCCTTTCTAGTCTTCAAACCTCTCAAGGTGCTTATACACTACACATTACATTCATCCATTCAAACACTGAGAGCAGAGACTGCCATGTAAGGTGCCTGCTACTCATCAGAAAGTAACTATCACAACATTCACACACATTGATGGCACAGCCTTTGGGAGTAATTCAGGGTTCAGTATCTTGCCCAGTGGACTACTTTTCATGGAGATACCTTTTCCCGAGGACACTTTGACATGCGTGTTGGAAGAGCCGGGGATCAAACCATGAATCTTCTGATTGGTGGACGACCCTCCTGAGCCACAGTAGAGACTGAAAGTATTTGAGTGTTTAACACAAATAATTAATTATGTTTTCAACATCAGTTAACAGGATTTAAAGACATTTGTGTATTTGGTATTCTCTCTTTGTTCATTATATCTCTGTGATGAGGTGAGTGTATAAGATCTGATCTCATCCTTCTCGTTTGAGCTAATTGACTGCAATACTAATTGGTTAACATGACATGATGCTCAGCCCTCAGCCCTGTGGCACTTCCTGTTTATCCTGTGTCTCTCCTTATCTAAACTTTGGGTTGATCTGAATCCTGAATAACCTCACCCTCAGATATAATATGCACCTGTCACTAATGGATGGGCCTGCGCTTCAAAAATGTACATTTTATATCTGTATGTGGATGAATTTATGGTTGTGGGACCCCATGGAGGGTTTGTGTGCTTTGGACTTGCTTTGTGTGGATGCTTTTCCTTTTTGGTGATGTCATGACTGTGGATATTGTGTGTATTGTATGCTCTTTTCATTAAGGTATCTTTCTCAATCACAGAGAGCGTATGGACATAAGGTTTATTGAAAGTACATATTATTTTTATTATAATGTATTCCTCTCTCTCTATCCTCCCCTCTCCCTCTCTTACCTCAACCTGTCATGGCAGATGTCCATCCACACCGCGCCGGCTTCTGCCTCTTATAGGAGGAACCCTGCCACCGTGATCTGTATGTTTTTCCAGTATTTTCAATCTGAGTACAATGTCTGTTTAGAATATCAATATTTAACACCAGCTCCAGATCCCACCCCCCCCCCCCCCCCCCACACACACTGCAAAGTAATGCATTCAAAATGTAATGCATAAAATATTGCACAATTCAGTAGCTCACAAACTTTCATTTTCCTCCAAGTCGTTATCCTATATTGATCCTCGGCAGGAAATTTACTATCTGCATTTAACCCATCCTAAGTGTTTGGAGCAGTGGGCAGCCACTGTGCTGTGCCTGAAGACCAACGGCAGATCTAGCAGATCTCAATCAGCTTGATCGAGATCTGAACAACCCTAATGACAAAGACAAGACTGATAAACTTTAGCATTTTTGTAAATATTCACTCATTCTGAATTTGATGCTGCAACATGGTCCAAAAAAATTGGGACAGGATCAATAAAAAACTGAAAGTTGTAAAATACTTATGATAACGGATTACAAATGACACAAGTTATTTTACTATTCAACTACTCATGTTCCTGTTTATAAACTGTACTTGTACTTTTTACTTCAGTACATTTTAAGTCAGTAATCTACTTTTTTCTTTAACCCTGAAACCCCACCGGTTATGTCACGGCCACAACACTGTTTTGGTCCATCCTACGCGACTTCAAACCCCGCCGGGAGCGTTTCAGAAGCGTTTAGCCCGCTAGACTTTGTTTACTTGCTCAGATTTGGTCATTTTCCTGGTTTATGTGCTTCTAAATATGCTTCCACAGGTGTAAATATGCTACGTATTTCATTTGTTTTGCTTTTGTCTGTTGTCTGCACGGAGTGTTTTATTTTTGAAAATTCACCGGATTCTCTATGTTGTTTCTGTTTGCTCGAGCTGCTCACTGCAGATTGACGCAGGCTGCATGCAATGTCCGTCAAAAATAGAACAGCTTCGTATTTCCCGCGAAGCCAAGCAGAAGCCTGTATCTGGATGCTTCTGAACCGGAGACACTGACTAGAACGGCCGTGTATAGCTCCAGCGTTAAAACACTGCAGATTTTTAAGTACAGGGACAATGGAGGCTGTCTTGAAGAAGTTGGGTCTGATTACGAGTCTATCTCATTTCTTGCCTGGCTCTGCTGGTTTGGAACACAAGTGCGAATAGTTTGGTCTGGGACATTATGATGGTCTCTGTTGAGATGTGAGCACAACTCTTCCATGATGCTGGGTTATGATTCTGGGTCCTGATTGTTATTGCAGCCATTTTTTGTGACTGTGACATTACTCATCCCCTCTCTCTCTACCCTCTCTTCCCGGGGCGATTGTGGCATTTGGTCTCACAGTGATTGTCTCATGGTCTCATTGTATTCAGTCTGATCAGTGTGCTTCCTTTCCGAGCATTGATGAGTGTATTTCTGACATGAGTAACATGCTTCAGTAACAAATGAAATCAAAAGTGCAAGTGAAGTGAAGACACTTTACCAAGTTATTCCTGCAGTCCGAGTAATTCACCAGAGTAAAAGTATAAAGGCTCCAAAATGAAAAGACTTCTAACTCTACAACACTGAGAGAGAACAAGAGCGAGAGAGAACATGTTTGTCATTGTTAGAACACAAATCAAAATATGACTGACAGCATGAATTGATATGAATGCCACCAGTGCTTGTATAAATGTTTTTAGAGGTAAATATTTGGTGAAGAACCAGTGTTAGGGAACTGAGGGCACTAGATAATGAAGGATTTGTGTGTGTGTGTGTGTGTGTATCTGTGTGTTTTGTTGGACTTTAGCCTTTGAATTTATACAAATGAATGTGCATGGCCTTCTGTCTGTGTTGGGACATAAAATCCCCACACGAGACTCTTCCAATGATGTGAGAGATTATTTTTAGATTCATGGCTTTGTAACAACATTAATTATTTATTTATTTTTTTAATTGTGGTCCCAAAGCAGTATATGTGTGTGTGTGTGTGTGTGTGTGTGTGTGTGTGTGTGTGTGTGTGTAGGATCATAAGGGGCTGGTGCAGTTTTCCTCCAGTGTTTCTGAAGCCATTGTTTGCCAAATATGGATCATGCTAAAGGTCCCTATTAGCATAAGGCTCCCAGTGAAAGTCCTCTGCTCTCCCCAGCATGCCAACTGGCTGTTTGTGCTCTCTGATTGAAGAAGTGTCAGAGAAAGTGCTGCTATTTACACTGACTGTTGCTTCACAACACCAAGAGTTATTGTTGTCATTTTCCTCACTTTAACCATACGGCAGGTGTAGGGTGAAACAGTCAGTCCAACACTTGGGTTTGAAATATCTCAACAACTGTTGGATGGATTGCAGTTTATTTCAGGCCATCATTAATCTCCCAGAAAACCTGATATGGAGAGGGCAGAAAAGAGTACTGACAGCTTGTGAGAAGAGTCGGTGCTCCAGTCTGCACAAGGCCACACAAGCACTGCTCACTCAGCCCATACACTTCACTGATACAGACAGATATGCATGTTTCTCTGCCATCATGCTCACATTGTTTTGAAGTGGAGGCCCATGGTTGTTAAACTCAAACACTCAATCACATAATTAATAAGGCTTAAAAGATGCCTCTGTGTCTGTGGGCTGTTACAGTCTATATAGACCTCCTATACAGACTCACTGAGCCATGAACATGACTGAAGACTCTGCCATGGTAATTGAGCCCCATATGTAGTGAGGACAACTAGAAGTGAAACTCTTGTATAAAATTTGATGGTGTGGTAAACATCGGGCTGTTTGCTTTTAGCCTCTAGTTTGAGGGCAGTGGTGGTAAACATTATTGACAGAGCAAACAGTTGTTGACACACAACAGTGATTGTAAAGCTGGTGTGGAGAAGGTAGAAAATAATAAGCTATGTGACTTGTACGCGTAGCTTTCTGTCAATATCCTATATAGTAATTATAGCCCATAAAAGCCATGAAAAGACCCAAACCAACAATGTGTTATTTCATCTCAAAACTTTCTGACTTCTCTGCACTGGCTTTGGCTCTCAGCCAGAAGTTCATTGGTTCCTACTGCACACATAAATCCTTTAAGACGGCACAGAAAGCACAGTTTCAGTTTTACAAAAGGCTCAGCTGGATGCTGTATTTTTTAATGAACATTAATCAATATAGAGATAATAGTATATTTGCTGAGCATTATTTTCACATCATATCAGGTACCTACTTCCATTATTACCATGCCTACATGATGGAAAATCCTCAAAACCAATGATACAATTCATGAATTACTGTTGGAAACAGCTAACTACTCAAAGTGACTGAGGAAACTTTTATATTATAAAATCAGTGATGGACTTGCTTGATGCAGGGTACAGGTACACTGTTGTGTTTGTCAAATTCATATTAAATGGTGTGTGATAGTCATCTTTTTTGTTTTAATTTGAATGGAACAAATAACGTATCTATAAGTTTTACACGATATTTGTCATGTACATTTGTCCATAATAAAATTGCAGCGCACAAACACAACACAACACACAATTTGTGTGGCTTTGGTTAACAGAGGTGCTTAAACACTGACGATGTCATAATAATTCATGGAATGGTGAATAAATGAATAAATGACACCCTCTCTCTCTAAACCCAACTTGTTGCAGCAGTGCTTGCTTATAATGGGAATTGTTTGGTCTCTGTACATAATACAGTACGTAACTTAAGAGCAGCTTCATTAACAGACTCATTCAACCCCGCTGCTCTAAGGAACGATACAGGAAATCGTTCCTCCCAACTGCAATAAGACTCTATAACTCATCTGCCTCTGTCAGAGCCATTATTACAGAACTGGACTAAATCTACCTGTCACCTTTTGCACTCTGAACCCCAACACTCCAATACTGGAACATATACTTCATATCATATGTGATATGTGTTAATATAAACCATATTGATATTATATATCGTATTTATACAATATTCTTATCTTTTTGCACATTCTATCTATATGTATACATATTATATATTGTAGTTATGTATGTATGCACACCTTGCACAGGTTAAGTATATGTGACACATATCTATGTGTATCTATATTATTATTATTATTATTATTATTATTATCATTATCATTATATACTGTTATTATTATTATATACTGTTATTAACAGTAACATTACCATCATATCATCAGTACTATTACCATCATCTTGCCACTGCACCTTATCTACTTATTTACTTATATTGTGTTTTTTTAAGTGTCCTTGTCCTATTCTGTGTTTTTATTTTTATTTTTTTCTACCTCAGTATTTTATTGTTTTGTATTTTTATTGTATTCAAATATACTGGACTGCTATGACGACCTAATTTCCCTTAATTAATGAAGTCATCTATCTATCTGTCTATCTATCTATCTATCTATCTATCTATCTATCTATCTATCTATCTATCTGACAGAGTACGGTCTAGACCTGCTCTATATGTCATGAGATATGTCTGTTATGATTTGGCACCACAGAAATAAAATTGAATTGAATTGTTGGTTTAGGTATTTGTGTTGCACTTGTGTGGACCTGAGCTCCACACACAGCTTTTGGACAATTTTCATTTGCAGCTGTGATACATTCTGCAGACACACCATAGCACATGATGGTAAATGGCTCCAAGAGAGCTACCATGCAAGACGCTGGCCTGACCATCAGGGGCTCTAGATCAGTGTCCTGTCCATGGACACTTGAACACTTGGAAAGGAGGAGCAGGGAATCCAAGGCCAACCCTGTGATTAATGGACAATCTGCTGTTCAGGGAGGATTACGCAAATAATAGTGGAGACATGAAGATGATTATGTATTCAGCTGGATTTACAAAGGTCATGCAATGTGCAACAGTTGGTTTTGTGAGGAGTATTCTTGGCCTCTAAAAGACCAGACGCATAAAACTCTGTGGTTCTGATTAACGACTAAAACTGTGTGTACACAAAAACAGAAACACACATTCTTTGCGTCAGATGTATAACGTCATACATATGCCTGACTGGACCCTGTGTGTGCGCTTGATTTTCACTCCCACAGTTACACATAAACAGATGTAGAAATGCCCTTAAACACCTGTTTGTGCCTGCTCCACCACCTGTCACTGACAGCGACGGTGAAGAAGAAGTGTAGTTTCACTGGTGTGGTCAAACAGTGCCAGAGTAGCAAAGTGAAACTGGAGAAGAACCATAAGAAACTTTTTTATATCTTCATTCTAACATTACATCTCTCCTCCTGTATTTCTTTCACCTGCACTAGAAAGCTGTGGAACACACAAGGCGCACACATTCTCACTGAACATTCTTTTATAAATGCCAGCCTGTATGTGGGTAATGGCTTATGCATGTTTTTGCTTTTGCATCTGGCACAGTGCAGATGGGATTTACATGAGCCACAAGGAAGACTTATTATTATTATTATTTTATTACAAATGTTTTACTACATTTTGAGTAATAGTTTATTCATGACCAAAGTCAATTTTGTAATCAACATCCCTTTGTTATGATTTCCTTTGTATGTTTAGCCTCTGTGCTCTCCTTTCAAAGTGCATACACTGCAGCAAACATTTGCTCAGTGGCATTTTCTGACTTCACTTGTGTTTTACATATTCACATTAGCCCATTGCCAGTATTTCTTCAAATGTAAAATGGCTTAACTAATTCACCTTTCTCATGAAAACTGCACCCCCTCTAACTTATATTGCAGATATGGAAGTTGGGGCCTGGACAGATGTAGATAGGATATAATGCTGTTGTACAGTGTTGAATGAATGTTTTTACTCGCTGACTGGCTTGTGACAGCTTCAATGATAATGTTGTGTCTCCTCAATTGTGTTAATTCTAGTCATGTTCATGTTTAGTGTTTCATGTTTATAAACACCTTGCCTTAAGCACTTCCTGTTTTATTTTGTACTCACCTTTTCCCTCCCATTTCAGACCCTGACTTCCTCCCTTTGTGTGATTTTCCCTTTGAAATTGTTTGCCCCGCCCCTAATTAGTTTCACCTGTTTTCACTGACATCATGTATAATAGTCAAAAAAATTAGCTCCTAAGTCCTTTCCTAACCACTTTTCCTTGACCTCGATAGAAAACGTCACAAGGTCAAGGAAAGATGTGAAGGAGAGTTCATTTGGAGTTGGGAGAAGACGACCACAGTGTTCAGAGAATCCGACTGCACTTACACTTAGACTACGTCATCATGTGACGGCGAATGTTATTGATGTGATCTGTGGTAAAACTACAAAGTCCAGAAGATGGACTACAAAACGCACATCTGAGATACTTACTAGATACTCCCCGTATGTTCTTACTGTGATTTTAATGCAGGAAATACAAACGTGGACAACCCGGTGAAAAATGTGACTTCATTACCAACGCCAGAATTCAAATAATAAATGAGTATTGTCCAAATATGACTATTCGACCACACCCATTGTCTCCCTTTGTCTTTGCCAGTTTGTCTTGTTCAGTTTGTAGAAGAGTATTGTCAAGCGTTCCAGCCTGGTGTTTTTTCATGTTTGGATTGAAGTTTGTGTTATTTTTTTGATTTCCCTTAAGAGCATTTTTGTTTGCACTTATTTATCCTCCTTGAGAACGCCTTTTTGTTTGATTGTTTTCTGGACAAATAAATACCCTTTGTTGTGTCTTTGTCAGCCCTAGAGTCGTGCATTTGAGTCCACCAGATTTGTGTCTGAGGTCGTGTCAGATAACCGTCTAAACCACCAACAAATATGCTGAACTTCCAATAAAGAGAATCACGTGTGGAAGTGTCGAGTTCTATGAGCTTATGAGCTGCATGGTCATGGCAATAAAACTGAACTGATGACATGATAATTGATAATTCATGGAATTGTGAAGTCAATCAAACAAAATTAATCCATAAAAATTAAGTTTATAAATTAGCCTTTTGAGCCTGGATGCCTCAATGCCACTGACAGCCATCTAAACACCACCAGATGATCCAGGGGTCTGCACAGGAAATGGGCCAAAGACCCCGTTTCATAGCTCTACACTGAACCGAACCAATATCTGGACTGCAACAGAGATTCGCCTGGTATGTCTCCACAATCTGTCTTAACTCTCTCCAGCTTCTTCACCATCCAACTGAATGAGGCTTCAGTCCATCCCAATGCTACACCTGCAGCTTCAACTTCACCTGGCCCTGAAGTCACTCCGGCCGTGTTTGCAGTGAGCTATGAAAAGGTAACTTTCACAGGAAACGACTGCCATGGGCTGCTGAAGCCCCCCACCACGTTAATTATTGGTGACTCCATAACCAGGGACATTCGCTTCATAAATGCAGCTACACACTGTTTCCCTGGAGCCACAGTCCCCGACATCCTGGACAACTTCTGGATCTAATGGCGTCTATTAAAAGGATTATTGTTCATGTGGGAATGAATGACACGACTTGTCGGAGTCTGAGCGCACTTAAAAATTATTTTAACCTCCTTTTTGACAACTGTAGAAAGTCTGTTTTTATATCTGGTCCCATCCTGACTCTGGGTCGTGGAGCTGGCAGTTTCAGTAGGTTCCTCAGCCTTCACACTTGGCTCCAATCTGCCAGCAGGATTCACAACTTGGGTTTTATTGACAATTTTAACTTGGTCTGGGATTGTGACTCTCTTTTTAAAGGACTGACCAAAACAACAACAACAGAGACGTGCCCGGTTGGGGTTTCGGGGTCACTCTGGTGTCATCAAGAAAGCTCGTCAGCTGCTCTTCTTTCTGAAGAGACTGAGGAAGTCTCCTTACAAACTTCTACAGGAGCAGCATCGAGAGCTTGCTGACGGACTGCATCACCGTCTGGTACAGGAGCTGTTCTGCCCACAGCTGCAAATCACTGCAGAGAGTGATGGAGACGGCACATCACGAGAATGAAGGACATTTGCCACCAATGGTGCCTGCAGATGGCACACAGCATCTTATAGGACCACAGCCACCCAGCTTGCAGACTGTTCTCCTTGTTACCGTCATGCAGAAGGTACAGAACCACCAGACTGAAGACCAGTTTTTACAATCAGACTTTTCAACTACAATCTAACAGGACTGTTGCAAAATATGACTGCTGCTACAACCAGACTGGAATATTATTTGTGCAATACTTTTAGTCTCCAGTCCATATTTTTTTTGAGTTTTTTATATTCTATTTGAGTATATTTTATATTTTCTATCTTTATTTTGTAATAATTTTATGTTTTTTTTTACCTAAATTTTTTTACAGTGTTGTAGTTTGTTCTTAGCTTATTTGTATTACGCGTAGTACTGTTTAGTGCTCTTCTGCTGAGCTGACCGGTTCCTCTTGTCCAACAAATTTCACTGTATTGTTGACCCTGTGTTAACTTACACATGACAAATAAACCTGAAATTTGAAACTTGGTGTAACAGAGAGCAGTCTCTGCTCTTGTATACTTGAACTCACTCATCACTTACTGACGACTCCTTCTCTATCTGCGTCTGCTACTGATGCGTGATGCCTGCAGCGCCCTCTGCTGACAATTCTATGCTTAGCAGGAATTAAATAACCGCATAGTAAGTGACCTAATAATGATTGACAAAGTCATTAGATTATTTTTGAGAGCTTAGCTTTCACTGAATTAAAAAATTTTAGGGGGGCTAATATTTCCATCTTTTCAAACACCCAGTGCCAAACATACTCACAACCAACAACCACAGCCACTGTTCATTTTGGCTCCAAGAGAGTTCATTTTATTGAGATAACGAGATTTTGTTTTCCTGAGATAACAGTATAGTTTTCTTGTGGATAACGAGACACTGCCCGGTATTGAAGTATGGATATCAGTGATTTGCCTTTTTCTGTCATACTTCATGATACAACGGTAACCTGTTCAAATACAGCCATGGCTCTCTTGTTTACACTTACGAACAGCCGTTAGGATACTCTCTGTGGAAAGACTGGAGATCCCTGCTGAAGTGAGGAGAAGGAGACAGGGATGTAGAGCTGGATCAAAGCGGTACAAACGATAAGCAACGTCGGTTATCATGGGGAACGTAAGATCTCTTCCTAATAAGATGGAGGAACTAACGGTGCTAACCAGGCTACAGAGGAAGTATGGAGAGTCTTGTTTCCTTGAGATCTCTAGAAAATGGTGGAAATAAAATGTATGAATGCATGACCACTTAGGGCTTCCGTATGTATGCACCTCATTGTTTATACATTTATATGGTGTGATACAAAAAGGTGTGTCTTCCTCAAGCCTCAAACCACTCATCCGGTTTGTGGGTCACAGCTCCCAGTGCTCTGATAACCACTGGCACCACAGTTGCCTTTACTCCTCACATCTTCCCATCATTGGAGGAAATCTCAATGCAGAGGAATAATGAGATGAAATTCTGCAACCAGTGGCAATCCCATATCTCCACAGACAAACTCTATCCTCCAAGATGACTGACCTCAACCCCAATGAATACCTGTGGGTTCAGCTTGGACCTGCTGTTCGTGCCAGAGTGACCAATACAACCACGCTGGCTGACCTGCGACAAATGCTGGTTGAAGAATGGGATGCCATCCCACAGCAGTGTGTGACCAGGCTGGTGACCAGCATGAGGAGGAGGTGCCAGGCTGTTGTGACTGTGTATGGTTCTTCCACACACTACTCAGGCTCCTGTTTGTTAAATGAATAAATTGTTAAATTGCCAATATGTCTTGTTTCTTTAGACTTTAGACAATCATCCAATCTACCAAACAAGAGTCAACAGCAAAGAAAAGCTGTTTGGCACTGGCAGAGAAGATTTGGCAAATTTTTCATGGGCTCAACCCACATACTCAGCTCTGCTGCTCATCCCACAAATGCATGTTCCTTACAAATGTGGCACAGTTTAAAAGGGAAATAATCAGGCTTTCCAGTGGTATAAGATTTATTGCCAAGAAGCATTGTTACAACAAAGAAATAATCTACCAAACACAAATTTCCTTACTTTTTCCACATAGTTTATTATAGGTCACGACTGCTAATATGATTTGGGCCACCAGCTTTAGCACTATCCAGAACAGCTCTGAGTGGCTTGGTTGTTTTGCTAACTGCTTGTTCCAGGAATTTCACCTGTTTTAGCGGTCTTAATCAGGAAATGGGGTTTGCTCAGGGAACTGTTGTCATTCAGACTCTACAAGTCAAGTGTTGTTTCCTAAATCACAAATTAACAGTAGGCCTCTGAATCTCTGAGAAATTAGAAAGCTAGGCTGGTGATTCAGGGGGATCCAGACCAGTGATCCTCTTTATTACTGAGAGCAACAGCCAAATCCAGATATGTAATGAGCTGTATGTCTTCAGTGGACAATGCTGTGGGAGTGGACAGTCTCTTTTCCCTCTGACAGGACAGGAGAGATGTGGAAGGACTGTATCCCCCATCTCAACCCCAAGCTTCTTTGTGTAAACCTCCTCCTTGCTCTTTTTTCATCCTGTTTTCCAGAGCAGAGGGAGGATGTCCGGGGTTACACCTAAACTGCTTCAGTAACCAGCTTTAATCAACGACTCAGCCGTTCCTTTTATAGATTTAGCCTCTCAGTGTGCTGCACAGCACTTTCTCTCCATCTCTCTTTCTCCCTGTTTTTCCATTTCTGCCTTCCTACAGGAGTGGATGGTTCAAATTAAGCGTGAACCCAGTGAGTGCTGGAAAAAAGGGGGCACAGCTGGGCGTATTTAATTAAGATTACAGACGTGTTGCCTGTACTGCTTTGTATTACTTTCTTCCACACATTACAGGCTCAGTGAGCATGACATGACTTATGGTCATGGTGTTTGGGCTGTGGGGTGAGTTTTAATTAACCCTGAGTGGATAGACAAGACTGATACTTCCTGCTTCACCCTGCATGTTGGCCAAGCTGAGCAGGCCCCTGAGGGACAGTCAGGAAAGCCCCTTTGGATCCCAGCTGCCTCTCTTCCGGCACAGCGGTGATGACCAGAGCTTCACACATACTGCTGGGATACTGACGCAGGCACGACTGTATGACACGAGCAACCAATGGGGAGCAGCTCAATCCCTGGTCATTTCAAGAAATGAACTGATCAAGAGACAGCTCCACTATTTGGAAGGGAATAACACTGTCAGATCTGTAATGTAATATAGTCTGCAAACACAATGAAGACACAAATAAATATGAACAAAATGAAATCAAAACAGAAACACAAAGTGCTCATAGAACATGTCATCAGCTGAAAAGTGTCCAGACATTCATATAGACACGGTGAACGTTATTAAACATAAAAAACATTCCATGGGGTACATTACATATGTGTGTGTGTGTGTGTGTGTGTAGGTATGTATGTACTGTATGTATAAAGCATACATACTGAGTCGAAATGACCAAATCTGTTAGCACTTAGCCTGTGTGTTGCTTATGCTAATTGCTAATGTTTATCACTTGTGCTAATGGCTAACAGTTACACTAGCAGAGAAGCTGCTAATCAGTTATGCTAATCGCTGTGCTTTAAGCATATATCCCAGCTGACTCATTCACAGTATTATATGTGACCTGAACAAATGTTTGTCACTGTAACCGTCCCTTTACAGTCTTATAGTCTTATCAGTGCAAAACATATTCATAACAACAGTTAGCAACATTGTTCATCAATGTCTGCGGCTTTTATACTGACATGTAGCTAACAGGCTTAACGTCATTAATTCATTCTCATGGAATATGAAATGTGGGTGCTGTTTTTAGTAGCAATATGACCAAATGACTTGAAAATGAAAATAAAGTGATGCCGCACTTGTAGGGAGTTAAGATTAAATCATTTTTAAAAAACATTCGGAATAAAGTTTTATTTCAAAAAAATCCCTGTCAAGTGTGCTTAGTTCACTCTGATTCCCACCAACACAGCTGACAGTCAGTTGGGTTTTACATATGTTTGTCTGCTTTGTGAGAGCTGTTGACTGCTACAATATCTATCCTTAACTTACTGCCATTTCTTTTGGTGCAGTCCATCACGCCTGGCCTCTCTGTGACTCATTGTTTTCACTTGGCTGAGAACAAACCATCAGAGAGGATTGATCTCCTTTATTTTATTTATTTCATCATTCCAGCAGCCTGCTAATGCACATTATGTACACTCATCTACAGAAGCCCCCAAGAAGTAGCTTTTTAATCTTTCCTCAGGACAAGCTAGAATTATTTTGCCCTCCATTTGTTAAGGATGAAGTGTTCTCTCAATCCATTTCTGAAAGCTTCTCGGGGAACCATGGCAACAACAACAACAGAAAAATGACTTCATTAATCAAAGACATTTACCATCTAAACAGCGTTTGGCAGGAGAAAACAAAGCAGCTCCTCTAAGCTGCCCCCTATTTAGCACAGCTGCTTGGATGAGGCGGTTAATTTAGAAGAAACATCAGGTCCCTTGGGGAAAAACAGCCATAATGGTGGTGGTGGTAGTGGGAGGTACAGTATACGCATGCCCCCACATTTCTACGCCTTTATGGGATGCCTTTAACGATGGGGTTGACAGTGTATTACAATAAATCCTCAACACAGAAAAAAAGAGGAGAGGGAAAATATCTGCAAGCATCAGCATCAGTGCTTGGGCCACAGTTTGATTGATTTCTCTGGCCATTCCCTGTTGGCTCTGCCAGAGAGAAATCATCAGGATAGGCAGGCAGCCACTGACACTTTATCCCTGGAGAAAAACACTGCCAGGCATGGACACTGTTTATGCATACACTTAGCAAACAGCACGTAGTCCCATTTTAGAGGCAAAGGAATGTTGTTGCATTGAGGAGGATTCACAACATGAACCATGTCGGTGTTCTTCAAGAAAAATCTTGTTTTGCAACCTAGCTAACCCCCCCCCCCCCCCCCCCCCCACACACACACACACACACACATACTTTTAGGACTCCAAAATAAGGCTGTGCGTGACCATTGACATCCATACCAACTTCATACACTGATGGGGCAGGTATGTGCAGTAGAGGAAGCGACTGACTCAAACTTATTTTTCTTAAAATTAACTCATGACTTATGGAGACAAGATGTGCACTATTATTTTTATTTTTATCCCTACTATTGCTATTCTGCAATTACAATATTTCATCCTGCTCTAGAATATAGTATAGTATGATAATGAAATGGTTTGACATTTGTCATGATAAACACAGACAGTACATTACTGTTTTTATATTAGAAAGCAGTACTATTACATTTAATCCATTTATAAAATACAACATATTGATTAAACGCCACAGTTTTGGCTTGGTTTGGTTTTCTGATGCTTTCATTACCATTTGAGGCACAAACTGGTCAATTAATCCAATAATCATCTAAACTAATCATGCCATGCCATCAGACTTAACTGTGACCCTTTAAAAGGCCCTGACCCTTACTTTTGGAACAATTTCACTAAAATACACTGTTACAAAAATAACTGTATCTGTAAGTAATGAAGTAAATGTAGTAAATGCTGTTTACAAACAGATGCATATGAATATTATGAATCTGAATCTGGGGCCTGTGTTTCTGCAGAAAGAGGACTTTTAATGCTGTTCTTTATTGAATGCAGTGTTTTTACTTGTAGTGGAGTATGTTGACATGAATGTATTCAGGGCAAAACAGTCTTTTTACTATTAGTATTATTAATTACTACTATTTGTGTGATGTTGTTATTTGACCCCAACAAACACATCTGTACAGTTCAAATACATGTCTTTGAACCCAAACTACGACAATAAAACCCAGAATATAAAATACCAAAACTTTTCTTCAGTGACCCAAATGACTGCAGAAGTTTTAGTCCACAGCATAAACACCATGACTCGAATTTCTAAAAAAAACAATGCAATCTTCAAGGAAAGCACAAAATCATTTTCTGCTGTGCGGTTCCACAAATACCCCCAAATAGAGTGGAACAACACAGCTCAGTAACACAGAACAATTTGTTTTATACAGGCTAACATAAGCCCCGAGCTTCCTGTTTTCACAGCTGAATCACGTGGTATGGCAAGCTGTACTGTGTCAGAGTCAGCCATGTCATTCAAGAACAAAAAAACACGAGTAATGAAAGCCAAAATGACAGCAAAGCAACTCTCTCCTGGAGCCAAAAGGGAAAATGACACCAGGGCTGTGGCCTGTGTGCCGGGACACATGTTGTGTCACTGGCTGTGAAATTACTTCATCCCTCTGTTTTGCCTGAGGAGGACAGGCAACCCGAGTGGAGAACTGGACTCCTTTGAAGGCTGGGAACTGTGATTTAATGCTGAACTTTAAAAGGACTGCTGCTTTTCTAGGAACTGGACATTGGTGGTAATAAGGAAGATATGAGGGCCACTGTCTGGGCACTGGCCCCTCTGTGCTCCCTGTTATTTGAGACAGTGGGAATGCTGTGAAATAGCCTATCTCATTACAGCTAAACCCCTCTGGAACAGGTATACTCCCAATGGACAGAGATAAGAAAGCTGTCTCACTGATACCTTCACCGGACTGAGCTAATGAATCAGAATTTAAGGAACATTAGTTCATACTTTATGTATAGAATATGTCACAAACACGTTAATGTTTGATTTTTAACACTACCAGAATAGTAACTGATGTCTCACAATGAAACAAGTGTGTGGAGATTAGATGCTCCTTTGATATTAAAAAAAAGAAAGATATTATATCAATTAGATATTAATAAATATAAGTAATATTTGGTTGATGATCTTTGACGCTGGCTTACTTCCTGTTTCATTGAAGTTAGTTAGTTTCATTGAGCATGATGTTCTGCCCAAAAATGAAACAGATCAGTTTTGATAAATGCTGAAGATAATCGGTGTTCAGCCTACATTCTGTATCCTGCTGCTTTCTGGATCTTTGCTAATATCCTTCATGAGGTGTGTCACAATCACTGTCCAGTGTGCTGACTCCATGGATGGGTGGAGATGTCTCACAGTTATTCTGACTTGCAGGATTCATTACTACTGGTGTGCAGCCTTTATGGCTGACCTGTAGCCTGTGCCTCAGTCTTCAAAGTGAAATGAGCCACAAGGAAGATTTGAAATGGACTTTTTAAGCGAATAGTGCCTTTTAATAGACACACACTAACTGCAGCAACAGTAATTTAATTTGAATCTTGGGTCTGACTCTGTGTTTAGGTCTGTCATATTTCCAACAGGCTGATTAAGAACTTAATTGGCCACTGCATGTAATAGCTATTTATTTGTAGTAGTGAGATAAGCTGCACTGCATCACATCAAAGTCTTCACTGCGTTGTAATGGACATCACTAAAGAGAAGTGGATTGATGATCTGTATGTGAATGTTTCCAGAATAATTTCTGTCTTACACAGTCGATAAGAGTAAACACATTTGTCCCAGCATAGCAAAGATTGTATAGACTCTATACAACCGCAAAACAGAGAACATGAGCTGCAAAAAGTTTGACAGTTGAGGCCAAGTTTGTTTCCTCACAGCCACTACCACATCCCTGACACCTACCGTAGTCCGCATTTACTGATGAGACACAGCAGTTGGCCATGAGTTCTGGGTGACTGACTCAGAGACTGGTAGCCACTTTGTTTGTAAAGATAAAGCGGCAGAGAGTCTCAAGTGTCAGGGAGATAGAGAGAGGGGGCAAAGAAAAAGAGAGCGTCAGCATGAAACAGAGTCTTGTTTGGCTGAGGAATCTTGATGAATTGTGTTCAGCTGTTTAATAGTGGAAAGGCCTGGCTTCTGAAACCCACAACAGAGCCAAGAGGAATGCCCAGGGGCCTGGTCGGCTTTAGACTGCATCCTTACAGTCCAAATGTCACCAACGCAATGAAACCGTACTTACTTACTGTTAAATTAAACTCTACTCAGTGAATGAAACAGCACCATGTTGACTGGAATAATGGAACAGCTGAATAACTATCAATAGATTTCTTTTCTGTATGACAGTTTCCATCAGTCTGGTGTGTCCAGTTTTTGTCTATTCATCCAGCACTTTGGCCCAAAGAAAAATAACACAGGCCAGATAGTCTTCAAATTTTGTAGGACACTTGTGGTTCCTAATATTTTCAGTGATTACTGTGCTGACCTTTTAGCTAGCATCTAAAATTTACCCTTGACCAAGTCTTTGGTCCATGTTCAACATTTTAGGAAACAGCCTCAGTCCACTGTTGCTACGGTTGGTAACATTTATCCGTCTATTCTGACCACAGACAAACGCCTCCTCAGCTATCACTCTGTCCACAGTGTGGCTCAATTGAAATGCTCAGTGCTTCAGTAACAACTGGTATATTCTCAGATGTACTTGATGCTTTTGGGAAGTTTACAGACTTGTCTAAAAGAATCACCAAGTCCATTCTTCTTACACAAACAATTACTTGCAGAGGTCCAAGTTTGTGATGTAAACAATATGAAAGACAATTCCTCTACTCGCTGGTTTTAACAATATAAGACATCAGTAATACACGGCATAAAGAAGACAGTTAATCTTGATGGAACAAGAAGAATCATTATTGACACTTGATTGCCACCAAAATAAAGTACTACCAATGCGATAAAATCTAGACCTGCAACCAAGTATACGTCAAGCCATTATTACAACTCTGAGCCAAGAGACCACAGACCAAATTTATTAGGTTCTACCAAAAAGTACACTTTTTATGAAGACCACATCTATAGTGCATTATAATGGCATTCATAGTGAATTATAATGCATTCAGAATGCTCTTCGTAGAAAGTCACCAAAAAAATCCCAGTACATGGTGGTGTTGGCCTAAATTGTTGATGCCTGTTTTGGTTCATCTTCTTCAGTTGAAAGTTCTTCATTCCTGTGTCAGCACTGCTTGTATCTCCATTCCTATCTCTGCTTCCAGTCCTCACAGGTACTACTGAGCTGACAGCTTTCATTCATGCCCCAACAATGATCACAGGAGACAGAAGGGGCTGAAACTCAACCATCAGGCAGACAGGGGAGCCAGACTGGTATCAATGCTCACATATCAACTCCATTCAGTCCTGGGACAAGTGGGACATTTCACTCTCATATAGGAGGGACTGGGAATTGTACTGCTTACCAACACTGGGGAAAGACGAGGCATGTTGATGGGGGTGGGGGGGTGGGGGGGGAAGAACATGTGAGATCGCTTTGTGAAATAGTGGTGTCATAGCAGTCCTGCTGATTCTGGTGGAGAGGGGCTGCTTGTCTCAATTCATTAAACCTTGAGAAATGGACAATAATTTCAACAGCAACGTTTATTATTATGATACACAAACGGAATGTTTGGTGGTATGTCTGTGTTAACTACTGTTGCCGTTAATGAAGACTACTTTCTTTATCTTCTTCTCTCTCTATTGTAATTTAAAACATCTTACCACATTATGATACACACAAACAAAATAAATGTGCTGTAGTTATATAGTCGAAAAAATGACCTCGTCCTTTCCTAAACACTTTATCGTCTTCTATCAAGGTCAAGAAAGATATGAAGGAGAATTCATAATGACTTAGGAAAAGACATCAACAGTGCTCAGAGAATCCAACTGCACTTACACTAGGCTACAGTGGATAATATTGATGTGGTCAGTGGTAAAACTCAGAGGATTCAGAAGATGGACTACAAAAAGTGCATCTGAAATACTTCTCCTCGTGCATTCTTACTGTGTTGTTTCATGCAGGCTATATAAACGTGGACAACCTGGTCAAAAATATGACTTCATTATCAATATCAGAATTTCAATAATCAAGAACTATAGACCACCTGTGACAAAAGTGAAATGAAGTGTTTGTAACATTGAGAATAGTTACCTCCTGTCCACTCACTTAAAAAAACTATTAGCAAGTTATGGCAAAATATGGATGATTAATAATCCACAGTTACCTCCATAATGAACTGCAGCATGCTTAACGTCCATAACAGTTAGAGAAGATACTGCTAATAAATGTGATATTCAGGATTTACATTACTTTACTTGGCCAGTATAAGTTATAGCCTCTCTAGTTATTGATAATAATAATAATAATAATAATAATAATAATAATAATAATAATAATAAACATTATTTATAGCACCTTTCAAAACATACAAAATGTTTTACAATAAAACAAAACACAATAACCACCATAGCAATAGGTTAAAAGCAATAAATCAATAAAAATTAAAATAAAATGTGACATAGAGCATAAAAAGGTCAGCTAAAGCTAAAGGCCCTTTTATAAAAGTGTGATTTTAAAAGTTGACACACAGCGAGTGTACAGCCCTGATCTCCTCAGGCAGGTCATTCCACAGTTTTGGGCTTCTAACTGCAAAGGCTCTGTCACTAAAACAGAAGAACAGGTATTATTAAAACTACTCAGCAGTTCACTGGTGGAGAGCGACATTGTTGAGGTAGTCGGGGAATGTTAAAAACAAAAATGAATTTGGTAGCAGAGGATGAGTTAAAAATTCTAGAACTGGATCGGTGGGCCAGAGATAAAACAAGGTAAGATCATGTTAAATAAAAGGCATTGGTGGTCTGACATAAAAGCATCAAAACACCTGACATCTGGGATCTCTGTGCCATAGGATAAAACTAGGTTGAGAGTAGGAACAGTCACAGCATGTGAAAGTTAAACGATTCTAGAAGGTTTAAAAACTCAATTGCCAGGGGGCCGTCAGGGCAGCAGACATGGATATTTAAATCTCCAATCAGTAACTTATTAAATCTAGTTAGACAGTCTGATAACAATTCAGCAGATTCACTGATAAAAGATGGATTATATCTTGGTGGTCTCTGAGACAGAGATGGAGATTTTCCTTTAGTCAGGACAGGAAGGGCTTCAAAGGAGCTAGCCTGTCCCATGTCAATCCTGGTTAACAACATTTAGAGAAATGGAGACAGCAAACTTGAACACCTCTGTATGTCAAAGCAGCTCCACAGTAAACAACACAGAACTAATCAATTCAATTAAATTCAATTTTATTTATATAGCGTCAAATCATAACAAAAGTTATCTCATGACACTTTTCAAACAGAGCAGGTCGAGACCGTACTCTTTATAATATTATTTACAGAGACCAGCAATTCCACCATGAACAAGCACTTGGTGACGGTGGTGAGGAAAAACTTCCTTTTTTTTTAATACAGAGAACTGCAGGAGATGAAGAGCAACGAGCCATGAACAATTCATCAAAGTTTAGAAGAATGCAGCACAGTGAGGACACAGAGCAGGTTTCACAGAGGTGACGAGCGTCTGTCTGTCTGTTAATAGACTACTACAGGCTTGAAGAGAACTTCAGACTTCATCTCATTATATACTACGTGGGCGGCTATGGCTCGGAGGTGGAGTGGGTCGTCCACTAATCAGATGATCGGTGGTTCGATCCCTGGCTTCTCCAGTCTGCAAGTCGAAGTGTCCTTGGGCAAGATACTGAACCCCAAATTGCTGCCATTGGTGTATGAATGGTTAGCTCCTAAAACTGATGAGCAGTTGGTACTGTTGGTGAAGTAGATAGATAAATAGAGAGAGATAGAGAGACACAGCAGCAAATCATTAACTAACTATAAACTGTAATGGAGATACAGTCCCCTCCAAAAGTACATTTTGAGACATAACATTTCAGCTTTTATTTACAGGTATTTACATCTTGATCCAATACACAATGTAGAAGATAGTACCTTTTGTTTGAACCCACCCATTTTTCATGTGAGCAAAAGTATTGGAAGTGTGTTTTGTTGCCCAGGAGCCTTCTGTTACATTGATTGTTCAAACAATAACTACCACCGAATGTCTACACTCAGTTTCAGATTTGGGTTTTGCCTGTGCATTTATAGTTAGAGGTGTAATCAACATGAAAACCAGAGAGATGTCTATGGGTGAAAAACAAGCAATTGTGAAGCTGAGAGAAGATGTCAGAGCCATTGCACAAACACTGGCCATAGCCAGTACAACCATTTGTAATGTCCTCAAGAAGAAAGAAACCACTGGTGTGCTGAGTAACAGACGTCGAACAGGTAGACTGAGGAAAACAGCAGCAGTGGACAACAGAAACATTGTGAGAGCTCTAAAGAAAGACCCTAAAACAACTCTTAGTGGCATCAGCAACAACCTCCAGAGGGCAGGAGTGAAGGTATCACAATCTACTGTTCACAGAAGACTTCATGAACAAAAGTACAGAGGCTACACCAGAAGATGTTAACCACTCATTAGCAAGAAGAATTGGAAGGCCAGGCTGGAATTTGCCAAAAAGTACAGACAAGCCAAGACAAGCCTCAAAAATTCTGGGACAGAGTTTTATGGACTGATGAGACAAAGATGAACATTTATCAAAGTGATGGAAAGGCTAAAGTTTGGAGAAAGAAAGGATCTGCTCATGATCCCAAGCATACAAGCTCATCTGTGAAACACAGTGGAGGTAATGTCATGGCTTGGGCTTGCATGGCTTCTTCTGGGACGAGCCTGTTAATCTTCACTGATGATGTAACACATGATGGCAGCAGCAAAATGAACTCAGAGGTCTACAGAAACATTTTGTCTGCTAATTTAAAGAAAGATGCAACCAAACTGATTTGGAGATCCTTCATCATGCAGCAAGATAATGACCCAAAACACACTGCCAAGACAACAAAGGAGTTCATCAGGGGTAAGAAGTGGAAGGTTTTACACGGGCCAAGTCAATCTCAGGACTTAAACCCTACAGAGCATTTTACCTGCTTAAGAGGAGACTGAAGGGAGTAACCCCCCAAAACAAACAACAACTGAAAGAGGCTGTGGTCAAAGCCTAGAAAGGCATCACAAAAGAAGAATGCAAAAGTTTGGTGATGTCAATGAGTCACACACTTGATGCAGTTTTTGCAAGCAAAGGATCTGCAACTAAATATTAGCTTTTATTCACTTTAATCTACTTTAAGTCTATCTGTTCCAATACTTTTGCTCACATGAAAAATGGGTGGGTTCAAACAAAAGGTGCTATCTTCTACATTGTGTATCGGATCAAGATGTAAACACCTGGAAATAAAAGCTGAAATGTTGATCTTTTGTCTCATATTCATCGTTTGATGTCAAACCCAAATGTTTTCAGTCTACAGCAAAAATAAAGGAATTCACCTCACTGTTCCAATACTTTTGGAGGGGACTGTATGGTAACAATAATGACAGTAATAATATAAGTAGTGGACATCGTGCAGGACCACAGCAGCAGCCATGATCCATGAGAACCTGCTGGACGAGAGAGCACAGAAACTCCGGGGAAGAAGTTTAGTTAGTAACATGCATTAACATGCAGCTGTGGCTCAGAGGCAGAGTGGGTCGTCCTCTAATCAGATGATTGGCGGTTCAATCCCCGGCTCCTCCAGTCTGTATGTCGAAGTGTCCTTTAACAGGTAATGCAGAGAAGCCAAAATGGGAGAGATATGATCTCTGATCTTGGTGTCAGAACACGTGCAGCAGCATTCTGAATTAGCTGCAAAGTCCTAAGAGACTTACTGGAGCAGCCTGATAACAATTAATTGCCATTCCATTGGTGGGCCACATATTTTACAGCTAGGCCTTCAGTGCTATCCCCTTTAAGAATTGTCACATCACTTACTGCTGCACTAACACTTTCTTATCGCACTGTGTTACGACCGGCTCGTAGGCCGCAACAAAAAGGGAGATGTGCAAACTCAGTTACCAACAAACCAAAGTTTATTAAAATAAATACTCAGATGGGATGTGGAAATCAGTATCAGGAGTGTAGGTGAGTATGTGGGTGCGATGGTCAATGTGAGGTGCATGTTGTTAGTGCAAAAATAGGACAACGCAAAAAGACAAAGACCAGCACGCTGGTCTCGTGCTAAATGAAAAAAGAAGAGCAGAGAAGAGAAGAGAGCTGGCGTCCGGGAAGGCGGGGTTAAATAGGGCTGACTGGGAACACTGGCCAGGTGCTCCCTGTCAACCTAATGACTGCTTCAGACCTGCAGACAAAACAAACACGCCAACAGTACACTATACACAGAACACTACACAGAACCTAGGCCTGGGGCTGTCACACACTGTAACTTGATTGTTCCCTTCTCTGTAAGTCGCTTTGGATAAAAGAGTCAGCTAAATGACTAAAATGCCTTTGAATAACCTCACCATCACCTATGCTCTTCTGCTATCATGCAGAACCAGACAGACCTGTGTTGAATATGCAAGTTGCATTGCAAATAATGCAAGGGCCCCTTGTCTCCTCTTCATGTTAATGTGGGTGTCATTGTTTACAACGTCAATGAGAGGATGTGGTGTAACTTTCCCTCTGGTCATGTAAAGAGAGAAAAACAACACCAGACTAAATTGCAGGCACAACAATCAGGTGAACATGTTTTATCACCAAGTTGGAACTCAACACATAACAGTAGCATTAGGTTGATTTGCTGCTTGCAGTGCATCTCCTGGTCTCTCATTGTCTAACTCAGCAGAGGTATAATATAAATCAACTGCAGAGACGTGAATACATGTAGCACTACTACAGTGTGACATGCTGACATCACATATATCCCAACTCAATTTCATCACCAAAGAAACAAGAGCCAGTCACATTCACACACACGACTACCAAGCAAGCAAACTGCTGTAAAACACAAATAAGACTGTTACAGCTGCCGCTGTGCGGCCTGGTTTTTAGTGCAGGATATATGTGTGTGTGTTTCTTGTTGTATGTGTCCCCCTTATGCAAAACAGTGATTCTGACACTTGGGGCCTGATTGGCCCCAAGTGTCAGAGTCACGTTCGGCGACATGGCATTGGGATGTGCAGGACCAGGATTGGCGCGGCATCCTCCAAGCACCGCCAATCAGAGGGCCCAATTGCCGGCATCCCGATTATTTAAACTGGGAGCGCCATAGCATTGAGGCGGCTTGTTTTCTTTGTGTCTTTGAGCTCGCCTTGTTTGATAGATTGTGAATGCTAACTCGTTTGTGGATTGTGGAGGTTATTTTTCGTTTATTTCTGTGACTGGGCAGGGTTTAGTTTTGTATATATTACTGATTACATTTGAGAATATTTCTGTTAGATCCATTAGTCTAGGGGTGCTGTTTTTGACGTGTTTTTTGGCTGAACTATGGCTCAACCAACATGTATTACAGAAGTAGCATTTTACAAAAAGAAAAACAACAATCAGGTGATGCTGCCTGTCCCTGAACACATCAAGTAGATCCGTCCTCAATCTGAGACACCATCTCACACACATCCTCATTCATAGATCATGTTCTGGAAATAACAAACACAAAACAAAATGCAAGCACAGTCATTAAATTGTACACATATTCTACTGTTCTTAGTCTTGGTTTAAATGCATTCTATTTTAATTCAGGTTTTTAAAAATGCTTACCTGTGTTTTCTGGCCGATGTCTGACACCGTTTTCCCCTGGCCAGAGTGTCAATGTCTGGTTTAAGGTCTTGCGCTGAGGCAATCCGCAAAACATTGTGGAGGCTGTCATCGGTAATGCGTGATCTGTGCTTGGTCTTGTTTAAATTCATTATTGAAAACATCTTTTCGCACAGATAGGTGCTCCCAAACATGGACAGAACACGAGCAGCATGAAGTCAGAGCTGTGGCATCAAACCAGGGGGCAGTAGGCGGTAAAAGTCCTCTGACAAACCGGAAAGTGGGCAAGATTGTCCTGTTCCACCTGACACTTCCAGAGGTTGAGTTTATGCTGGAAAGCTGTGATCATGTCGGACATCTGTGTGATGACTTGTTTACGTCCCTGCAGTTTCTGATTCAGCTGAGCCAGATGCTCGGTTATGTCACATAACATAGCAAAGTCACACAGCCAGTTTGGATCTGATAGTTCAGACAAGGGTTTTCCTTTGCTCTGCACGAAAAGAGCAATTTCTTCTCTCAGCTCAAAAAATCGTTTGAGGATTTTGCTCCTACTCAGCCACCTTACTTTTGTATGGTACGGAATATCTCCATGCTCTGAGCCCCCCTCCTGCAAGAACAGCTGGAACTGGCGGTGATTCAGGCCATGCGCCCAAATAAAGTTCACTGTTTTCATGACTGTGGTCATAATATCATCCAGCTCCAGAACCTTTCCACACAGAGCTTCTTGATGGATAATGCAGTGATACGTTATCAGGGGCATGTGACAGTTACTTTTTTGCAATTTCTCCTTCATTAGTCCAACCAAGCCTGTTTTTCCTCCACACATTGCAGGTGCACCATCTGTAGTCTGTAGTCCCACCAACTTTTCCAACGGCAATTTATTTTTACTTACGGACTTTTCCACCGCATCAAAAATGTCCCGGCCCGTTGTGGTCCCATGCATGGCAGCTATAGTATCCAAGAGCTCCTCAGTGACAGAGGTCCGGCTTCACGCCTCTTATAAAAATGGATAGATGATAAGTGCTGAATCCATGTTGTCTGTGCTTTCATCCACAGCTAATGAAAAAGCTAGACAGCTGCATGTCTCTTCGGCCAGCTGTGTTGCTAAATTTCCTGCTAATTCCTTAACTCGGTCCATGATGGTTTTTCTTGACAAACTGACATTTTGAAAAGTCTTGTCGGGACACACCTGCTCACACACCTTTAGCATGCACTGCTTCAAAAATGCACCCTCTGAAAAAGACTTTGAAGCTCAGGCGATTTCTTCAGCCACAATAAAACTTGCTTTCATTGTTGCATCATTTTTGGCTGAAGCTTTTGTGAATACCTTCTGCTGCGACTGCAGTTTGCAGTTTGCCTTGTAATTCTGCTGCAATTCTTTGTTTTTCTTGGAGGCTAAATTTACCATACTTAGCGCCGTGTTTGGTGTCAAAATGCCAACATAGATTGTACTCTTTCATGACTGACACTGCCTCATAGCACAAAACACATACTGGTTTTTCACCTTGAAGTACTGACAACTCGGGGCACTTTTACACTACAAAACACATTCACACACACATCCATACACTGATAGCATCGGCTGCCATGCAAACTGCCAACAGCTCATCAGAAGGGAGCTAATCACATTCACACACTGATAGTGCAGCCTTCGAGAGCAATTTCAGGGTTCAGTATGTTGCCCAAGGATACTTTGACATGCAGACCGGAGCAACCGGGGATCAAAACTGAGTAGTGGACTCCTGAGCCAGTAGATAACATCCACAGAAAAGGATACTATCCAAAATGTTGCTGTGGACTGCACTTGGCCTCTCCTTGTTTCACACACAGTAGACTCATAAATCCCACCAATTCACCCTCTCTCCCTCTTAATGGTGTCACAAACGTGTCTACTCTTTGGTCAGACAGAACTGTTTAAGCCCTCACCTGAACTTTAGCTGCACTCTATTTAGTCCAGATGCCATGTCAGCAGTGCCATAAAGAATGATAATGAGACCAGAAATGACACAGACGTTTCAGCAGCCTCTCCAGCCTATGTTCAAGACCACCATCTTTCCCTAATCTTAACATATGCTTTAAGCTGCCTAAAATAAGATTCACGTGAGAGTTCATTCTTGTGATGACAATGATGAAGGCAGGTGACTGAAAGCTTCTGAAAACTATGAAGTGGACCTCTTGAGTTGAGATTATTCTTTTTGACTGTTCCAAAGATCAAGGATGGTTTCTATGTTCAGACTGAAAAGACTAACTCAGAGGTCTGCTCTGACCTGCTGAGATACAGGTAGTAAGAAAAGGCAGGAGAGACACACAAGGTAAGAGAAAAAAGAACATTGGGATGGGGTAATATAGGGAATTAATTGTCCATTCCAGTCCCTGTCCTGAGGGAAAACACACAGCCTCATCTCTGATTCTCAGTGAACGACTGTTTAAGGCTAAAAACAAACCCTTCAACTGAGCCTGCACCACTTCCCCCCTCTTCTACTAAACCTCGAAATCCTTCAATAATAAAAACAGAGCTGCAAGGCACATGTTGTCCTAGCAGCCCCGCTTTGCTCTGAGCCTCTCCCAAACATCACAATTCCTGAAATGAATCTCTACTTTGTGAACAACACAGCCTCATTGCAGTCTAGCTCTCTCCAAAACTTAAAAGGAATTTAGTTCTGGGGAGTGTGTGAAACATTTATGTGGGCTGGGCCATGCATATTTTATCAGAGGGCGGCAAAGTTTAAAGTAGGACACACCTACTGTACGGCACACCTATGGAGACTTACAGCTCCATTGTTCTCAGACTTTATACGGTACAATGACCGTGGAAAACACCTGATTCTAACTGTGTAACTGTGATTAAGTACCAGTGAGCAATATACAGTAAACTAAACTGCAGGGCAACAATATTCATGTCACATCACCAGCTACCTCATGAAGTCAATTGAATTATAGGTTAAACTGCCAAGATACAAATGTTGCTAATGCTACATGTAGATCTAGTCTGAATAAATATTCCTCATGCTCACATTGGTCATTCATTAAGGCATATGCTTCCTTTAGGTGATTAGTTATTAGTTGTTGTTATATGTTATTAGATGATACCCAATTATATCTATCAGTCGTCACCCAACAGCTTTCTGAAGAGCCTTTGTAAACTCCCACCTGTCAATCAAAACAGCCACACTTAATTCTGCATACATTTTCTATTTAATTTTGAAGTTAGTGAAGTTTATCCTGCTGTGATGTTGGACGTTGTAACATGGAGGCTTATGGAGACTGACTCATTCTGTAGCCACTTATTCGTAAAACATTTAGTACTCTCTTTGGCGCTTTCTCATTGGCTTCATCTCACAGCCACGGAGGTTGCTGCTTGGCTTGACTGCATTTTATTTTCACTGTGTCACTATTAGAATGATCAAAGATTTCAGTAGTTACATAATAAAATAAACCACAGTTTAGATAAATGTAAAATAATTAGCTAAATCATTGAGACTCATTAAGTTTTCTTTTTGATACTATAATTGTGTCCAGGCTGTCAGTTATGGAGTCAATCTCCACTCAAAGAAATAATTTGTTGAATTTACTTAATCCAGTTATGTCAACAATTTCCACGAAACTGAGTTGTTATATATAATTAAATATCATTATTAACAAGGAAATAACTGACTTATGTTCAACTAACAAGACTGTACTGTATTATGTAATTGTAACATTATCTGCTCAACTTGGATTTAATTAATAGGCCAATGTCTAACTGACCAACATAAAGTCAACAAAATACTGTTTCTTTTGCTTTAATTAACTGTGTTGATTAATGACAACATGAAGATATTTCTTTATACTTATTTAACTTACCTATGTAAATATTACTACTACCTGTTGGATCTCCATTCCTCAACTGTATTTATTAAGACCAATTAAAACCCCTTGTAGTACGGAAGCGTATTGCATTCTCACCTCTGTTGTTTCTGAGTAATTTATTTTTTGGTTTGTTTTTCTGAGTATTTTGTTTCTGTTTCCAGAGTAATTTATTTTTATGCTTGGTTTTTGGGGTAATTTTTTCTGATTTTCTGAGTATTTTTTTTTTTTTTTTTCCTGTGTTTTTTTTTTTTTTTTTTTTTCCAGAATATTTTTTTTTCTGTTTTTAAAACAATAGACACATTCATTCCGATTTAATGGAAGCAAACATGACCGGCCTGTTTAGTTCAATCAAGTTTTACTTTGATCTTGCTTTAAGACACTGGGAGATAGTCCTGTCTTTAAGTCATAGATAATAGATAATAGACAAACTAATAGTAGTACCATAGATGGTACTACTATTAGTTTGTTGACTTTACGCAGGCACCTGAAGACTTTGCGGTTGCTCAGAAGGAAAGCCCATTCAGATCTCCTAGACACAGCAATGTTTCTCCAGGATCAGCTGGACATATATGGCATGCTCCATGGATACAAGATGATGCATTTGAAATGCATTCAGGCTGGCTACGTGGTGACTCAAGAGATGATCAGGAGACTGCTGAAAATATTGGATCCGCACGGTGTGCACCTGAGGCACCGGAATCACCTTCGGCGGCGTATGTACCAGAATCCAGGCCCAAACTTTTTGTGGCATGTAGACCTGTATGATAAACTCAAACCGTACGGGATCTGCATCAATGGTGCAATAGATGGGTTTTCACGAATGGTGATATGGCTACATGCCTACTCTACAAACAGTGATCCCAGGATAATCGCACAATACTTCATTGATGAGGTGTCATCAAGGAATGGAACTGCTGCCCGAATTCGTTCGGACCTCGGAACCGAGAACTGTTACATTGAACAAATGCAGATGTTCTTGAGGCATGATCATTTGGACAACTTTTCGCAGAGATGTTATCTGTATGGATCGAGCAATCACAACCAAAGAATAGAGAACTGGTGGGGCTTTTTAAGGAAGCAACACGCACAGTTCTGGATGAACCTGTTCCAAGATTTAAAAGACTCAGACTCCTTTTCTGGTGACTTCCTAGACAAAAGTCTCATTCAGTTCACATGTCTTGAAATAATAGAGATAAGAACTGCAATACGTTTATGTTGTTTTTTTCCCATAGTGCTATATTATGTCAGAATAACACTGTGACACCTGCTCAGCTTAGTGGTTAAAGTAGTACCACCCTGTGTAGTGGGTTAGTTTTAGTGTGGTACTAATATCACAGGCCTACTGATATTAGTGAAAAAGAGCTCACTCCATGTAGGCTATATTCAAAACCTTACTAAAGTAAAAGGATAGTATTATCAGCAGTATATTTTCAAAGTACTTAAAGTATGAAAAGTATAAAATGCAATAAAATGTTCCCTGTTAGTGTTTTATTGTGTTTAATTGCATAATACAGTTTTATTGCAGATGTTTAAGTTGGAGCTGATTTGAACTACATTACTGGCTAGTTTAATGATCATGTGTGAGCTGATTTTCTTACTTTCTATTTTTATTTATCTTTAGAGAGAACTGCAGGAAGTTGTTCACCTCTGGAACACTCACAGAATTCGCCCATGCAGAAATGCTGTGTCTCCAGGTGGGCGCCCAGTGATGATGTATACCCTACCCCAACTTTTTGGCGCCAGAGAGTACCTGAAAGAGGTATCCCAACAAAAGATAGAAGCCTGCAGAGAGGAATGCCTTCAGAGAGGACCGTATCCCTGTGATGATACAGTGTTTGACATTTGCTGCCTTGCCATGGCAGAAAACAGTCTTCATCCACCCACCTCTCCAAAGGAAGCAATTGAGCTTTACATGTTCTTACGTGCTTACATACGAGCTCAAATTTAATGATCACAACCTGCTCTACTGGATCAAATGAATGGATGCAAGCCTCCACATGAGGGTAGAAAATCTTATGGACCATGAATTTCTAACTGTGAACTCTTTGCTAATGGACATCTCCCATTTGTGCTTTGTATATCCTCTTTCTATTCATTTTGGAAAAATTACACATCATAATAAGTGCTGGCAGTCCAATAGCTGCATATGAAATATTGCATCACATGTTACATGTTGTGAAAACATGGAAAATCTTGGGTGCATTGTAAAAAGAGCAGCCTACAAAAAGGACAGTCATTATCAATTATAAATCAAACAGGTTATAATATCTTGTCCTTAATGGTGTGTAAGCTGAATTTCAAATGTAGCTCTTACAGACACAATACGTGTTAATACCGAGCAGTGAAACCTTTTTCTCTTTTGATATTTATTGTTTATTGTAGCATTTAGGATTTAATATAAATCCTGTTATTTTGTTTCTCTCATGAAGTTACTGTATGTCATTTGCAGCCAAACAATTACATGTAATAACATTTGGTGAATATATGTGTGTATCTAAAATTAGTTGGTGATTATCATGCCATCTCTTAAACATATAAACAGATCAGATCAACTATTCTTATGTATTTGAATGAAATGTCACTCTATAGATTTATGTTGAAATGCAGTTGTCAATAAACTTTCAGCAAATGAAGCATATGATTATCTTTTATTAGGGCATGCATCTTTCCTTGAGTTTAAACACATTTGATAACTTTAACATTTCACAATACAAGCAACCCATAACAAAAGGAACATGTCCAATTTTATGACTGTGGATGGAAACATATCATGTCTCACAGTGCAGGACTCCTGAACTACATGACTCAACAGTAAAGATTAGTCTGTTTGAAGACAGTTGTACAAAACAAGGAAGCAACCTGTGATTCTATTTGTAAAAAAAAAACACCTTAAAGTACCTCTTAATGTAACGAGCAGATTCACAAACACTGTCAATATTAACATCTGACATGAGGTGGAGATTCAAATTCTATTATGATTTAACAGTGAAAATATAACGAAAGTATTTCTAATGTCCAAACATTCTCATCCTAGACTGATAACAAAAGTGTCTTAAATCAAAGTAAATTGTTAACTGTTTCTTGGTATGATAGAAAGAAAATATCCAAAATAAAAGAATCAATCTGTGCTTATCACACAGCCCCTGAGCTAGTCACATATTCTCTTTACATGCTCTGATAACAAAAAGTGTCTTAAAGCAAAGGAAGTTATTGTTTCTTGCTATAATAAAAACAAAATCTCATTTTGCACTAATCACACAGCACCTGAGCTAATCACATTTTCTCCTTACATACTCTATCCCACATTCACACAGTCTAAACCTACATCACTGGCACTGATGAGGAAGAGAAAAATGTGTATGTGTTCATAAGTCACTTATGCAATGTCCATTGCATAAGTGTTGCTGGACAGTATAGCCTCCATTTCAGCTCGAAGCTCAGGGTAGCTGTTGTAAGTTGATGACTGTGACTTGAATTTCTTTTACACAGATGACATCAGACCCAGTCAGAAATCTCATCAGCTTCCGGAGACCTATTTCATCCAATCCCTTATGTACTGATGGAAAAATCACAAACTTTGGTTCTCTGCTGAATTAGCTGGAGAAGCTGTTATCATCTTAATCACCTTTCGTGTTGTTGGTTTAATGTCTCATACAGCTTCTTCATACCCTGTACACTTGGGAAAAACTTCCTGAGTATTGGTCCTGCAACCTCTGCAATATTATCCTGTGCATATTTTGGGTGCTGGATCATTTGCTTGTGGGCGACCTGGACAAGCACGGCTCTCAAGTTATCTTGTGTTGGTACTGTTCTTACTCCCATGCGATCCATAAGATCAAGAAGCTCTTCCTCGTCATCGCCAACAACAGCCTCTTGCAAAGCAGTGGACAACATCAGGGAGTCAAACAGTAAATCAGGTGAAACAAAGTGTTCACCAAATATGACTGCTGCTGTAAAGGCTTGTGCCAGCCGAAATGGAAAATACCCATGGTCCTTCAGTCCCTTGGCCAATATCCTGCCAACAGACTTCCATTCCTCCTCTTGCCATTTTGGGGATAGCAATGGCACCCTCACATCTGCACCTTCTACTGCACAGTCTAGGAATTCTGTCCAGAAGGCAGCATACACATCCCTGGACACACCATCAGCATCTGCCCCCATTTCATCAATGAAGCTGTATTTCACAGAGTAGGTCATCATTGCTTCATCCTTGAATTGAGCAATCAGTTCATCTAAGAGAGTCACTCTGTGAAGTTTCACAGTCACATACAAAAGTTCACTGACAGGACTTGGTGGGCTAGCAGAAGCTGTCTCAGCATCAGTAGGAGTTGAGGTGTAGGTGGGGGTGTTTATTTGTTCCTCTTCTATTGCAAGGATTGGCTCATGTATGAGTGTATCATCAAGACCACCTAAAAACAGCCCACCTGTCAAACGACCAAAAATGACCTCTGATGTATTACACAAAGATGTAAGATCAATCATCTGAACAGCTGCAGTAGAGACAACAGCTGACATTGTGGCAGTGCTTTGCTCATCATCTTCAACTGTGTGTATATGATTTTCACTGTTATGTTTTTTTGGTGTCAGCTGCTCGACCTCTTCCATTGTGTTATTATCTTGTCCAGATTCTGTTGTGTTTTCATGCTGCTCATCTGTCTGTATATCAGCTCCTTCATCTGGGTCATCTCCACTGGTCAGGGTCTTTGTGAACAAATAAAATCTTATCAACTTGTGCTTCCTGAAAGTTAACTATATCGTGACTGAACTCTTCCCACTTTCCCATCATTGACTTTTCATTAGGGAAGAACAGTTTTTTAGCTTGTGACAGAATCTCAGTTTTAGTGGCATTCTTGTTCATATCAAGAACTCTGGTTCCTCCACCACTGCATTTTCTGACCTGTCTGTTGTCATGTATCCACCCTAATTCTATTTTTCTTGTTGTCTTCCAGGCTCTCTTATTACTTTTAAGACACATATTTGTTGGTTTCACTGTATTCTCCCCCTCAAAACCATGATAGCTGTCTTTGTTGCTCATTGTGCCCATTTTTAAAAAAAAGTTTTTTAAATAAGGACAGTCTTTTTGTATCATCTCCACCTCTTCTCTGTTTTTCCATACAGAAACGCCTTGTGGCAATCCTGTCACCATAGGCTGGAATGTAAGAAGCCATAGTGGCATCATCTATTTCTCCAATTACCGAGCTGTCAATCTGCAATGAAAACAAAAAGTATACATTAGACATGACAAAGCTTAAACTATATTATCTCAAAGACTAGTTATTTCTGCGCTAAATTCCAGGACAACCAATTATAAATGCCTAATGCAGATGATAACACAATGGACAGTATGAGACAGTACAAAAACAGCTTTTGACGCTGTGACTTACACGATCCCGCTGCATTTTCTTAATACTCTCCTCAGGAACACCTCTGTTGCCAAGAAATATCCACAGACCATCATCTTGTGGGAGGCTGGGGGTTGAGGATGCAAAATTTAGGAAAAAGGCAGAATCTATATAAATATTTGTTGCACCAACAATTAACACGTTTAAAACTGTCAAGGCCAATTGTATCATGATATTGTTGAATTATATGGAAGCATAAAATAATTTTGTTTAAAATGGATGTTTCATGTATTGACTGTTGACCTATAAAAACTCTGTCTATATGTATAATCATTTGAAAGTCGACCTGTCATTAAACATTTGAATACGCTCACTCAAATCACCACCAAAACCGATTTGTGTAGTGTCCTTTTGTGATGAAAGCCTTCACTGGTTATTCATAAACAATAACATTACTCTGATAGTACAGAAGACTAAACTCAGCAGCTCAGAGTGGGCTTTTATTAGTAGTAGTATTGTCATTATGATTACTATTCAAGTAGTCAATAAAATCCAGATTGGGGCTTTGCAACATAGGGTACGAGTAACTCGTTGTACTTTACCAGTAAGCAGGTGCAAAAACGTTTTAACTTTTTTGCATGCATGTATTAAATACATAGGAAATAGCAAAGGAGAAGGAGCCCATGAGCAAACCACAGCTACCTCAGCAACTCAAAACACTCGTCATGGTCCGTCAATGGTGTCAATATAGTGACTAGTCTACTGGCAACGTTCTGTTTGTTTATATGTTTACGTGCCCCATGTTAAACAAATGTTATGTCTCTATAGTGTCAGCATATACTATTAGTATATAACCTAACGCTATGACGAATGGCTCGTTCTACTTGTGCCAAGCCAATATAATGAAAGAAAGGCAATTAATTTTTGATGAGCAACAATGTCCAGCATGATGGAAAAACTGTTAGCTTACCTGACAACTGAAATCATGCCCATAGACATGTTCGTCGATTCCTTACCTGCTACATTGAGCAATAGGCTTACAATAGAAGGATAAAGTCTAAAACATAACAAGAGTATCATACTCTGTGTGTAACTAATTACATGCCTTACCTTTATTGACCCGGTACAATAGAAAGTTGAAGATGGGGCATGTAAAAATTACTCCGAAAACCAGGAAAAAAATTAGTCAGAAAAACAGAAATAATTACCCCGAAAAACAAACCAAAAATTAAATTACTCAGAATAACCGGAGTTTTTTTTTTCAAGTGAATGCAATACGCTTCCGTATTGTAGTGCCAACTGAACTGACTTAAATAAGTGTTACTTAACTGGTTTTCATGTTGTCATGGTAGTAAGTTTAAGTGTATTTACTAAACCTGATTATGTCACCAATTTCCACACAATGCAGTTAAATAAATTCAACTAACAAAAGTTTAGTTCTGTGAAATTGTTAATTTATTAACAAAGAACACATCAGATACCCAACCTGGTCAGCTGCCCTAGTTTAAAATAAAAGAGACCATTAAAGACTGATTTGTATCATCTCATCAAATCAACATTTTTCAGCTTTTCAAAATTGTTCGTCAGAGTAAATAAACAGTAAATGGGGCTACCTCAGTTGGTACCTCAGTCCTTGTATTGCAGTCTAAAGTCTCCTGACAACTCACATTGTCTCTTTATCTCACTTTTAAGTTCCTCAACGGAGTCTGGTATTCCTGAAGGTAGGGTTACTTTTGAAGATTCATTTTCTCCTAGGATGATGCGAAACACTGCTGAAGTAGCCATACTGTTCATCTGGTTATTCTGAGGGAGAGAAAAAAAATATTAAAAAGAGTGGACCGCATCTAACCATCAGTACGAGTATCATAGGTATTAAAAGCACTGTTTTTTTTGTACATGGGCAATTTGAATATGTGCATGGATAAGGGTGTCTGCAGCCAAAGTGGGCATGTTTTAACCTGTAGTGCTTTAATAACACAGATCTTGCAGTTTCTTCTGCAGTACACTCTTTACACTTCCACCATAATGTTAGTGAAAATATATAAACAAAAACAAACAAAAAAACTGTTTAAAGGAGAACTATTATACCCCTTTTCCAGCAGTTCACACAGGTCCCAGGCACCTTAATGACATGTCTGTGAAATCCTTCGGTCAAAATTCCTCACAGATCAAGCACAGCAGCCCTCTCTGTACCCTGTCTGTAGCGCGCGGTGTTCAGGCGGTCGGTTTTCGTGTCTGTCCCTTTAAATGCAAATGAGCTGCTGCCAGCTGCTGCTCATCCCGCCCTCTTCCGCCCTGCGTGCCTACAGCGCATACGGGAGTGACGTCGTCACGTTGCGAGTTTACCTGGGAGAGTCATAGCTGCCGGAGAAAACGTCGCTTTGCGAAAGTATATATTTGAACTAGAGTCAGACTCTGAACACGAAGAGGCAACGCAACAAGTCCAAAAAGCGAGGAGAGAAAAAGATATTTCTGAATGGTAAGTTTATGTGTTTTTATATCTTTATGTATGTTTGAACTCTGGCTACCTGGCTAACGCTAGGCTAATGGTGCTACCCTGCAGTGTGTTTATGTACATGCTAATGGAAAGCTACGTATATAAATGTAATTAATTGCATGTAACGTACGTAACATTACTCAGATATTCCCCTTACACCAGTAACATACAAGCTCAGCCAGCATGTTTTCTCCACAACTGTACAGACACTCACCAGCCGCTTATTAGTAAGTCATTCTTTTGTCTGAACTCTATTAGCCACGTTACTTTATTACAGACATTTGGCAGAGCAGATTATGGGCCTTTATGTCAAAGGGAATAGAGCAGTAAGTTATTTTGTGCATGTAAGTCTGTTGGATACAAATGAGGTGACTGGAGCTAGCTTTGCCAGAGCAGGCAGTGTCAGTCTGTCTGAAACCTCATAACATGTATGTTTACCAAGTATTGAAGCATAGATACTATGTACTTATTTACATGAACAACTTGAATAAATTGCTGCATTCTGTAACCTGTGTACCTAATAATTTTCATAATTTCTATAATCTAATGCGATTTACCGTTTCCAATGTACTAGGTTACAAGAAGACTACAGCAGGTTCCACCCCACCAACATGCATGGTTGACCACCTTAGCCTGCCGTGAACCTGTGTGTAATCTACAGAGCAGACTATGGGCCTCTACGTCTGAGGGGAATAGAGCAGTAAGTTCTTTTATGCATATAAGTAGTCTGTTACTATTGTAATATAAATGAGTAAGGATTAAAGTACAATAAAATACTGTTCCCTCTATCTTACATTGCTTACTGTTAATCTGTCATGTTTGTTACTTGTTATCATGTTACATATCAAACATTGAAAGCACACAAAACAGTTCATACAGATTTAACCTTTATTGTCATGATTCCTTCAAACATCACGCAACTTTTGAAAACAAACTGATTCAATATACTACCTAGAACAGCAGTCTGAAAAAGGTTTAGTCAGCATTTAGGTTTCACAGAATTTCAGAAGAAAACATGGACACCTGTTATAAAAGCATGTCACCGTGTAGTTCAGACTAACCATTATGTACACTTTGTTTTAGCCGTTACAGATACTAGGCCTACAGGAGCTCTGTAAGCTGGTGTTGGAGATTTCTCGGCTGGAGAATCAGGGTGGTACTGCTCAGCTGTGTGGTGCGACGGATATGGAGTCCTCAGACATTCAAGGAAGCTACGCGGGGTCAGACCGGTCCTTGATTGAACCTCAACACGTAGCCAGCTACAACCTCTTGCTTCCCTGGTCTTGCAAACTGGGCTGTGAGATCCTTGGGGATGGGGATCTTCAGCACCTCATCCACGTATGGGCCAGAATCTAGGAAAACCTTCTCGAAGATGAGGTCCAACATAACCTGTAAGACAATATAGGAGGGAAAAAATTGGTATACTTTGTGAAATTATCCAACTTACATAAGTTAAGAGCCCTGTTTTATGTTATTTATGTTTCACTTGTATAATAGATGTTTGCACATTCTTTGACTTGCTTGGTTCGTTGGTTCTACTTTCACTGTCTTTGCTGTTGCTGTTGTTGGGAAGTTCAATCTGAATAGCGGCTCACCAGCTCATGTTGTAGCTTAGGGATGCCCAGCACTTTCATTGAGGTGGAGGGCTGCCAGGTAGAGTCTAGGGAAGAGAAACAATAACAGATATGAGAAATATGACTGAGAGCACAAATATAAATATACATTGTACTCAATCATTAAGTATCAGAATCACCTTTATTTGCCAGGTGTGTGTACACACACACACACAAACTGTCCATACATATACATACATTGAGAGCAACCTGACATGTAGTTTATGTACCCAGCTCCCTAAGACTGGATCTAGCTTCAGACTATGCTGTAAAACAGTGAGGGGTCTCTCTTTCTCTCAAACCGAGGGGGACACAGACAATAAAAGTGAGGGGGTGCCTTTAACAGAAAGGTGAATGAGAGAAAAGTTATTTTCTTATCGCTAATGACTACGTTCAACACACAGCTGCATGTGGGACTGCTGAGAGTAGAGGGTGAGTTCTACACGTCTTTCTTTATCTCTGTAAACTGAGCAGGAACAAAAAGTGTTTGTCTTACAGACAGACATCCAACTAACAAACTACTGGCGTTATGTTAGTGTATCACAGGGAAGCACAGCTGATATAAGACACTAAATAGAAGTTAGCGCCATTTAGCACGAGTTAACGCTAACTAGCTGTTTGGTTCAGGCATTACTTGCTTGCTACTTGATCCACACCAATGTAACGCCACCGGGGAACATAGGACCCTTTTTTTAAAAAAAGGGTCCTATGTTCCCCGCTTTCCTCCTAAAGGACCCAGGGAACATAGGACCTATTTTTTTTAAAAAAGGTCCTATGCTCCCCGCTGTTGCCGGTCGATGAACAAACCGGGGATCTCTCTCTCTCTCTCTCTCTCTCTACAAAGTTTGAGGTGCCTGTTTGGAGCAGCTGCTGACAGATGTGCTGTGTGTGTGTGTGTGTGTGTCTCGTGTGCAGACGCAACTGACAAATATATATAGACGGACAAGCAACAACTTAGTCATCATTTAATTATTAAGAAATAATTGGAGAACCGCAGCTTTTAACAAGGCTACATTGTTGCCAGTTGGCTCCTACAGGAAGCCACAGTATGTGCAGTGCGCACTGTTTCGGCAGTTTTGGCTGCGGTTATAGGCTATGTTTATTTGTAGGCTACCAGCGTGTTTTCTTCATTCTTCGTTAAGTTAATTTGGTGGTGGGGACAAAATTGTTCCTGACAAAAAGTGGTGGGGACATGTCCCCAGCATCCCCAGCGTATCTGATGCCTATACATGTCCTTTTTGTCATGAACAGTTTTGTCAACACCAAACTAACTACACATTAACCTAATTAAGATGACAAAATGTTGGTCAAATAAACATGATCCGAATGATGCCGAATATCTAGCCTACTCCCTATCTGATGCCAACGCTGTTTGTGGTTGGCTGAGAGAGATTATAGGGTCACCCGCAAATAAATTAATAGTTTAAGTAAATAAATAAATAGCTTAAAGCGGATCATCACAACGGCAGCCGCGGTTGCTTTTTTTTTTAGTCCCAGTCCGTCCCTGGTTTCATATGTGTTAATTCAGTCAGGCCGAGTTTACATTACGCGTGCCAACAGCCTTTGATCTGACATCAGATGCGAAGGCACTGTTCTTTGTTTTTCTTTCGGCCCAAATTCAATTTTCCCTCGACTGAAGGGAAACGAGAGAGAGAGAGAGAGAGAGAGAGAGAGAGAGAGAAATTGTGTGTGTGAAATTAAATTAAATCGTCAAAGGCATAGACCTATGTCGCAAAATGCAGAAGTTATGGAAATTATGGTGGAAAAAATAATCCCTAAATATGAGCCTATTGGACCCGTTACGGAAAAGCGGGGAACATAGGAACTTTTAAAAAAAAAGGTTTATGTTCCCTGCTGTCGATGAACAAACCGGGGAACATAGGACCTTTTTTTAAAAAAATGGGTCCTATGTTCCCCGCTGTTGCTGGTCGATGAACAAACTGGGGAACATAGGACCTTTTTGGGGAAAAACAGGGAACATAGGACCCAGGGAACATAGGAATGATCCTGTCTGGAGCTCCTCCTGCTCACAGTGTGTGTCCGTTCTGTTAGGGGTCATGTACTTCCATATTTGATTTTAATTATACACATACATCATGATTGGGTCATTGAATATATGGATTTAGTGCAAAAACAGAAATTGAAGTTCACACACTGAAGCACTGAAGGCATTGAACACATTTGAATTATTTTCTGTGAGCTTCTGTGAAGCCTGTCTGTCCTTATTGTTAAAATTCTCAGTATTTGCGCTCTCAGAATGCTGGGTTCCTTGTGGTTCCTATAGTTTCCAAAAGTAGACTGGGAGCCAGAGCTTTCAGCTACCAAGCTCCTCTTCTGTGGAACAAACTACCATTTTGGGTTTGGGAGGCAGACACAGTCAACACTTTTAAGAGTAGACTTAAGACTTTCCTTTTTGATAGAGCTTATAGTTAGGGTTGGCTCAGGTCATCCCTTAGTTATGCTGCTATAGGACTAGACTGCCGGGGGACTCCCTCTCCCTCCTTTCTCTCTCTGTCTCTCTCTCTCAGGGTTATGCCTAGTCCGGCACGGTACTGGTTGAAGATGTAGTCACATCTCCCTTTACTGAAAACTCTACTCAAACCTTCTCTCTCTCTCTCTCTCTCTCTCTCTCTCTCTCTCTCTGTCTCTCTCTCTCTCTCTCTCTCTCTCCCCATCACCATCACTATCACCATCTGTAAACATACATGTCTCATTAATGCATGTTAACGCATGTTACTAACTTAACTTCTTCCCTGGAGTTTCTGTGCTCTCTCGTCCAGCAGGTTCTCATGGATCGTGGCTGCTGCTGTGGTCCTGCACGACGTCCACTACTATATATTATTACTGTCATTATTGTTACCATATCTCTGTGTACTCTGTATACTGTAATCATTTTATCATTCATTGTAATTGTACAATATGTCTCTGTTGATTTGTTCTGTACATGTGACATCTATTGCACGTCTGTCAGTCCTGGGAGAGGGATCCCTCCTCTGTGGCTCTTCCTGAGGTTTCTTCCACCTTTTTTCCCTGTTAAAAGGGTTTTTGTGGGCAAGTTTTTCCTCACTCGAACCGAGGGTCTAAGGACAGAGGGTGTCACTCCCTGTACAGATTGTTAAGCCCTCTGAGGCAAATGTGTTTTGTGAATTTGGGCTATACAAATAAAATTTGATTTGATTTGATTTGATTTGATTTAAACAGAAATTATCCTTAGTGTGTATGTGTTAGATCCTTGAATTTGAGTGAATTCAGCCTGGAAAGTCCTTGTATTTTATGATCATAAGGTGTGGAGACCTTGAAAAAAGTTAGTTCACATTAGCTCAAAGTGTATAATCTGCATTTATTTAGAAATCCATACAAAACATTATAAAAACACAAAGGAAGGTGACAGCAATGTGTGCATGTGTGTCACAGCAGTGTTTACATGGTCAGAATAGTGACGTCACACCTCTTCTGTTCAGCCAATCGGATTGCAGAGTCATCCACCTCTTCATTTAAATACAGCCATGAAAAAACAAGATGGCGGCTTACTGTGTCGCTGCAGAAACCTGTCCAGGTGTGCAGGTAGAGGCCTCCAATCCCCGGCCTTGTGTACAGTCTGCGGTCAGTATGAACAGAGACCTGGAGCAGCTGTCTCTCTCCAGACTACAACAACCGGTCCTCTTCACCTGACCCTGAACTCCAATGTTCATGAAGACAGTCCAGTCAGCGGCCGGTACCGGAGGTCAGTCCGACAGCGTAACAGGTATTGTTGCGTTTGTTTGAGAAGAGCACTTACTCCTGCAGGGAAACCTGAAACTGTCAGAGATCTTTTATTGTTTGGTTTTGAGGAGAGGGATTACTCTGACACAATTTACTGAACTTTATTTGGACGGAGTTTCTATGTTTTGGTTGTGTTTTGGTTATGTTTTGGTTATTGTTGGAATCCTGAAGTGTGTTATTGTTTCGCTGAACTCTGGACACTTTGTCACATGTGAACTGTATGGACTGTATGAACTGTATGAACTGTATGGACTTTCGTCTTCCTTTATGGAACTGAACTGATTTATACTGTCCCTCCTTTGTTTGCTCTGATTTTGACCTGGATGAATTGTGGGTAATGTGGCTGGTCATTGTGATTCAGGTGAAGTGGCTTCATGACAAAGAGTTTACAGGTTCATGTATTCATGTGAGGGATTATTGGACAGAGCTCCGGGCTCTCAATAGTCTATACAGTCTATAATAGTGATATATAAAGATGATGCCGCACTGCACTGATATATTGCAGTTCCTCATGCTGTACAACATTATATGATCACTACAGGGTAGTTGTAAACCTTGTGGTCCTTTTCAAATGAATCAGCATAATTAATGTATTTCTGAAAGGTTTCATTACACATGGACAAAGGCCTGTATCAAAGTGCAGCTAGTTTTATTACTCTCCAAAACTTGATTGAGCGTGCTGTGAGAAATGTTATTTGGAGCCACAGTTCACCCTGAGTCAGACAGTGAGGACATTTGTCTGAAAAAATTGAACTGCATGAGTCTTCTCGGTTACATGTTGGAGCCTCTGTGGTGTACAGTGGAAACTTCATGGCACCATTGAAGTGCACAGTGCTGGACATCACTGAACTGTTGATGGGCTATGAAGCTGTGCTGCAAGAGCTGATTTAACAGCCTGAGGGGGTTAGGGAAATACCTCAGAATGAGCTGATATATATATATATATATATATATATATATATATATATATATATATATATATATATATATCAGAATGAGCTGATATATATATATATATATATATATATATATATATATATATATATATATATATATTTAGTTCAATTGGACATTGTGGCTGAAATAAACCAATGATGTGATCAGGAATACTACTCAAGATCTGTCCAAGCGAGTGTCCGAGTAGACGTTGCCATCAACATTGGACTGACACTTTTTTGGGATTTGACATCAAGCTGGAAAATAAAATCCTCCATCATCCTAACATTATACCACACGTGTTGGTCTTACTGCTATAAAGTGCAGATGGCTCTGACCGGTGACAAGGAGGATCAGCCCGGTGAAACAGCAGGATTAAAGAAATGAGTTCTAATGTGTTCTCAAGCTTTACATTAGAGTTGTTCCGATTCCGATACCAGTATCGGAAATTGCTCCGATACTGCCGAAAATGCTGGCATCGGTATCGGCGACTACTGGAGTCCAGGCAACGATCCGATACCACGTAATTTATTAAATTAGTAATCTATTTACTGGTTAGCTCCGTTAAGCTCTGGCACAGTTCTTCTTTGCCGCTCTTAAAACAGTAGCGCTGTGCTGCAACCTGCAGCCTGCTGCTTTAGAGGGACGAGGAAGAGTTGATCACGTGACGCAGACACAACAGACACACGTGTGTCAGAGCCGTATTTATTCATGTTTTACAAAGGGTTTAACCTGAGCCAGTCCTTACCACAATGATAATTATATCACAGTCATGCAGGCGTAGTATGATATTTTTTTTTATAACATACTGGTATCGGATCGGTACTCGGTATCGGCCGATACCCACAGCACAAGTATCGGAATCGGTATCGGGAGGGAAAAAATGGTATCGGAACATCTCTACATAGTGAGAATGTTGTCTCCAGACACAAATTGAGACATACAGCAGGTTGTGAAATTGCTGGAGAACATCATACAGAATATCAAGGTGCATTTGACCAGACAAAGACAACAGCACAGACACTCAGAACTCCCTCTAAAATAGTAATAGAGTAAGAAGAGTGAAAGAAAGAAGTTTGGTAGTTTGTAGTGACAAGTTCTTTGATGACGAGAGAATGTCCGACCACTACAACAGGAAAATAGCAATGACGTTTGCTACACAGCTTTGACAGGCTCGTTGAATGCCATTCAAATAGGGGAGGACAAGTGCTCTTCCAGGGGTATCTGGGGTATATGATGGGCTGCCATGCCCTGATGTAACAGGTTGATTTTATCAAGCACCTGTTTGTTTATGTGTCTTCAGATAGGCAAAGCCACTGTGTGTGTGCAGCAGTACCAAACTGTGCCTTTCATCAGTGGTTTGAAAAAGAATTAGCTACACTTTTGTATTTCTAAATCAAATTGTTTGTGTGGAAATGTATCGTTTCTGGGATGCATCACAATGCAGATATGGAGAATTCTGCATCAATGTGTGTGACACAACACAACTGAGCTGAGTAACGCTGATTGTTAATTTTCCAGCATCAGCTGAACAATTAAGTTTTTAATACGTTACATTGTAATGTCTCTCTCTTGCATTGAATTGTGGATGAATGTTAGGCTAACGGAGCATCTTTGGCTCAACATTATATGTTGGTAGATATGATGGAGAGAAACAGAGAATTAGCAGTGAGTATTTTCAAAGCAGACCTCTGGACATATTTGGGATTTTATGAACTCTTATGAACTGTCCAAGATGCACGCTAGGCGTAAAACAACGTTAGCTGTTTTTATCCTGAGCTAACATCTGCAACTATCAACAATACAACAAGCAGCTAATCATATTTTGCTTGGTTTTTGTAAATTATATGTATACTGTTATGACAGCATGTTCATGCCCTGCTGTTGATGAACCACAGCAGTTCTAAAACACAGATGAGAAATGTGATAGGTGCTGAGAATTGAAAAATTCTCTTTCCACTGGAGTCAGATGTCAGAAATAAAGCAGTAAAATCATCATTCTCTGCGTAGTTGGCCATTTTTTGAGGCATGGTTTTGTTTGTTTTTTAATTAAATATTGCATCTGTCTTCTGTCGCACTGTGTGACTGAGGCTTCATTGTCATCTCTTGCCTTCATGTCAAAGTCCACTTGTGAGGTCATTGCCCCCCAAAAATCAGTTTTGTCAGTCAGTTGTTGTTTCAGCACCACAGTGAACAGACAGCTCCTCTGCTTTCAGCCCTGTGACAGTCAGAGCGCTGTCCATGGTGCTGAGAGCTGTCTCCGGAGCATCAGGGACCCACTGGTGTTCAGTTTCACTCAAAAGTAAAAAAAAAACCACCATACTCTTCGAAGTTTGGCTTAATACAAAATTAATATTAAGGTTAGGGTTATTAATTAATTTAGCTTTTAATTAATTCATATTAATTAGCTCTTCTGTGTCACAAGCTATTTCTTTCTCCTGGAGAAGCAGGTTGTGATTGAGGTTGAGATAAAGCTCAATGGCAAGACTTTTGAATTGTTTATTATGTGTGCCAAGATTGCCACAGCTTCTGTCAAGGCATTGGTGGTATAGTGGTGGTTCCCGGCCACTGCACGATAAAATCATCACCCTTTTGGGATATAATGTGGCTGGTTTGTGTGATGCTCATCAAAACTTTTCAGGAAAGCATTTTCAAGTAAAAGTTGTTTAGCTCACCTGCTAGAGACACATCAACACTTGATGAGGATGAAGGCGGTGAGCTTGTAATCTGTGATATTTCTTCGACCATGTTGGCTTTCTGGAATTGTAGTTCCACTTTCTTCCTGTGGTCTCTTTTTGCCTCCTTTACTATATTTATAATTGTCCATGTTGCCATATTGCTGCAATGGTGTGTAGCGGTGAGTGAATGTTTATTCCTCTTGTGTCACACTAACCTCTGCCATGTTGCCCTCTGTTTCCATGACAGTTAGTTATGTAGTTCGACCATTTTGAGACTGGGGTTGCCTGCCATGTTATCCTTGCATTGCTCTTTGTGTAATGACACGGACTGGACTGAAACTTGCAGATTAAAGCAAAATACTATGTACTAATAATGAATGAATCTTCTGAAACAAAGCATCATGAGTAGGTACTTGTTTGCCCATGTGTAATAGGGTTATTTACCAATTTGCTAAGTAACCAGAAATGAAGCCATGAAGAGCCCTGTTATAAAAATAAGTGTAAACTTCATCCAGCTGGTACATCACAGCCCAGTGATTGACCCATGATGATCAAATACAGGATCTGCCCCAGAGTCAGGAGCACCACAGGAGGGTGTTTGCTTTGCCTCCAGTATGTCTGATTTTAGCCTGTAGGTGAACAGAAACAGCTCTTTGGTAAAGTGCATTTGATGTGTCATGTTTGTTTTATACCGTGGAGAGGACTTGTGTTAGAAGTCACACCTTCTTTTTTCTCCTTGGCCAAACCAAAATATCCCAATTAAAGCTGATCCATCAGCCATTTTACAGCCAAAGTAATTGAAACAAATATGATATCTGCCACTTCAGAAATTAAAATTTTGCTCCTGTCATCACCACTTTCATCTACAGCATGCTTGAAGCTTGTTAGGTTCCTAATTGCTTGGAGTTACATGGATTAAATCACTTCCCCTCATTGGAGCCTCACTGGTTGAGGGAAGCTCAATGAATCATCTCCTCCACCTGTCGGCTGTGTGTGACAAAGAAGCAGATGGGAAGTGACTGAGCCTAAACACTGGGGGCTCTGAGGAGGAATGATGTGACAGTGTCCGGGCTCATCACATCTTGGTAGCCATAGATACATTCTCTGCCTTCACAAGCATGAAGAAGGCATATGGATTATAATTCCTCCAGGGGAACATGGAGACATGACATGGGTGATTGTAAAGTTCCAAAGAAAACAAACTAAGGTGATGGCTGGCAACAATTATATTTTTTTATGGTCATCAAATCCTATGTGCAGATCCAAACCAATGATTACAAATTACAAATACATTAAAAATGTGTCCTGCATTTGTTAAAGTCCCATGAATGAGCCACACTGTGAGCCAACTGAACATTACCACCAACAAGCACTGAAGTTTATTTTGACTCAGTTACCCATGCACCATCCTGCTGCTACAAATACTCACTAGAGCACCCATGAGGAATTCATATTATGTGATGACCATATCAGAAGTAACAGTAATGGATCTGATGTCAAAGAGTTTCATCTCTGACAAATACTGTACCTGTGTCGACCTGTCTGTGGTTTAATAAATAATAATAAATAGTGATGGATAGATAGATACTTTATTGTCCTTCCAAGGAAATGTGTTGCTGCAGTCTGTACAAAGCCTCATGTACATACATAAATACACAGGTACATAGAAACACCACAACATTACCACAGAAATAAACATTCAATACAGCACGTTTCTCCACCCTTATCCCATACCCATAGCTCCCATACATGGTGGTTACTGTGGTGCTTTGTTGAGATATGCTATGGCAGAGGAGACTAAACTCCTTACAGGCCACGGACCTGTAACTGCAACCAGATGGGAGCAGAATGAAGGATGAGTTGAGGTTACACAGTAAAGGAGAATGGGTTGAACTATACTTTGTACAGCAGTAACAGAAGTTGGGGGGGACAGAAAGTGCTTTAAGGAAGATAAGAAAGTCTTTTTGCATCACCCTGCAGACCATGCAGAGAATGCACATACAACGACACACAAACTTTCAAACTTAGGCTGTTAAAAAGTGAGTTAACTGTAACACATACTGTCTTTACAAAATGGGTAAGTGTTTAATAAGAAGTAAAACAGACAACTTGTTCCTTGTACAACATACAGCAGTGATAAAAAAAGGAAACAGTATTGCATTGAAAGATATTAAGTATACATGAGAATAAATTAAATGCAAGTTATGTAATCCAATTCAGATGATATTATTACATGATAATATCATCTGAATTTAAAACACAATTTAAAAATGAAGCGGCAACCTCAACCGTGACCATATGCAATGAAGCCAACACAGAAAAGCCGATTCTACAGAATGAATCAGTCTCCTTAAGCACCCATGTTAAAATGGTCTCTATAGCTAATTTCCCCGTTCGTGACAACTGTACTGAGGGTGAATTTTTATACAACTCACCTGTTCAAATGATATTAAGACTTAAAGTTATGCAGAATTAAAAGCCGCTTTGAAAATCTGGAAATTTTAGAACAATCCGAATGAGATCTTTCCCCGTCTTTTACCTCATCGTCGTGTCCTAACAGCAAGAAATCATCTGAATATCGCGTTGCTTCACGTAACATCAGATGTTCTGACCACACTGAATCTGTTGACAGGAAGACATGCAGCTCAGCTGTAATAACACATGGGGCTAGTATGATCAGAGGACCTCATGTGATTTAGAAATGAACCCCCGCATCTGTGTTTCATGTCACAAAACAAAGTTAAACAAAACCAATCAATTAATGTATATTCCATTTTTAATTGCAAAGTCAGTCTCACAGTTTCCACAGCACTGTGCGTTGTAAACTTCACCACCACATCCTGGAATGTGGAGTGTTTGGAAATGTTCAGTTCTCTGTGTAAAAAATGTAAAACTGAAGTCGGTCAATTCATTCTCGCTACAAGAATTAATTGACATTTCAATTACAAAGAACTGTCTGCTTATTTATTCTTTTTTCAAGTCAGAATTCTGCTGAAGGCCTTCAGAGATCTCCTGAAAAACACTGTATCCTCTTGAAGCTCGACTTACTCTGAATCAGCTTTAAGCCTTATTAAACAGCCAGCGTTGACACAAGGAAATGGAATGGATGCACTGTCAGGCTTCTGGTTATCAAAGGTGGCCTCAGAAACGTCTCCTGCCTCCCTCGTAGAGTTTCCCCTTCAGCTGGCATCTGGTGGGATGGCTGAATGAAGCAACTCTGACAGGCAATTACTGTATTTAATATCTCTCGGCAGAGGGAAGGAGTCATTGTTTGGGTTTGAGCACAGTGAATCCCGGGCAGGATCAACTGTGACAGCTGCTTTCTATCCACCATCCCCCAATTGTTATCCCCCTAACTTCCTCCTCCTCCAGCCTTCTCTGCTAAGATGTGAGAGCAGCCACAATCCAAATGAAAATGAAGACACATGAATATTTTACCACACTGGCTCCACTGTGTCTTTAGCAGGGTCAAAAACAACAACCTTGTTTGGAGCATTATGTTTAAATCATGAGTCTTCATAAATCTTCTGAATGCAGATCAGATTTGGGGTAATTATTTGTTGTTCACAATATCTTATAGTGTGGACTTATCTCAGCACAGTGAGGATCTCATGTCTTCACTCAGCAGAGGAACAAATGAAAGCGATCATCTATAAGTGAGCTAAACAAGTTTCAGCATTCGTGTTCACCACAGGCCCTGACGCAGCCTGCAGGAAACAGGCACAGCGACCCAAAGGGGGGTTTAATGTTTGCTCTATAATTAGATTAAACCAAGTTGAAATATCGTTGCCTTAGGTGACTCGTTAATGTGTACAGAATTATATTTCAGATCAAATTACCAGCTCTGCTATCTAATCTGGAGCAGAATTTGCATAATGTTCCTTTTCTAAATATGTATATTAATGAATAGGGGAAGACGAGAGATGAAAATGTATTAGTATACATTTAACACTCACACACTTTCACTTTTACACACACTCCCAACTTCCTTCCTCTGTTGTATTTGGAGTTTTCAACATGAAATAATAACTCACTTTTACCATATTCATGAGCTGTGGCGACTAAACAACAAGGTTAATCAGTCCTCGAAATGTATAGCCATGAATTCATTTATCAAACTCTTCAGATATTTTCAGTAAAATGGTCAAACGCATGCCGATCTGACCAGTTAACACACACCGCTGTTAAAAAATAAATCCAGTTCTGTTTTTGTTTGAAACTTTAAACTTTCATCTGCAGATGAGTTTGTTTGGTTGTCATGGAAATGGCTCTGTTTTCATTACATATGAGCGGCAGCCAGCTCTTCATTAACCAGAGCATAGTCTAGAGATTGTCCCTGTCCTGTGAAGGACTTCCTGCCTGGTTCCATGCCCTACTGTTTCCAACAACTACAGAGCAGCGATGCTGTCTTTCCACATGGTGAAGTCCCTGTCGAGGCAGGTCCTGTCACACCTTGGTTAAACTATCACTGGACTCCCTTCAGTTCACCTACCAGCCAAAGGAGGGAGTGAGAGTGGAATGTGCTGTCATCTTCCTGCTTTGCCAAGCCTATGCTTACCTTAACAGGTCTGGTAGCACCTGGAGTTGATATTGATTTTTCCAGTGCGTTTAACACAGTCTGTTCTGCCAGCAAGCTGACAGTGATGCAGACACTCCCTTGTTGTCCTGGATTGTGGACTGTTTGTCCAGACAGTCCTTACTTCCAGTCGCAGTGCAGTTGGAAGCTGGTGTAGAAACAAACGTTCAAGTTATTGCTTCATTGGTGGACAGGTACAACTTTACAGGCAAGCACCTGGCCCACACACACATTGACAGAGAGTCTCCATCAAACACAACACACTCTTCTTCTATACGGCTTGCTACTCAGTGTCACAGACAGCCCACACCGCCACCTATTGGCAAGTGCAATAATACATCCCAGAACAAACTGTAGCAGTACATTATGGAATAAAATGTCAAAATAAGGTAACCGGGTACATTAAATATAACATGAAATACCACATTTACACCACTGCAACATTTTAGTTGTGTTTTTTCTTGTGGGTTCTGTTGTGTTGTTTTCCCTCTTGCTTTTCTTGAACAAATGCCAGGAGATAATGGTGGCTTACACCAACTCCTGGAATACATCATGAAATGAAGCTGAAGTACCTTCAGCACAGACCAGAGGAGATATAGAGATGCTGTCGTTGCAGCAAGAGTGTGAACCAGCCAAAATGCCTATGGGAGGTGTGGTTTGCTCTGCTTCATGGAGAGATGGTTGAACAGGAATATAGTGGACAGTTTAAGAACTGGTGCAGGCGGATAGAGGAAAACAGTGCGGTGAGAAGAGAAGAGGAGGTCTTGCTGTCTTTGTTTACTCTCAGTGGTGTAATCCTAGACACTGTGAAGAATCTATTTGCACCCCTGATACTGATCTGATGGCAGTATGACTGAGGCTGTACTATCTGCCACTAGTGTCATCATGATCAGTGAGATTTCAGTTATGTTATCCTCTTTTCTGTCCTGACAAACTTTGACATACAACATGTTAACTGTGCAACAATCGAAGGATCCCGACCGGTCACTGTGCACATATAAAGATTCAGATGTGAAAGTGGTTTCCTTGAATGTTTGTTTAAGAGTCACTGTGGCCAAAATACTGACCGATGTGTGTGAGACTTTCTGTGTTTTCACAAATATGATGACTGGACCTGCACTGATTTCAGATCAATTTGAAGACATAAGCAACAAAGGAACGTGTGTGCACATGTGTGCATGTGTGTTTGTTCGTGTGCGTGCGTGTGCAGCAGTATTAGATGATTAATGATAGAGCTGAGTGCAACAAAGCCATTCAACATTTCCCCTCTGTTTCCCTCTCTCTTTGCCATTCTTTGGCTTCTGATTGTAATGAATGTCTAATTGTTGTGAAACTGACAACTCAAAACAAGTTCACATGTATTATTTGTGCTCAGCATGTCAAGTGAGCAAAAATGAAAACAAATTCCCAGAACCTGCATTCAAATCCAAATCCAACACAAATTTCTGTACAGTGTCTGGTTTTCAGCAGACTTTGAAATATTACACTAATAATAAAGATGAAATTCATCCAACCTGCACTCCACATAGCTGCTGTCTATCTGTTGGTCAGTGCAGCCTTCTGTTGGGTAGCATCATGCCAAATTCAACAGTGGCCCCTCATGTTTCCATCTCCTCCACCCAGAGGACCCACATCTCCTCAGGCCTGTGTCCATATCCACAGCCCAGAGGCCCAGCTCTCCCCCTGTACACCTCTGGAGCCAACAGGTGGCTCACACCTGCAGAAGCAGCTGGCTGTCTGTCCAGCCATCTGTTTGACCGCTTTACTCACGCAGATAGTCCATAAACAGGACTGGACTGCTGCAGTCCAGAGCCTGATCCCACAAGATTGCTGCTAAAGCACAAGGTACACAGCTTCTGGCTTCAGTACGAGTGGCTCTGCAACTTTGAGCTTAGAAACTATAACTGTGTAAAGTTTCCACTGCTCCTGAGTTTCTGTCCTTCGGGCAGCGATTAGCTTCAGTTTATTTCAGTATGTTATAAAAACAACAAATCCACAACTAAGTTCAGACTAAAGAGAAAACATGTCATTTGTAATTGATGCCAGCGTTAAGTCACCTGAACTAAAGGCAGCTTTTCTGTCTCACCTCTCCATTCATTCATCCCTTTATAATAATTCAACACATTCGCTGACTTCTCACTCTTTGATAAAATTACCACCTTCAACAAAAAAATACCATTCAGCTGTTTATACATGTGACTGCTGATGATCTCATGCCGTTCCTCTCGTGCATCTTTTGAATACACAATGTAAACAACACACACGCACACACACACACACACACACACACACACCAGTTGGAGGATATTTAAGTAGGAATGGGAAGCAGAAAGTAATGACATTCTTGGCATCGTTCCTTTTACCACCTGTCACCGGTTTTGTAAAACATTGTGTGTTTAATCTTTTTAGTCAAATAAAATTGAAATAGTGTGATATAAAAGTTTTCTTTTAAGAACAGCTGAAAATTGAGTTTCAAACTGTCTGTCAGTTGTGTGGGTGTTGTAGGATTCCGTGTTGGTTATTTGCCTCATATTTCAAATCAAATATATGTAAATATTCAAATGTGATTTATATTTTTTTTCCAGTCTCGAATGGTTTGCATAAACTTGTCCTGCTCTAGTCGAGAGCAGAGAAAAACACAAGGCAAGAGAGGGTTGGACTCTTCTTACTGTTTTTCCTGTAAATCCCAGCCTGAAGCCTCCTCCTCCTCCTCCTCCCACACCGCTCCTCTCCACTCAGAGCCCCCACCCCATCTCCTCTCATCTGCACTCCTCCTCACTCTCTCCAAGTGAATAAGTGATGAGGGGTTCAGGGGCTCACACAGCAGTGACTTCACAAGCGTTCATTTGTTATTTAATGCAGATCCAACACAGGTTTATCAGTCAATTCATCGATCAATTATGAGACTGGATAATTGTGAATATGGCTCGTGTTTTATTACCCTTCAATTATTAGTTTAGCAAAATGTGCAATATTTCATTTACCTGTGAATTAGCATAGCCTGCTAAGGTTAACACTGATACCTACAAAAAGATACTCTCATTCATGTCATGTGAACGCGCTGAATCAATGCACACTGAGTTCATCCAGCAGTAAGGAGGTCAAACTTCTGTCACCTGTCTCTCTTTCACAGATACAGATGATGATGTCATATGATTGTCACATCTCATCAGTGGATATTCCTGTGGCTTTTTATTACATTATGGTTATTTATTCAATTTCAGCTCAACTTTCTCAACTTTAGAACAACCAATGTCTCAGAAAACAAGCCACATTCATTTTTTTACAGTTTAACAGCACCAGATTCCTTAATCTGGCACAAAGTACCTAAATTGGTCTGTGGATCATCTGGACATCCATAACTGACCACCCAGCACACCTTTGTGCAACACTGAACAACAACTTTCACAGCACTCACGTGTCACCACATCATAAAACTAATCCATTTTTCAACAGTGTTTTGTAACATGCTTGGGAAGGCACAGACAAATGTTGTCATCCTGTTGATTGGGACATCAAATGAGGTAACACGTCTTTGTGTACCCTAGTTCTTTTTTATAATTATAACAATAATATTTATTTGTCCATATGTCATTTTATTTTTATTGACATATGATATTTATCTTATATTTAGCACAAATAAGTTTAAAGTTCTTCAGTGCACATTGTGCCAGTCCAGAGTGTCATCAGCCTTTTTCATGCAATCAGCGAGCAGACCTTTCTATAGATGAACTGTTGGTTCATGGTGACATCAAACTGCTCCTGATGGTTTGAAGTAGGACTGGAACAAAGCCTCTGTCATTATCTGAACCACTTCATTTGAATGGAGCTGAAATGCTGCAGTAAAACAGTACAGCAGGCCAAAGCTGAAGCAGAAAGCGTCTCTGTAAACTGTTATGTACGTTTACAGACAGTTTGGGTTACAGTTTTACTGTTGACCTTTGACCTCTTTTTAGTGAAGTCACCACTCACAACCACATCTCATCAGTGAATGAGAGTGTCTTCATTACTGAGAGGAAGAAATAAGACCCAACAAATAAATAAGATTAGTGATAAACAGCAGTGTTTCCCCTGTATTCATTCAGCAGTGGTGTGCCACTGCTAGATCATTAATATCACAATCACAAGATCATTAATATCAATGCGCTACCAATGATTTTTACTCTTTGCACTGTGTGAGCACAACAACACACAACGTTATTTTGGACTTGTTTTGAGTCAACTAACGCATCAAATCCTGTCGGACCCTCTTCTTATTCTTCACAGGACATCTACGTGAAAGGTAACGTTCAAGTTTATACACGTTAGAGTAGTGAGTAGCGTAGGTAGCGTAACATAGACTAACATAGCTCCTTATGGCAGTGTGCAACAAGTGAGCGGGCAGAGACGGTGAAGCGGTTAAAGCAAATGGAGCAGCAACAGTACAGAGTGAAAGATTACAGTGTTTGTCAGTTAACAAATGCTACAGCTTCTCAAGCTAACGTTAACAGTCTTATGTTGTTTCCCCAACTGGAAAAGTAATGGGGTTAGTCCAAGGAGAGGAGCGAGGAAAGGAGCAGAGATAGGAGTGAGGAGAGGAGCAGAGAGAGGAGCGAGGAAAGGAGCAGAGAGAGGTGAGAGGAAAGGAGCAGAGAGAGGAGCGAGGAAAGGAGCAGAGAGAGGTGAGAGGAAAGGAGCAGAGAGAGGTGAGAGGAAAGGAGCAGAGAGAGGAGCGAGGAAAGGAGCAGAGAGAGGAGCGAGGAAAGGAGCAGAGAGAGGTGAGAGGAAAGGAGCAGAGAGAGGAGCGAGGAAAGGAGCAGAGAGAGGAGCGAGGAAAGGAGCAGAGAGAGGTGAGAGGAAAGGAGCAGAGAGAGGAGCGAGGAAAGGAGCAGGGAAAGGTACGAGGAGCAGGATCTAGAGACTTTTCCACACTGAATAGGGTAATTTTAATTGATTTCTTGCCTCAGCCTCATGATTTCCACATGTACTGTTTGTAGGCCTACTTGTTGTATTTGTAGGTGAAGACTGACCTGAGAACAGTCTACAAGGAGAGCATCAATGGTCCGCCTCACTGCTGAGCTCCACTACAGAAGAGCTCTGGAGCTTTTCTACAACAAGCCTAAAAAAATCAAATGCTCACAGGCTGATGGAGGCTGTGTCATTAAGTCTGCTGACTTGTAAATAAATAAAAGCTGTGAGTAAATTTCTGTGTTGTGACATTAAATTTTTAAAAATATTTTCTACAGATAAATGTCAAAAGCTGTAAATTGATACAAATACAAACATGTATAATCCTGTCTATAAGGATTCCAAGGTCATTTTATTGAAACTATTCTCACTCACATGAATACGGGTCGACGTCACGTTTGTAAGCACCGCTGCTGTAAAAAATTCTAGGGGAAACACTTTATAGGATTTATCATTTTAATATAGTCAGAACAGATGAGTGAAAACAGATACAAGTGAACACTGCTGTACATCTCCACCTCATCGTTCAGCTCTGTTAAACTGCTCCTGAGCTCAGAGCCTAAGACCTCCCAATTTGTTTGGTAATCTCCCATTCCTGGCTTTCTGTGCCATCCCATCTCAGAGTCCTGGCTGCTTGTGTCCTGTATTAGTCTCTACCGTCTGTCCTGCACTGCAGGACTCTAACTGCCCATTGGCACCACTGCAGCTACTGCAGCCAAGCCAGCCATGCATTTCCCAGAGAGCTGTAACACTGAATCCAAAATGAATAGACTGTGAGGCCAGCGCTGGCCAGCTAAATGACTGTGCACACATCAGTAGAATTGATGGCTGGATTCAAAATGTGCCCTCCCCCTCCCTTCCCTTTTGCTTTAATTTGATCTGCAAAGGTCAAATGCTAAAAATGAGGTGAGAAAGAGATTCAATAACAGATGTGAAGGCTGTCTTCTAAGCTGGCACAGAGCTGATCCATTTGGAATGAATTCTACAGTTAAGCAGGGTTGGGTTCTGAATGAATACTGCTCATTTCTGTGTAAACATTAAACCTTTTCTTTTGTGGAAGGAAATAACAGATTCAGTTCTAATTATTCACTTGATAATCCATCACTTCAACGTTATAAATGGTTACAGAATATGTGTGTATTTACATGACACTGACATTGTGTTCTTTCATTTGGCATTGGCCAGTGTCTGGTCTGGATGATATTCATCTGTTTCTGAGTGAAAAGAGAAGATGAATATGAATCTCATGTTCTTGGTTAAGTAGAGAGTTGCAATCAGATAGTGGTTAGTCTAGCTTGGCTTCATTGAAAAATTACAGGTAGGTGTATTTATGAACTTTGGGTGAAGTCATGCTATCTGCAGTTAAAACTGTTGTATTAATATTGAATATCGCTCCCACCCTCCAGTGGCACTACCTGCCTACCTATCTTTTTGTATGTTTTGGGCTCCTGAAGAAACATGGCAACACCGTGGACCCTCTGTAGTTATGAAAGGCTCTAAGTACATCAAAGGTGCCAAATCATGCTGGTGGTCAGACTTTAAACCCCTACAGATAAAACCACAAATACTATACGCCCAGAAACAGTCAAAGAGAATGTATTTACCTATGTTAGTGTTACTGTCAGCACATTCTAGTCTGGAGACACTGTTGTCTGATTATTGTTATGGAACATTAGCGGCTAGCTTTCTGTGATTGTCTAGGAAGACAGCAGTCAGTTCCTTCGACCTTGGTTATAAGGCAAGGCCTGCCTTCCCCAAGCAAACCCAAACCGCTGCCGAAAAATTCCACAACAGGTCAGGACGGAAGCAGGTTTAGCAGGGCATTTCAAAAGTCCCTCTCCACATTAACACATTCCAGCTCCTTCTGGGGTATTCTGAGGCATTTCCAGGCCAGATGGGTCTGGGTTTCCTGCCAGTTGCTGACTCTTATCATAGTTGCTTCACACTCTGGTGCAAACTGCCAAAGTACATGCTGACAGTCATGGTCTGATGAAGCCGAAAGAACTACGTCATTTGCAAAAAGCATAGATGGAATTCTAATGTTCCCAAACTGGATACTCTCATCACCCTGAACCGGAGACAAAGGGCAACCTTGAAGCAGGGATCTTAATCATTTTCCACATGTAGAGTGGATGGTCAAACTCCCATGACCTCCCCAACACCCCTACAAGGCATTCAATTGTGGTATGACATTAAAGAGGCACGTCAGCTATGGCATCACAACAATGTCAAAGTCCCAACAAAGTCTTAAGCATCTCAGGTGGAATCTCATCATCATCTCAACACCTTCTGCCACCAAGAAGCTTGTTGACTACCTTGGCAACCTCTGCCAGAGATATGGCCACGGCTTTCCCTGAGTCTGCAGAGTCTGGCTCCTCCACACCCTCCACTTTCACAACTTGACAATACATTTCAGATCAGCAGGTCTCCAGTCCAGCTAAACGCAGTCTGTGCAAGCACCCTGCTTTCCCTTTTTGACTTTTTACAGGGTTTGCCAGAACTTCCTTGAGGCCAACCAAAAGTCCTTCTCCATGGCCTCCTGAACTCCTCCCACACGTGTGTTTTTGTTTCAGCGACTGAAAACATAGTCATGAAAATTGTATTCAATTTCTGCCATATTCTTTATACAGAGCCTGCTAAATGTGACACACTGGACCTTTCATGAAGAGGTTTGACTGTGATTTCCAGTTCACACGTCATTACGCTATATCATGTCACCCTTCAGTCTACAATTATGCAAGTTCTTTTAAAACAGGGAATTCAGCTATTGTCTATTGTCTGCTAGCTATTGTCCTATTGTGTTGTTTTTCATGACAGTCATCAAATGTGGCGCTGATGTTTATTAAGATTCGCAACAGCTCATGATTTGACAGGCTATTACTGTCATTTAGGCCTTTACTGTCTTGTTTTCTTGGGCAAGTCGCAGCACATTATTAGAATTGGTAATATAATCTAACACATTTATTGCAGCAATTAACAATGATTTGACAGTTGTTTTTATTTCATTTTTCCTTTTATTGTAAGTCAATCTTTTATAGGTTTAATAATGTAATCATTTCTATCTTTTCGTTTCTGGTCTGTAATTTATGCCCAGAGGCAACTCCTCATAATCTTTATGAGGAAGATGATTAGATTTAACCCTGGAAAAATAAAACCCTAAAACTTTTAAATTGTACTTTTCCCTCATGACTAAATGGCAGACTGAAGCCAGGCTGGCAGCTATAATTGAATTAAGAAAATGATCTCAGGAACTTTAAAGGAATGCTGTCATCTGTGTGGAAGACAACAGGCAAGTTCTCCCAAACAAATTTGTAAGAAAAAATACATTCAAATACATTAAGAATAAAATTGAAATAATAACACTTGGAGTGTGTATGTTAATCATAATTGCAGCAGATGAGTTATACAGAACTATCTGGAAAGTTATTGTTGGTACACTTTCAAAAAATTATTGGCAGATGATTGGGTGAACCATAAGATAGAAGATAAGATAACATAAGAGAGACTTTATTGATCCCACACTGCGGAAATTCATTTACAGAGACACAACAAATCCTACCATGAGCAAGTACTTGGTGACGGTGGCAAGGAAATACCCTCCATATCTAATAATCTATATATACACACACTACAGTAACTCCTTTAGCAGCCACCATTGTTGGTTAAAAGCAAACAGGCAATTCTCACACAAGTCATCACATCTATTGTTAAATCATGCCAGGAGCCAGGGGTGTAGTGGTGTGTAAACTCAGTTTATCCACTTCTTTGAAATGAGGCTGAGTTTACTCTTCTATTTTCAGATCTAGTACATTAATCAATGAGGGAAAGAATAAAGGTTGATTTTTGTTCTTGCTCATAGCTCGTGCTGGAACTATGAATAGTTCCTCAAAAGACACTGATTGGTCTGTAACCACTGTGCTTTAGACACAAGTGCATTGCTTGAAGGCTGGCAGGATGGATTGTGATCTTAAGATTTTGTGATCTCATGAGCTGTCTCACAAGGTTAGGCTATGTGTAAGTGTGTGTGCACACTCATTTCTATTTTCATCATCATCATGTCCCCTGGGAAAAAAATAATCATGTGCATCATATGCAACCAATCTATATCAGTGATTTTCTGTACACACGTTTTTTTTTTTTTTTATGGGAAATCTTTTCTTTTCTTTTTCACCAGAGTGCACATTGTCCTCAGCATTCTCAGCACTCTGTATGGATAGCATGTCAATAATTCTACCTGAACCTTGACCTTCATTTCCCTCTTGTGCCTTATAGAGAAGTGTGATATGAGGCAGTGGGGGTCAGGCTGTTGGACTGGTATACAAATGCTTCATACTAGAAAATAGTGTTGAATCTTGAATCTTGTTTTAAGTGATACATGAAATTAGGAATATATATTAGAAATAAAACTGTATTTAAAGGTCCAGTGTGTCAGATTTAGGGAGCTCTATTTACAGAAAAAGGCAGAAATATGATACAATATTCATAACTATGTTTTTATTGGTGTATAATCACTTTAAAATAAGAATTATTATGTTTTTGTTACCTTAGAATGAGCCTTTTATATCTACAGATGCTGCGAGTCCTTTTCATAACGATAGCCAACATGGCCATGTTGAACCACCTTTAACATTTTTTTTCTGCTTACAGAGCCACCATAGTTTCATCTTCATGCTAGAAAGAAGAGGGTGAGGTGAGGGGGTTGCAATAGTCAACTACACCATTAGATTCCACTAAATCCTACAAGCTGGTCCTGAGTGTTCAGTCTGACTACCAAAATGTATCAAGTATAGCAAATCAAAAAAGGTTCTTAACAATGTCAGCTGGACAATATGTGAGGTTTACTGTGGTAAACTGCTGACTGATAAAGATTTAATATCTCCAGTTACCTAATATATAAAATGATTACACCCAAATTGAATGGTTAGTGGTATGTTGTCAATGCAAAATAATTTTTTATGTGTGTGCTGCAGTCGCCGCCGCTATACGTGGCTGTTCAAGTCAATGTTTCAAACCACACCACCCACCGCTGTCCATTTCGGAAGAGTCCCAGAAGCACGTCTCCACTTGGTTCAGCTGGGGAATACGCAGCTGTTCTACTTTTGACGGACACTGCGAGCAGCCCACGTCAATCCACACTGAGCAGCTCGAGCTGGCCGGAAGCAAGACACAGAAACAGCATAGAGAATCTGGTCGTGAAAACAGACAAAAGCGAAACAAATTAAGTGCGTAGCATATTTACACATTTAGAAGCACCTAAACCAAAGAAAACGACCAAATCTGAGCAAGTAAACGAAGTCTGGCGGGCTAACCATTCATACAGCGCTGTGCCCACGACGTGACAGAGATGTGCTCGGTGTGGTCTCAACCTAACTCGACCAACAACTGTCTTGAGTTGTGACAGGTTGCAAGTCGTAATCATGGGAATCTTCCCCATCTCTACCATCCATCGCATACGACATGACTTATAGTCCGTTTTCACAACAAACATGTTGACTTGCCATAGTAGGAAAAGCACAGGTGTTACTTTACATTAGTGACTGCTCTGTTCTATTCAAGTGCTGCAGGAACACTGAATAGCTGCTGATTGCAACAATATTGTTAAAAACTTGTTTTTACAAAACACTGTGTGCATGTTCGTGCATGCCACTGTTTATCTGTATGAAAGCCTTGTGCTCAAACAGAAGATGTGACTACATTTTGGAGCACCTTGCGGCATATATTTGCTTATAAAAAGGGGACTTTAGGCAGCTTAAGTGTCTCTTGTATAAATTAGATTTTGTAATGACAATTCGCAGGCTTTAACCTGCAAATTTAGAGCAACCAACATCTCGATGAGTGGCAGTAAGAAAATATGACTTTAATTAAACAGACACAAAGTAATAAAAAATCAGAGTCAACAAGCGCAGGAGTCCCTAAGGCATTGGTCCTTGGTTTCCTTATTCTCCCACAGGAAGCCTGGTCAAATGGAGCGAATAATAAATTGGATTACTCTTATCAGCGGGTAGTCAATCTGTTGGCCCTGTGTTTGAGCCCGGGTCTTTATGGCCAGTAATGATCATTAAACAGTGAGAAGGCTTTCATGGTCTCAGCACAGTTTACAGATGAGCTGCAGCAGGAGGCCCGTTGATGTGGGACAAACAGAGAGGAGGAGGAGAAACACACACTGCAGACACTTAGCTCTCTCCTGCTGAACTGTATGTGAATCCTTTCTGGGTGTGAAGGTCTACTGTACTGCTATGGCTGGTCTTACAAAGCATTGAACAAAAGATGATATACACTGATAACCGAGGTGGTAATCCCCTGTCTCTGTTCAAAGATGCTCTCTGGTGTCAGATGTGAATGTTCTCCTTGATCTTTCTCCAGTTGTTCACTGACTCCTGGTCGATGACCTTTCACCTCTTCTTAGTGGATGCTCAGAGAGGTTTTGGGCTGGTGTTCACAGACAGCTGATGTCTGTTTCTAGTGTGCATTCAATCTCTTGACCAGGTTTAAAGTCATACACCACTTCAGTGTTCCTCTCAAGGGGATCCTGTCTTTAGACTTTAGCATCAGAGACCTTAAGATGTTAAATGTTGGGTGGCAGTAGCTCAGTCTGTAGAGACTTGGCTTGGGAACCAGAGGGTGGCCGGTTCAAGTCCAGCATGGACCAAAATATGGAAGGTGGACTGTAGCTGGAGAGGTGCCAGTTCACCTCCTGGACACTGCCGAGGTGCCCTTGAGCAAGGCACCGAACCCCCCCAAATGCTCGTAGGGCGCTCCTCTTGGGGCTGCCCATCACTCCACCACCTCTCTCCACATTGCATGTCAATGAGCCCTTTGTGTGTGTGTGGTTGTGTTTCGGGGTTAAAATTCATGTAAAAAAAAAAAAAAAAAGTGAAAAAAAGAATTTCCCCTTTGAGGGATTAATAAAAGTATCTCTTCTTCTTCTAAAAGTGCTGACTGAGGTGTTTTCAATGGTTGATTTAGTAGTGTTTGATTTAGCATTCTCGTGATCCACTGATGACAAAGTGGGCATGTGGAGGTAAAGGGACACTGTTCGTTGGATGATGTGAAATGTAGGATCCAGTCCTTTTGTAGAGACTAGGTGTCACAGGGTCACAGAGTTTAATTCACAGAGTTAGATGTGACATATTTGAGAAACAAACGGCAATGGCAGCAACAGAGCTTATCCTTGGGAACAAATGCACAGTGTCAAACATTATGAATCAGACAGGCCAGAAATTCCTTGACCCCAGACTCTATAGTATAGACAGAAATGTTCATTTAAACTTGCAGACCATTGTACCATCATAACTTCAGTGGACAGATTATTATTGACAGAAGGTATGAGCCCTACAGACTTCCAGACTGATGGTAGTGTTGACACCACTGTGAATGATCTTTCTAGAGAGTGGTTGCAGCTTTCAGTCTGATTTTTTTTATTAATCTTTTTTTTTTTTCCACTATGCATGACTACGTTGCCTCTTGCTGGTGATTTGTTGCCTCCTGCTATAAGCCTTGTGCACGGCATCTTGGCAGTCCTTCCTTTGCTGCCTCCCTGCTAATCCATTAATGGTCAGAGGTGGAGGGTGGGTGGACCTGAGGCGGGCTGAATGAAGGTTGAATGAAGGCCTGGTTGCTTAAACCCACCTGTAATGGCACCCACCTGTCAATCAAAGCATCCATCCTCGTAATTAACTTTAAGCCTTAATATAATGGCTTTATATAACAGGTGATTTCTATAAAAAAAATCACCCTCAGTATAGTTGTCATGAACAAGGAAAGAGACCAAAACTGCTTTATTTCTTTATTTTTGAACTTTATTTCTGCTGTGAAGTTGGACATTTTAACATGGGGACTTATGGAGACTGACTTGTTTTGTAGTCAGCCTCAAGTGGTCGTAAGAGAAACTGCAGTTTTTGGCACTTTCGCAATGGCTTCACTTCAGTCCTTCCTCATACATTTTGGGCATCTAATGTTTAATATCCTGAATTCTAGTGACATTTCTGGTACCAATTCCTGGTGGATCTTTATTTTTGTAAAGGAAAAGACATTTTGGTCATAACTAGAAGTGAAAAATAATTTATGCATCCATCCCTTGATCTGGGTTGAAAATGTAATGGGTTCTCCTTTGGTCAATGCTACATTGTTGTATACAATCAGGCGCCAGTTTATTAAGTATAATTGGCTAGAATAAAAGCTAATCAGCTAACTGGCTAGAATTGGCTAATACAACAGCCTAGGCTGTTGTATTAGCTGATTAGCAGAAACCTGTCTGTATAATAAGTTTATATTACACTTCAGACATCAGAAATAACCCTGAAAATGTTTAAATGACTAAAGTGCATTAAAAGTAAAAGATTTTTAACATTTGACAATAGACACATTCTGTTGGTTTGAGTTTTTAAGAATAATAACTAACATACCACTCCATGAAAATAACAAATGAGTATTTACCTAGCCTACAGTAAGCTAACACTGCAGCATTCTATGCTAGACAATTAACTTTGTATTCTGTGTCATGTGACCTACTCTAATTGTAAAATGTGTCATGAGATAACTTTTGTTCTGAATTGGTGATATATAAATAAAAAAAATAATACAACTGAATTGAACTGAATGTATCAGGTCCACAAATCACATGTTCACCTTGACTTACTACAACAGTGGAATAGTCAATAATATATGATAGGTCTCTTTACACACGTTTTACAGGCTTTGCACAAATGTTAGCGGAATGAAGGAGCACAAAACCATTGCTTGGGGGAGTGTTGTTGACACCAACTTGATCCTGTTGAATGTTCTCAAGTTTTACCAGTGCTGTTGTTTCATCAGCCAGGCAGCTCCCCATGATATCAATGATGGGAGATGGATAAGCTGTTTTTAATTGGTCATAAAAATATAGAATATTAAAAGGTAAACACACACACACACACACACACACACACACACACACACACACACTTGGACATTCGGACAAGAAGATGGGATCAAACAACCAAACCCTGTGATCAGTACACTGTACTCAGTGTGACGTCTTTAGACTTTAAACAAGTAATGTTTATGTAATTAGTAATGAATGAGTCAACTCTAGTTTTGTGCTGTGGTTCGGAGTTTCAGTGTACTGATTCACAGATATTTATGAACTAATCCGTACCTAATGATTCATTAATACGTATATATTAATACAGTATCTGTTCTCCAGTAACTCATCATTATCTACTATACAGTCCTCAGTTCAGAGTTACTTGGGAGCTCCTTATCAATAACTTATTAATTATCAGACCATTTATGATTCATGATTGATGATGACCATTATTCACAGTTTTGTGCAGCGTTGTGTGTTAGCGATCAAAGGAAACAATGTACAGTAGATTACTCAGCTGCTGTTTTGCCCTCAGTATGACGACGGTGTGTTCAATGGACACGTCTTAATTTCCTCTCTGTATTTATTGACAGCACTGGCTGCTGCTTCGTGATGTTGCTGTTGTTGTTTTTGTAGTAATATTAGCATGGTTTCAGTGGCTGTTTGATGGAACTACAGGAGTGGAAGTTAGGGTCATGTGTCTGTGCTCGAATGCATTTCATGAATACATGAATAGGTCACATTCAGGCTTAAACGAGTTGTTACAGTGAATTGCTCCTAAATGATTTAAATTGATACTTTTATTTATTTATGATTTTGGTCATTTCTTTAACCACTAAAACTGAATCTGCACCCTGATGAAGCAGTCTCATTCCCTCTCAGCATCTTCCTCCTCACTCTTCTCTTCAACACAAACACTAATATCACTGAACTTTACACATAAAGCCCTTTCATCTTTGCATCATAAATAATTGTGAAATTGTTGTAAATATCCAAATAGGAGCATTTAAATTGTCCAAGTGCTGGAGGGGACAAAGCCAAATGTAGGTCAAAGAACAGATTCGCATTAAGCCTTTTCCATATGTATGCTGATGATTTAAGGGCGCAGAAATTCACTTAAGAGTGCAGAGCGGAGGGAAATCATGCACGGGGCCTGCACCAAGAAATTGGTTACATATTGAAGTAACACTGTGTTTGAAATTGAAAGCAGAAAGCAGAAAGTCCAAATAAATCAAGAAAGAAAAACAAGCAGAACTGTGTGTGTGTGTGTGTGTGTGTTTCTTTCGCATCAGGATTGATGGCGGCTGAACTTGTCCATCAGTATTATAAAACAGTCTGCAGTGAGTGTGAAACCTGAAGCACCAGACAAGTCCAAGGAAGGATTTGCAAGAATTATCTAGATCACTGGAAGTTTTAATCTCATGCAATGAGATGTGTCTTTTCTGGAGGAGGACATGACTGATGATTTACTGAAGAAAGAAACTCTTCATAATTTGAAACATAACTTTTCTTCTCAGCCTGCCTCTTCTTGTCGAGGTGTGAGTCATATTGTCCTTGACAAAGAAAGACATTAATAGAATTCAGCTCTCCAGTGTTTTAAATGCACAAAATTTCTTCCCTCAGTCAGTGATTTGAGTGAAATTGATCATGATGCAAAGCAGACTCTGGAGAGTAAGTCATTAATTTCATGAGGCCCCCCACACAATAGACCTTGAGCCGTGTCCCAGATGTGAACAATGTTCTAGTTCTGTTTTGAGCGTATAGTATTTTTTTATATTGGAATGACGACAAGAAGACCTACTTGAAATTTTCAAAAGTAAGGTTTGGAGTGTAATAAATGTGTGTTGGACTGGTGTGGAAGGAAAACACAGCTGTTAAATAACCACAGGATAAATGGATATGCAGTACAACAGGAAAATATTCATCAGATGAATGGCAGCTATTAAACAATTTATTCATCCACTACACAGAGCTCCACTTCTAGCTTAACAAACCACTCAAACATGGAATAGAATAGAATAGATACTTTATTGATCCCTTAAGTATTTAAAAGGTACTTGACTCACCCTGTCAGTGAGACTATGAGACTTATAGAAAAATAAAAATGACAGTGGTGCTGGGGTTAGCATCGTTACCTCACAGCAAGAAGGTTCTGGGTTTGAACCGCCAGTTGGCCAGGGACTCTGTGTGGAGTCTACATGTTCTCCCCGTGTCTGTGTGGGTTCTCTACAGGTACTCCAGTTTCCTCCCACAGTCCAAAGACATGCAGGTTAGTTGGTGACTAAATAGTATGCACGTGTGAATGTGAGCGTGAATGAGTGTTTGTGTCTATGTGTTTTACCCCCTGCCTGCCAGTATTTCACACACTGCCCGTAAACGTTTGAGAGGGTTGCACTTAGTTTTTGATGACATCTAGGTATTATTCCAATGGAGTCAGTTTGGATAGGAGTGTCTGCAGAATAAATAACACATAAAGAATATAGTATTTCACGTATTGACACTCAACATTGACTTTAGATGCAAATTGTGCCCTGCAGAATAATCCATTCTAAACATAATTTTAGGGAGACTGGGCTGCTACTTAACATGCATCAGACTTGTAATGAATTTTACAAACCATCAGAATAATTGTAACTGAATTTGAGAACATGAATTTGGGGTGTACTTGTTTTATGTTCAAAGCGAACTTTAGTAATATAGACACAGAGCAAGAAAGAAAGAAAGAAAAAGAAAGAAAGAAAGGACCGCACATCCTTCCAACAATAACACGCACCTTGGCATTGAAGGTTTACCAGTTGGACGTTTGGCTCCAGCATGGCTCCAGATGCTTTTGGTAAGAGTCAGACAAGGACTAAGCAAATCTTCTGCGTAAGTCTGATAATACTGACTTTAGTGACAAGCCTTGAAGATAATATGAAACACCAGAGACACTCGCAGACAGAGAAATCTACTCTGTTCTACAGTAAAATCAATATGTCAAACCTACCACACGACACTTTGAGCACTTTGAGCGCTGTACAAAAGCAGAGAGTTGGGTAACCTTTACATACTCACTCATCAGACTGTCACTTAGTCTGTGTGAAATTTTGTCTTTACTTACTATCCTGACAGGTTGATCTCCGTCCTTCCATCTGTCCCTCTACTGTGTGGCACTTCTATTAAAGGTGTCAGGCAGCACCCACATTACCATTCAGTGTAGCACTGTGGAGGAATGAGGCCAGGGAGGGGGCAGACACTTCAAGCCTGGGGAACATTAAAAAAAAAACACTTTGAAAGGAAGCTCTGAAATGGTATACAGGAGCGATGGGACAAATATCTTATACAGCAAGAAAAAAAGAGTCATTGAGAGGGTTTGCTAAGTGAGTGATGAAAAGAATAATCACCCAAAATCATGAATGCATGAGACATCATAACTGTACTGCTGTCACAAAGATGAAGCCTGTAGACAGTAAAAAACTCCTCTCCCCATTTGTACGATTCATCACTGTTCTCTCTTTACAACATGTTTCTTTTCTAGAGCTCATACCAGAGGTTCTTGTTTGTACCTAAATACATATGCCTAATACCTTCTTATATTTAACTGACAAGCAGCCATTATGACTCTTAATAGAAGGTGACCTTGCTTCTGACAATGTCTAACTTTGACATGAGAGACTGCTCATTCCCCATCAGCTGTCTACCTTTGAACTGTGACCACAACTGTTCCCCATGCTTCATTTGGAAGCTTCATTCAAAACCTTTTTTATTTTGTTCACACACACACACGCACACACACACACACACACATACACACACAAATATGAATGAGCTAAAAGTGGTGTTCTAGAGATATACTGTTGTAAGAACTGTGATAATGATAATAATCTTCTGTCCTTTACCTCTGTCAGATTTACGGATAGCAACAAAATAGAACATTTTATGTTTTATGTTTTATGTTATGTTAAATTTTTATAGATTTGTATATGTACTTGATTTGTACTTTATTTGATTGTCAGCAGTGAAAGGGAGCTACAAACCTTGAGTTCTTTCCAAATGAAAATGCAGTTCTTTTTCTGGGATGACCAAATATTGTGGGTACCCATTTTTTTTCATTTATTCCTACAATTATTTCTACAGTCCACTCATGATGACCAACTCAAACTGCCCTTTCTATGATAAAGGTCTTGAGACACTGAAGGCCTTTCAGAAGAGAGTGTGCGTTGGTTCAGACAGCTGATTATTTTTAAATGTCTTTTTACTATATACCCCTGAATTGAAATGATTTAACCTGTTACTGACAGTTCTATTAGCTGATGATGAATGTAGCTAATGAGCTTGGAGGCATGCCCCGTCAGGCTTTTAAACAAGCTTGTTTCAGATTAGATTAGTTTTTTTTTTTGTCATTGCACAAAGCACAGGTACTAAGACAAGCTGAGTTTGACCTAGTTTATCTAGAATATCTACATCCCTTTATTGTGGAAAAAACTGACAATAAGCACATCTGAGGTGCTGCAGTAAGGTAGGTGAAAGTTGAAGCAGAAAAGGGGTCTGTAAACTGTAATGTTGTTGACAACGTGTCTAATCACCTCACTGTGTTTCTTGCCTTGCAAATCATATCCCAAGGTTGTTTGAAGAAACAAACTCTGGGCGGTTACACAATGCAGCCACTTCACCAGTAAGGTTAGTAACTGATGTACCTACGTGCCTCCTTGACAAGAACAGTGCTGCAATACCAGCTGATACTATTTAGGTGCATGAGCCTGAGTCTATCTTAGTACGAATTAAGTTAGAGCTGTAGTACACCTCGGATAGGTCACCAGTCTATGATGAAATATATAGACAGCTAAACACAATTTTATCTTGTTGGAATCAAACCCATAGCTGCTGCAGCAAGGACTGAACCTTTATACATGATGCAGGCTTTATAGCTATCTGGGTGCCCCATCTACAAGAAATTTAGTTTGAACTGTATATCTTTGGACAGGTGGTCTGGAACACCTGGAGGAAACACAGACTTGAGGAAACCAACGATCAGAACCCAGCAGTAAATGCTGGCCTCCAAACAGGTTTATTAAAGCCATTTTTTCCTGACAGGTGTTTTCCCCACTGGCAAGGAGTGTTTGGGGGAACTCACGGTAAAGTTGAAAGAAAGCTCTGGGTACATTATTTTACCGTCCAACCAGTCTATGCTCGGGGTAGTACTCTCCAAAATCAAAAGAGAACTTTAGGTGGGCTTTCAGCACTAAACATTTGTTAACTGTAACTGCTAGTGTTACCGTGGTGTTCATAAAGTTCATAAAGTTGGCAAAATAGATCATACAAAATAATATTTTGTTAATGTTGTTGCAGTCAGCATCAACATGATTTTTTAACGATGATCAATAAGCTAAAACTGTCAGGTAAAGGAAAACAGGATTGTGGCAGACAGTCTACCCATTCTGCTCCTCAGCCTCACTGCATTTCCATTTCCAGCTTTACAGTTGTTGCCATCCTCCATCCGTCCCTCTGACTTTCCCACGTGTCCTAGTCACCTGACCCATATCAACTGACTCACCTGCTTCTCATTCTCCAGTCATCATATGTGAGTGTACGTGTCACAGGTTTCTTTAATCTCGGGTACACAAGCACGGCAGGCTTTGTTAAAATGGGGGTGATGGAGGGGACACAGTCTGTAACAGGGATCCCAAAAGCTGGCCAGACAGTCTATGGTGTCCCCTTTAGTGGGGGTTCAGACAGCATCAGGCGCCGCGGTGAAAATGGAGGTCTTTCAATTAATTTCAGTGGGGGTTGTGCGTTTCCACACTGGCAGTCTGCAACGCAGGGGTTGCTGCAAAAAAACAGACTGGCGTGCGGGAGGTAAGTTGGGCCAGATCCAACTTTGGGAAAAACAGAGCCCCGCGTCACGCTCCACAAACCAATCAGACACTCAGATCGGTCAAACCTCCACAGACAGCCTGAAATGTCTCTGAAGCAGAGACTATCCAGGTGGAATCATGGACTAAACTCTGATAATATAACTCTGTGTGTTCTGACTTTATTTATTTCATGTACCAGCTTCCCATGTACCAGAAATTTAATTTGATTTGTGTCCGATGGTTTGAGAGAGGGTGGTGCAAGGTGGAGTGAGGCGTTGACGGAACGGCTACGGCTACCTGGTGCGCTCCTGGTGTTGCTGCTGCAGTCAGCTGGTAGCAGCGTGCTAGATATACTGGCTGTGTGCTCTGGTGAGCCGGCTCTGGAGTTGCCTCAGGAAAGGGAGGACACACAGGGTAAAGGCACCAATTCTACCCACACAACGGGGCATCCAAGTCTGTTTTTACTCAACGCTCAGCCAGCATGTCTTTTGCCGATCCCTTTTCCTCTGGCGTCCTTTCCCTCTCTGCCGTCTTTGTTTGCCTCTTGCCAGTTCTCCCCAGTCCTGCTCTAATTCCTCTTTTGTCTGTGTGGTAAGGTGTTTGCTACCTGGCCACAGGTGCGCCAATTTACTGCAGGGGGAGGTCCTTCAGACACTCAGGAGAGAAACACTTCAAACAGTGAATCACACACACAATTAATAAGAAAACAATAAAACAATACAGTGCAAATAACCACACAAAAAGGTCTCTCCTGGTCACTTTGTGACATACGTATCTACCTTGCTTGTTTACACAAATAGTTGCATTCTTCAGGTAGAATTTTCATTCCAGCCTCCTCCACATCTTCCAGTTTCTGCTACCAGACCTCTGGTGCTTCCATGGGCCCTCTTGGCACAGTCCAGCAGTTCACCGGCTAGTCCTTTGCTTGATTCCCTGCCAGCTAGAAACACCTTCCAACCTTCCAGTTTGCTACAGTAGTGTCGTTACTCAAGTCCCTTGTCAACATGTAAAAAAGGGAAAGCATTCCTGCCCATCATATGTTGAGAAGTGTGTGTATCATTGCTCCTCCAGCAGCACTCTCATCTGGCGTGGGTTTTCCAGCAGTCCCATTACACTAGCCCTCCTTCCACTGACACTGCAGTAAAACATTCATTCTTTTCAGTGCCATTCAAGTTAATCTTGGATGTGGGTTCCTTGTCAAGTGTAAATATCAAATCAATTCAGCGTTTGTATACATGGTTGCACAAAGGCTTCTCGTTTGCATCGCATATTTGTGGTAATTTTGCACAGCTGAATGAAATGTGAAATCCAAGCATAGAAATATTTTAGCAGGAGTGTGTGTGTGTCCTTTTTTTAATTAAATGTCTTATCTGATGTGTGTTATCAATTACTCTCCATGTGTGTTCACTATATTGATCCATCTCACAACACCCAAACGCTCACGCTCAATACCTCCTGCTCGATCTCATGTCTTATTGTTCCTGTGTATCAGTGATGATGATGATGATGATGATGATGATGTGCATATGGGAGAACGGTTGGAATGCAATGATGATGTATGGACTGACAGCATTCAGAACTGTAAAGAGATGTTCAGGTGGTACTGTGAGTTGAGAAAACAGGCAGTGGACAGACAGAAGATCTTCAGAGGGCTGATCATGATTGCTTTGTTTCTGAATCCTGTTACTCGTCCTTGGGTTTTATTCCTATAGCTCTCGTTCTATCACTCATAAATTATTGATGAGATCTCTTAACACAGAAACAAAGCTAAATGGGTCCAGTGGTTGAAAATACATGAGCGGTCAGTCAGACATCACAAACCTTTTAGTCTGACTCTTCTAAACTTATTTGGAAGAGAAAATGACTCCTCCTTGACTACTGTACTTGCTGTGCTTATGTTCTGTGTACACAGTCTTTTTTTTAAAAGGGGCTGATCAGCTGCATTTTGGTGTGTGGTTTTGTCAGTGTGATCTTCAGTTAAAGTGGTTTAGATAATAAATGTAATAATTCAGCTTAGTGTAAGTTCAGCCAAGTCTACTCACCCTTTTCTGCATCCCATTGTTGACTTTAAAACCGATTTCTGATTCTGACCAGGATCGTCTCCAAGAGGATCCAGTCCCAAGTACTGATATACTGCCAGAGATTGCTCACGTCGGAGGCCCTGTATAGTTCTATGAGGTGGCTCCCCTACAGAAGAGGCAATCAGCTGCGAGTATCCTCTTCTTCCTATGCAAGACTCAGCTACTGCTCTCAAGTCAAGCCTGCAGATCCCTGGTTAAACAGAAATGGTCCGTTTCTGTGTCGGTAATCCGTCTACCATGAGAGACTGCTTGATTCTTATCTGGCTCTGTTTAGCAACTTCAATCTGAATTATGGCAAGAATATTATCTATCAATACCACAAATCCTCCTCCTGAAAAGCTACTCTTTATATTGCTCAAACACTTACTTGTACTGCTGTGCTCTGGATATTGAATTATTTGTGATGATCATTAGATCAAAGCATTTCCTGCATCACCTGCATGAATCAAGGTCACTCTGCTTTCCTCTGCCACACAGTGCTGTTTCAGCCTCCATCCGCTGCAACTTTGCTGTTTCACAACCTCTCCACAGCCAGCGAGCCAACACACCACTGACACTCATGGCTGACAGCTGCTTCTTTTACAGTCACATTTGCAACAATTTCAATGAAAATGTTTGTTGTTCCCCAAGTGCCATTTTCTTAGCAGTGGCAAAGATGCTCGCCTTTAGTCCGTCTGCCTCCAGCGCATCATTCCACCCTTGCTCCCTTCACAGCAAGAGAACAAATGTGGTTCAAAGACATTCTGAACAATCATCCTTCCACACCAAGAATGTCCATTCTTCAGCAGCAGAACTGTATTTCTCTTTTGTTATATTAATGAAAGGAAAGATTAATCACAGATCTGTCCACTCATTTGACCTTAACCTTCTTTCTTGCTTCATACCTCTGTCGACAAGACCATTAAATTAGTAAAGCTAGCAGGACAAGACACTTGGCTTTCCAAAGCAGACATTACAGATGCTTTCAAGGTAGTTCCCATTCACTCCTCTCAGTGGTGTCTTTTTGACATCATCTGGGAGAAAGAAATATTACTGCGGTGTGCCTGACATTTGTGTGCAGGAGCAGCCCAAGCGTATTCAATTTAGTTTCCCAAGGTGATTATGTTAAACAGGATTCCTTTGGTTGTTCATCTGCCAGATGATTTCTTTTTGATAGATCCCCCACATGACAGCTCAGGCTTCTTTCTATCCAAACGTTGTTTTTATGCCCTCTGGGTCGTCCTGTTAGATCCAAAAAATTGGTTCAGACACACACCTGGAGTTCCTCAGCATCACACTGAATTCTACTGAAATAAAAGCGTCCCTTCAAATTGATAAATTGCAGTCACTAGTGATATCACTAAGCCTTTTTGGATTTCTGAAAAAAAAATCACAAAACAGTTGCTCTTCTTCTGCTGTCATCTAAACTTTATCATGTGCGTCATCCCTCAGATGTGATCATTCATCTTCAGTTTATTGAACATGGTGTCTGCATGATCTCATTTCTGATGTTTTGTTGACGTTGCCATGCCATGTCACGTAGCGCTGAGATGCGTATACATTTCCAAACCTGGCCCCGACATTATCACTAGAGGGTCTCCTCTCCCATAAATATCATGTCTTTTCGTGGGAAGCATCATGATGGTCTTCTAACTTTATCATCACAACGCATTTGCATATTGTCTTTCAGTCTCAACTTCTAGACATTCTGGAGCATCTGTCCAGAGGCAGATCCCCAAGTTCCCCCTCTCCAATACCTAAACCAAAGAGTCAGCTAAGATTTACACGAGGAAGGACCTCTAAAACTTTTCCTCCTACTTCGAAATAGTGTTTTCTCTACTTATATTGATTTTCCACTTGATGCTATATTTCTGTTGTCTTTTTTGTGTTTTCCAGATGTGCCAGATTAACTTCCCCTTAGCTATTCAACCGTAACAGAGATATATTTCATTTTCTGATTTGGCTTTTCATTCTAGTTATTACAGTCTACATCTTGAGCATTTTAAATGTGGAGGTGCTTGTTCCATAATCATCGCTTGCATTGATTCTTTTTTTACCTTTTCAATTCTATGAAAAAGTTCTTACAAATTAGACCAAACACTGGCTCCCTTTCTCCACTATTTCTCACCCCAGGAAAGCTCCCCTTATCACAATCCTGGTTTAACTATAATCCTCATCAAAAGTAAACTATAAGACATTTCAGCATTATTCAGGCCATGTTTTAGGTCAGGCTCTGCTACTTCTGCTGCCAAAGCATTTACTTTACCTGCAACAACTGGAGCCGTGTTCATCCTCTGCACCCTTACTGTCAAGTGAGTTGAGATCCCTAAACTGCTAAAACCAGCATAAAAGTAGTATAAGACTCTCAATCAGGCCCTAAAGTGGAAAACAGGGGACTGTCCATCGTCAGTAACAGATAAAAGGTTAAGAACGGGACGCTAAGGGACTCTCCGTCTGAATGAGGCAATACACAGAGATTATAATATCCAAAAGCTAAATAATGATTGAAGTTGATTCTGTATTAAAAAAATTGATGTTGCGATAAATGTAACAGTGGAAAGGAACTGATTATTTGATTATTAATAATTATGAGTGTATGAAAGCAAGTTAGAAACTAAGAGAAATAAGGTTAAAAGTAAATCATTTTGAAATGTTGAATAAGGAACTCGATGACAGGAGCAAAAAGGGGAAGTTGTATGGCACAGACAGGATACACCTGGACGGACTGGAGGAGAGGGTTATTTACACAATGTACAACTTGGTGCTATTCTGCATGAGTGCATGTGAGTAAGGCATGCTATTCAGTAGGAATGCGAATATGAGTACAGATTTTTTAATAATTAGATATATAGTTAATCATTATTAGAGGATGTGAATAATCAATTTTGAATTGAATTAAGCTGTATGCTTGCCCCTGCTAAATTTTGCAATAAATATATGAACTGCAGTTAAAGATTAAATTAACTGTCATCAGCAGGTGCTGGAAAATGACCAATCATAAGAGGGCAAGGGTCAGCCTTGGTCTCCGCCCCCAAACTGTCAAAAGTCCTTGCTTCGAGCAAGCAGAACTCCACCGCGAGCGAGCACAGGGGGGAGAGAGAGCGAGAGCGGGAGCGGAAGATCAAACAAGTGCGAAATCTGCACGCGTGAGCCAAAATAATTAAGGGTGAAGCAGTCTGTACTTTTCACAGAAATAACACTGAAAATGAAATCAGTCTTTATTCAGCCTCGTCTCATGAGATTTTTTTTATGTGAGTTCCTACCACCACCCTTAGTGAGGGAAACTGTCCATCCTGGCTCCCAGGAGGATGGAGAAGATGAAGAGAGATGATGAGTATTGGAGATGAGCTGAAGATAATAATGGCTGCAAAGATCCAGTGAGGGAATGATGATGAAGTTTGGAGGTGGAACCAGGAGGCAGCCAGTGGGATGACGGCTCAAGCAACACATTCCTGTCTGTAGAAGAATCTCCTCATAACTCACTATTTATCATTAGCAAATACATAACACAATTTTACATAATACACATATTTCAATTTGTCACTTTTACTCAGAACCTCAATGAATCTGTCCAGTTCACTAAACTAGTTTACCAACAATTTACCAATCACAACAAAAGGACAGAAAATATATGAACTTTTTTTTTTTTTAACATAATAAAACAACAATTTCTCAAGGTTAGCAACAACCAAAGTGCTAATTTATGTTTAGCTGCAGCTAACTCACTGGCATATTCCACATACACACCGCTCAGACAGGGTTGGCAACTCAGGGATGCTTCTCTTCCAGACTTTAAAAAACTCTTCTGTCTTTACATCTTCATCAATGATAGGTTTTTCTTTTCATTAGGTTAGTTAGACTTCTCCAAACTTTGGGCACAGGAGCTACCTGCTGTCTGTCCTGTAGACGGGAGAGAAAAAACTCTCCACATGCACTCCTATATCTCTATCTCTACCGCTCAGTTACACCACGACCACAACTGGCTATTCTAACAGTACACCTGTATGATGATGCTTCATAAGTTCTTTTCAGGCTACCTGGTTACACTAACAACACAGAAAAAAAAACAAACAAAAAAAACAAACAATAACTGAGGAATAGCTATTTTTAATGCTCTGCACATGCCTGTTGACCTCTCAAAACTTTTTACACCTGTTTGATCAGATGTCACAACATTTCTAAATGAACTGCGTTTCCCTTTTAAATATGCAGAATTCTTTTTATAGGTGCATAATCATTGAAGGCCACCCTTGAGTCATCAATGCTGTGCTGGAACACTTTTCCAATTTCATATGCGATGGAGAAATTGCAGGGAACAATGCATGTTCCCTTTTATCATCTGTAGGAAGACGATTGTCCAGTTATCAGTATCATGTGGATTAGCATGCTTTAGTGGTTTAGTAAACAAAAGAAGATATAAAATACATATAAAAACATATCCTAATATTGATATAATATTGATGCATGTGCTGTGCAGTGTTGTGCAGGATTTTCTCTGCAATTATCAGTTACCATGTTTCAAAACATTTTGGAGCAGCCCGCCATGAGACCCATATCATCCAGAGAATGAAAAACAATTTTTAAAAAAGAATTCAATGTGACAGCTATCATACTAATACATGATGGTTATAATATACTCTTATGCTCTGCCCTGTACAGGACCGTCTGTATATATGTCTCCACCTGGCTGTGTGGCTGAGAATCTCTCTCTTCAGATGTGGTAGATTCTATAAGACACACATAAAAATATTGCCAGTACTGATACGGGTGTACCATTTCCTGGTGTGTGTGCCCATTATCTTCTTGCCTTTGCAGCGTCCTCTTGGATCTGCAAAGAGAAATATAGATATATATAACATTTTGTCTTTCATATGTTCTATTTTACACACAATATGTGAGAAGTTGCGGCAGCTTAAATGCATAAAGGACACTATTAATTATATTTCTATACACATCCACATCATCTTCAGAAAAGATTTCTAGTTACATCAATTCTGCTGAAGCAGTTCAAAAACTGCTCATGCTAACACTGCCTCATCTGTCTGGTATCTTGTATCTGTTTTCAAAGTAAGAATATTCTGAACCAAAGAAGCCAAAGCCTTTTTGAGGTGAGTCTGTAAACATAGAAAAACCGAAGTCCAATAACAAGTAGAACTGTGTTGTACATGTTGAAGCTGGTTAAAGAAGAAGTTAATTCGTGATTCACTCTGGATGCATTGTGTTTTTTTTAAGGAGCACCACTTCCTCATGTCTGTGTACAAAAATAAATCTGTTTTTAAGCAACTCTCCAAACGTCTGTACGAGCTTTGACACCAACATTTAGATGAGGCAATGTCTGTTCAGTTGTGACCACTGCCCTCATTAAGGCTTTCATGAATCTACGTCAGACTGCGAGAATCTGACAGGTACCCTGAGAAAGAAGACAAGCCCAAGTCTTAAAGAGTGTAACTTACAATAACTGGAGCTAGATGGAGTACATGCTGTGTGTTACTCTGTGGAGAATGTGGCAGGACGTGTGGCAGATTAGAGATTATATGTGGAGTAGTAGGTGGCACAACATTTCCAATCTATACAGAAAATGAAGAAAGACATATATAATGAAGAGAATAAAAAAAGATTAAATCAAAAATAAATATAAATGCTTAATTTTCCCATTATTCCATCCTGTGCCATTACCGTTGGTGTGACAATGTTGTGCTTAAAGTTTGTGGTTTCAGTTAAAATGACGGTATTGATAAAATAATGAGACGCTTCCTTGTCAGGGTTAACACAATAAACACATGGTAAGGACAGAAAACAACAAGTCTAATTTTTTGTCTCTCGACTTTGTCATTCTATAATAGCGACACCTGGCTTCCTCCTTTGCTCTCCTCATTCTTCTGGCCACTAAAGTGCTTCTTCACTTGAACATCAGCATACAGTATGTCATTTGAGGCCACATGCTGAAATGACCCATGCCGTGGTCTCATGGTGATTGTGAAGGCCTTAGCGTATGATTCGCATGCTCATTAAACTGTGCAGCCCTCTTGCCTGCATTAATTATGTTTCTCCATTCATGAATTGGGTTTGCTTCAGTTTTATAACCTGTAGATATTGTAATAAAAAACCCTTTTGTAATGCAAACAAGTATTTATGAAATAATTTTAAAAAATGTAATAATAAAAATAATGTATTCTATGGGTCATCAATGTGAAATCAAATATATTTTTTAAACGTGAAGAGTCATTATCTCCTTCTATGATGTCTGACTAATACCACGTCCTGACATTGTGTATACATTTGAATACAGTGAGTTGTCTTTCCTTTTTTTTTATATATAGCATCAAATCATAACAGAAGTTCTCTTATGACACGCTCCATATAGAGCATGTCTAGACCGTACTATATTTTTTTATTTACAGAGACCCAACAGTTCCCACCATGAGTGAGCAGTTGAAATGTACAGAGAGAGATAGAAAATATAAGAGAAGCATAACTAAGTATCTATCAAAAAGGAATGTCTGACACCGAAACCCCACAAGGCACGTCTGCGTCACGTCACAGCCGTGACACTGTTTTGGTCCATCCTCTACGCGACTTCAAACCCCACTGGGAGCGTTTCAGAAGCGTTTAGTCCGTCAGACTTTGTTTACTTGCTCAGATTTGGTCATTTTCCTGGTTTATGTGCTTCTGAATGTGTAAATATGCAACGTAGTTCATTTGTTTCCCATATGTCTGTTTTTACGATAAGTCAGTTTTCAAAATAAAACACGTGTTTTTTATTTTGAAAATTGACCAGAGTCTCTATGCTGTTTCTGCTTTTACAGTACGTATCTCATTCACCCATTCACACACATTCATACACTGATGGCATTAGCTGCCATGCAAAGTGCCAACTGCTCATCAGTTTCAGGAGCTAACCATTTATACACATTCTGTCTGTCTCCAGAAACAGAACTGGAAACTGGTATCACAGAAGAGGAGCCTGATTGCTAAAGGCATTCTGAGAGTGTTCAAGGAAGGTCATTAGGTACTTGGGTTATTTAGAGCAACATCACGTAGAAATTGTGTAAAGTGTAATCACTGTGGTAAATATGGGCAGCTATACTCAAGTATTTGTTCTGATTACATTACTTATGATCAAAAACTAGCGAGTCGACAACTTTGCTAACAGCCAAACATCATCAAGGTCAACAACACAAGACATAGCATACCATCTGCATTTCTTTGTGCCTGAAATCCTCCTCTACCCGGTGCTCTAAGCTCACAGTCTGCGAAACCCCTGCTAACAAACTGAGCTAAGATTAGCTGACAGCAGCTACAGTTGTCAGCAGTTTACTTCACTGTCCATCAGGAAACTCTGTAAATCACAGAGAGTTGAGGGGAGCAGCTGGAGGACATCAGAGGGAAAACCAGAAAACATTTTCTACATAAAATATGATCCAGTTTCACCAAAATCAGTCAAATAGCTGGTGGTGTGTGACTTAGTGCTGTAAAGCGTTACGTACATCACAAACACCTCAGGGTGATCATATCCGGTAAGCGGTAGGATTTTAAATTCTATTCTAGATTTAACAGGTACCCAATGGAAAGAAGCCAAAATGGGAGAGATGTGATTCTGAATTAGCTGCAAAGTCCAAAGAGACTTACTGGAGCAGCCTGACAACAGTTACAATAGTCCAGCCTAGAAGTAACAAATGCATAGAAGTAACAAATGCATGGACTAGTTTTTCTGCATCCGCTTGAGATACGATGCGTCTGATTTTGGCGATGTTACATAAGTGAAAGAAAGCAGTCCTTGAAATGTGTTTTATGTGGACATTAAAGGACAAATCCTGATCAAAAACAACTCCAAGACTCTTTACGGTGGAGCTGGAGGCCAGGGTGATCTCGTCTAAAGTAAGTAAGTCTCTGGAAAGAGAGTTTCTGAGGTGTTTGTGGCCAGTTACAACAAAGTCATCCAGGTTTTGGATGCAAATGAAACATACTAATAGCTACAATGATACTGTTGAACAATGAAACATGTTTGAATAAATTCTTCAAATGTTTTAAAATACTTTTTTCTTTGCTGTTTTCACAAACCTCTGAATGTTAACAAATACATCCTGTGTGATTTTCCATAAGACAGATATGCAGAATGAATGAATGAAATAACAATTGATACTCTACAGAACCTTCGCTATCTGTCTCCACCTTGTATTTGCTGCATATTAGGAAACTTTATTTCACAGGCCGACACAGCAGAGCTTACATAATTCACAGTGGTGTACCAGCCTGCTCAGCTGGGTGTTGTGTGTCCCGTCTGTGCATTGCTTTGATGTGTATTGTCTGCACTGTACTGACTGTATTGTAGCCTCTGGATTACCTCCCTGCTGCTGTGGATCGACAAGAAATATACCTGAGCAGGAATACAGCACCCTGTGGGAAATCATGCCATCAAACTCACAGGTGACATTTTCTCTTCTTTTTTCAGCTGCACAGCTCACTGCAAGCTGGTTTCATCTACCACTAACTTGCTGACAGACTCCAGTGATCGAGGAGGAGAGAGGCCTCAGGATGACAAAGACGGTGAAGAAGAAAGGTAAGAAGACTAAAACCTTTTCTCTGTTATTCTCCTGGACAGGACCTGGCCTTGATAAGGTCCTATAAGCATATAAGCAACAGTGAAGCTTCACTGCAGGCCTCCCTGGCAAGGAACAAGTCTGTCTGTGTGTCACTTGAGTCCCTTTCACACACACACTGCAGCCCTGAACTTCTCTTGATATTACCCAGAGGAGCTGCATGTAGGAACACAACTGTCTGAATCAGCTGGACTGAACATTAACCTGCTGAATGAGACGTGGGACCACGTCATACTTGTATTATAAAGAGTCTGCCTCTGTCCCAGAACTCAGCAGAAATCTCTTCAGCCCACAGAGATTTAATGAATATTAGCTATGCTATCAGCTACCTATGTGTATATAGTCTGGTTCTGGTCTTGACTGCGTCTCGCCTTGCCTCGTTCTTGGTCATGACTTGGTATTGGTTTAGGTTGTCTTCTCTACAACACTGGTCTCTGGTGTCAGATGAGAATGTCATCCACTGATTCACTGATTGGCTGATGACCTTTGACCTTTCCAGTGGATGCTGTGAGAGGTTTCATGTGATGAGCTGTCATGTGATGTCATTATGATGTCATACACCCCTCCAGTCATCCTGTCAGGAGCTGTGTCCTGTCTAGAGATCTTAAGCTATTGAACGGTGATGGCAGACACCTTGTGACATGACACTGTAACTGAAGACATCGAGACAGAAATAAAGGGAGGTAGTGTAAGAACCAGACAACCCAACAGTCTCAGCTCTTCCAGGCCGTATGAATGACGAGTGCTTTCCACAGCAGACTTGTCATTTCTGGCTCAGTGTGTGCTGCTCGGCTGGAGAATAGTGTGTCTGTGCTCTCTTTTGTCTAATTCACAAAGTATAATATCAGATTATTTTGGCAGTGGAGCCTGAGAAGATTTGTCGAAACATCCCTGGAGACCCACAAAAAATTCTTTCTGTCATAAAACAGCGTTGTGTCACAGGACAGGACACAATAGCAATCATCAAAGTAATGTTTGTCTTACCTTACGGGACCTTGAATTCTTGTATATTTTCTTTTTCTTTTAATTATGTTTCTATGAGCATAAATATGTGTATTGAAATTCATATGCATGTTATCAAAGTGTACTTTAAGTCAGTGAATAGTGTCTGTCCTATTAGCTCCCAATGGAAAAAAAGCCCACTAATTATTTTTAGTTACATAAAAAGTTGGAAACTATTTTAAATCAGTTGCCCCAGAAACGTGCTGCTCAGTTGGGACGTTTATGAGTTTCAGATTTTTATTTTATTTTTATTTTATTCCCATGGAATCTGCCTGTCTTTCTGCTCTCACATTTAAGGAATTCTCCAGTGATGTAAAGTCAAAGAAATATATCTGCCTGGAATTTGTTTTGACTTCAGTCCTTTTATGGCCAAAATTGAAACGCAAACACTGTGCAAACACACAAAACACATCAAGTTTTTCCAGTAGTCTTTCCAGAGGACTAAAAGATGCAGAACATGACTCAGACTCGCCCTTTGACCATTATGGTCCCAGGGGAGGACTTATTTTGCTACTATAATAAAGAGTGTTGCAACATTTGCTTGGGATGGCACTACAATGTTTGAGCACACTGCTATGTAGGTTTGACGGATGAGAAAAAAAAGACTGGTTTGACTGAACAATCAGTTCATTAGCAGCAATAATTCAACTGCTCTCAGAAACACAATATAAGTCTATTCCCAAATCAGCGACTTGCAAATCATCTGCAAAGCTAAACCTGCATAACTGTGGAGTACACACATGACCAACAAAAAGTCTGAAAATAAACAAAAATGATAGGATCAGATCATAGTAAATAAAACAATCAAACCTTATCCAACATCATATCTCCTCTTCTGATTCTGTTGTTATAGTTTGACCTGTGCATCAAATAGCTAGGTAAAGGCTAAAGCTCTAAAGCTGGCAGCAGCTGTGATGGAGCCATTAATTATGTCTCTTGTTGACAGTGAAAGTCATTGATAAAAGTAGCTGGTTTCAGACCAAACTACAGATAAACACGATGTGAGGAGTTCACAGCGAGAAAACGCTCGTCTTCAGTGTAGCTGAGTCAAACAGGATGGCCAACAAAGGTTTCTGACGTCATCTGGGTCTCTGACAGAAAGCATGGTGAGTGATCACTCTAAGTTAGTTAGCCCTAAGTTGGAAAAGCTTCAGTAAAGACTGTTATTTTGAAGTGCATTTAAATCTTTGCTCCATAAAAATGTGCAGGCCTCTTATTGAGTTAGTTTGAGCAGACTGAAATTCAAATAAACAATCTATTGACAAGAAGGAGACCATACTGATGATCATCCATACTCCCAAGAGGATGAATCCCTTAAGACAGCAAGTTTTTTCAATTATTCTGTGATTTGGGAAGTCACAGAAAGAACCGCACAGTGTGTGAATGAGAAGAGCTTTAGGCAGTCACCTTTGGTCAATCACTGAACTACAGAACCTCACTGCTGCTCCACAGAATGAAGATATTAACTAACAGATATTAACATTAATTTCCTCAAATTAAAAGGGACCAACAAGTGGGCATAATACAATTACTGCTCATTTACATTTCCAGTTATCTTTAAATGGTACTTAACCTAATGGCTGACGTGTGAAGCTGAGACGTGAGCACACAGAGAGACTCTCTGATAGCGACACCCTGCTGAACCAGAGACACTCAGTGTTACACACACAGTTTGAATTATTCCTGATACTGTCACCTCTCATCTTCATGATGAACCTTGACTCCTCAGTGTTTACTCATCTCTTTTCAGAAAAAAAATGACAGTTGGACTTCACACACCCTCACATTAGCATCAGGATCTCTGATCTAAGTCAATCAAATTGAAATTAAACAATGTGTCAAATGGGTGAAGCACAACATGAAACACAGAATCTTTTTACTCTCTTTTTAATCTCACCAACTTCCTTTTTAAATATTCTGGACACTGAGGATTAGGATCTGTAGTTATTATCCAGGTTTAATCCCCAATTTACTGATAATTGTCTTGAAAATATCATATTGAAATACTACCTGCTGGTTTTAAGTTCATAAACTATCATGTAAATTCATTTAAAATGCTGCTTTAATAGCTGATTGAACTACAGTAATGATGCCAATGACACTAGGAAGCCTTCCTGAGGCAGACACCTGTGATCTGCAGTCTTGAAGGCTACAGAAAGAACAAATCATTGCCTCCTCCCCAAACTGCTCTCCTGCAAGCAACAATCCAAGCAGGTTGTTGTGATCATATCCATCAATGTGGAATATTACAGGGGATATTTCAGCAAAAATTGTGTTTTGAATTTTAAGACTTTGTACACCTTCAAGTTACCGTGTCCAGAATGTTATACAATGAATCTGGTGAATACAATGTCATATACATCTGTGTTGAAAAAAATATGAAAATAAGATCAACATAATAATCACTAAAATAAGTACAATCCATGTTATTTCCATGTGGTCATGCAAAAGGTTTGAAGACAATGCAGAAACACATTGTAGTAAAATATGAAATGCACTAGAACTAGAATCAATCAAACCTTGTTGAGTAATATCCGTTTAAACACACACAGTCAGAACTGAATTAAACTGAACAACTGAGCCTCCATCGTTCACTGTATTCTCACTTGTTTAATAGGTTTTGCATCCAAGCTAAAAGATGCTAACCTTCGACAACAAAACCTGTTGACAACTTCTGCCAGCTCTGTTCTCGCCTGTAACTTATGTTTGAGCTGCTTTCTCCCATCATCAAGATTTAAGAGAACAACCTGGATGAACTCAAAGAAACCACTCAGCTTCTCAGGGGCGTTCAAAAGAAGAGCAGAGATCAGTCCAAACAAAATCACCAGTCAATCTGTCCAAGATCTGTGTGTCATGACAACCTGATCCTCGTGGATGACTGACACATGGTGACTTTCAAAAGGAAGTCCTGCAGGCACCTCCTCTTCAGTTAAAGCTTTCTGAGTTTAGAAGAGCACAAACAAAAGAATCACAAACAAAATACACCATGACTTATCAAACCAACTGTGCAGACAGAAAGAGATGAGTGTATGATGCTTATTTCATACATTTTTATTTTGTGTCCCAATTTTGTGTTATTTTGTGGGAGCAGTTCATCTTTTAAATTGGTCTGTTTGTGCTGGATGAGATCTGATTTTTATGCACATTTGTGTAGCCTGAGCACCACTTAAAGAGATAGTTCAGGTATTTTGAATTGTGGTTGTATGAGGTTCTTATCCATAGTAAGTGTATGGATGTATGTAGACAGCTGTCAGCTGTCCTGTACAAGCAGACAGGAGGACCAGCACAGAAACTTAGCAATGTACTGCTGTGGACGGGGGCAGCAACAAAATGTATTTTGTACTACTGAGTACTACTGAGTACTACTGAGCACTAGGGAGTCCATTTTTGACACTTTTAGATCTATTTTTGGGCTATTTTGGGCTGTGGTCTTAAACTTTTGATCAGCTGATAAAAAGTCTGTTTAAGTTCAAATGCAGTTTTCAATAAACTGCTGATTCTATTTTGTTGTCTCTTGCTCCTGCTTCTTCTTTTTGCATTCTGAAGCTCAACTTACAATCTGGTTAAGTTCCACCAGCGCAAAATGTGAATATTAGTAATTTTTCCCCCGGTCTTAAGATTTTGATCAGGAGTGTATATATATGTATATATATATATATATATATATATATATACACACACACACTACATGTCTCACATACGATGAGACTGTATGGAGAAGAGAGATTCCAGCATATTGTCATTTCACTTGTTGTTTTCTTTTTTTTTAACTGTATGGTTTCATTTATTCACCACTTTACTAAACATCTGTGGTGATTGGCTCTTTTTGTTCACAGTTCCTTTTTTTATGATTCATGACAGCTGGTCCTTCTTCACACACATTATATGATGATAATCGAAGTGAGAGACGTGGTTACAATAGAATTGAAATGATTTTGAAAATACAGCAGTTCAGAGCTGTCACTGTGTTCATGCATGTTCATACAAACATGCGTATATTGGACTCTGTCTAATCCTCATATACTGTATGTCTATGCGTCCTTGTTTCCTTCATCCCAAAGCAGAGGATGAGGGGAGATGACACCTTCCTCACATTGTCTGAAATGTTCTATGAGATGTTAAATCCTGCTCTCTGGCTCACTTTAGTCCAGTATTGTTGTTTGGCGACAACACTGAATTCTCTTTTTTTACCTCCACCTATTACCAACATCTCATTATGTGTAATGTGCAATTAAAGTGAATGGAATCATGGATCTGTTGCACTAAAATCCTCCAGGCACCAGCTCATCTTCCATCTAAAAACAAATACCTAACTAATTAAAAATGTAAATGTCATTGCCTTTGCAAAGTGCATGATCTTATTGAAATGCAGTTACACTGGGGGAAACACCGCAAAGCTCGGAACATTCAGGATCAATTAAGCTTGTGAAAATGGGAACTGTGATAGTGAATGAGGTCAGCGGCTAAATGGATCAAATACATACAATATGTTCAAAGATGATTGGCTCTCTTCATTTGAAGAAGGAAATGGATTCCACTAAATGGTGCCTGATTGTACGACCTCTCACATTTTATCTGTGTAATGAAGCTAGTAGGGTTTAATGATCTCCAATACTATTATTCTGTTAAGTGAGATCGGGCTGCTGTTACTGTGCAAAATGACACCTGTTTAGTGTGGGCTGCTCTTCTTCACTCACAACCTGCAGCTCATATATCTTTTTCATCTTTAAATAAAACTATATTATTAGTATTAATAGTAGTGATATTTAAGTACTCGTCCTTTTTGTTCTGTGAAAAAAAGAATTCTTTCCACTTTCTCACTTTTTTCTTTCCACCACTCCCCCTAACATGACAATCATGTCAAATCAATATGACCATCATAAAAATAATTCAGTTCAAGTTCATTTTCATCAGATATAATCATACAGGTACAATCAGTGAAATGAGTTATAGAATACAATAGAAAACAATTTTAACCAATAATCGCAGAGCACCACCTCTTCACTCTTTGCAGGGTGTTGCATATCACTATCATAAACTCAACCATTTGACCTGTTCTTCTACATTTCTTCTTCTACAAAATTTTGCATATGAATTCAAAATATTTTGGAATACATATAATGGAAACAAGTGACAAATGGTTTCTTTGTTCACAAAACATTACAAGAATAATTAATATTCAGTTTTAATCCTTTGTAGATCATGTTTAACAGGATATATACTTTTACTATGTAAAAATACAGTGACGCTCATTTTTATTGTTTATAGATTATATATAAATATATTTATATTTATATATTTGATATTGTCCATTTTCTTATCCAAGCCACTTGACTCAATTCAACCACGACACTCTTAGGCTGGATTCAGACAGGATCCAGTGTTCTGGCGAAAACTGAGGTTTTTCCATTCATTTGAGTGGGGGTGGTGCAAAAAACAGCTCTCGCGTGCGGGGGAGAGGTTGATCCAGATCCAACTTTTGTGAAAACGGAGCCCGACATCATGCTCTGGCACCCAGTCAGACACTCAGATCGGTCAAACCTCCACAGACAGCCTGAAATGTCTCTGAAGCAGAGACTATCCAGGTGAATTCATGGACTAAACTCTGATAATCTACCTGTGTGTGTGTTCTCACTTTGTTTATTTCATGTACCAGAAGTTTAATTTGATTTGTGTCCGATGGTTTGAGAGGGATAGAGAGAGAGAGAGAAAGAGAGACCGCTTTAGTCGAGAGACATAGAGTAACAATTACAGAGATGACCTCGATAAAGCTGTTCTTAATCAGAGAAATAAAAAGTTGTTTCCTGATTGTTTCACAGTGGTTACATTCAGCAGGTATAGACACGCCCACGGCAGCCCACCTCAGCTCCCCTCACCCCCCCCACCACCGGACAACTCTGCTATGAGTTGCCATTTAAGAAGAAATTTGTTTAGTAAAAAAAAAAGTAGTGGGGAACTGTGTTTTGTTATTTTAGTTTTTTAATTCTTTAATCAAGATCAAATTCAGAATTGTGAATTCTTCATAAAATGTCATTAATTTAACACTGGTATATTTAAAGAAAGTGATGCATGCAGACTGATTGAACCTGGTTAAGATTACATTACGTTTTCTACGTATTTTTTCTGCTTTACATGGTGTAATCCTACGGAGCCCGTCTGGTAACCTGGGTGGGAAAAAAAAAAATCCGTGGCCACAAATTAATAACACGTGGGAACGAGATCCTTTTCTGTGGCCACGTCTTGCTTAATGCGTGGGAACAAGATCAAGCCCATCTGTTGACATTTGTCAGAAAAAAATATGTATTCCGTGGCCACAAATTAATAACGCGTGAGAACGAGATGATTCAAGTTCCAGATTGATGGGATGGTGTCCAGTTTTGGAGCGGTCATCAATTGTGCAAATACAGTTAACAGTGTAAATACAGGAAATTATACTCAAGATTATAAATCAATAACTCAACTAGGATCAGGGCTGTACATTAAAACACTCTGTTGACCTGATCAGGCCAGTGGCTCATGTGCGCTAAAGTTATCCTTCACTTTAGATGATAATTGTAGGACATTACAGTATGAATGAAAATGTCTAACCACAAGTGACTTAAGAATATCATTGTAATTCATCCCTAGATTAAAATAAAATGAAATCAGATCAAAATTGTCCATGTTTGCGGCTGAAGCTACTGATGCCAAAAAGAAAGTCAACAGTCTCGCTGATGAAATGAAATTCTCGTGGCCACGCAAAATTACCACGCCTTATTAATTTGTGGCCACCTAATAATCATCTCATTCCCACGCGTTATTAATCCGTGGCTACAGAATATTTTTTTTTTCCACCCATGTCACCAGACGGGCTCCATATAATCCTGAACTATGAGACAGTATCTTTTACTTATTTAAAGTTCTCTCCTCAAAGTTGAAATCCTTCAAAAAACATTTTGATAACATTTTGACTGTTCTGTCAGTGATGACGGTACTCTATTCACTCAAAAAAGAAAAAAAATTGCTCTGCTCCGAAAAGTCAAAGTAGAACCTCACTGAACCTCATACATACAAATATTCATAGAATTAGCTGACAACCCTCCCTGTGGCTCAGGCAAGGTAGTCCCATTTAAAAACATCCTTTAACCAGTGAGGTGAACTCTCTGGATTATTGGTATTTTTACAAATCTGGTTCCAGATCAGCATTAGGAGTGATGGATAAATGGATAAGACTTGTTTCCATTGTAATGATGGTGAGGATAATGTTGTGTCTGATTGGGATATATTTCTCTATATTTTGAATAGGATTGATTTTGATTGAAGTGATGAAATTGAAAATTAGCCTTCATGTTTAATTTGAGGATTAGTGGTGTTATTATCGAAGATATGTTTGAGTGACACTTCTTTTGATCCATGATTTGATAGTTATTTTGTTTTAGAAGAAAGTCAGGATGGCAAACAGGAGTATATGGTGTTCATGATTTGATGGATCTTTCTTTGAGGCTGTCAGATTAAGTGTTGATAATGAAACAGGAGTGGTGTTTGATGGACTGAATAAGAACTTTTCAAAGAAAGATGACCTGTGTGATCTTCACATCTCAGATCTTTTTTTTTTTCTTTCTCCTGTAAAAAAACAAATGTGAAATTCACAATAGTTAAATGGTACACTGGTCACATGACATATCTGGAAGTAATGTTTCCCCTCAGGCTGTCAGAGCTAAAACAGGGGAGCATTATTTATAATGCTCCCCGATGCTGGATGAATTTAACAATATCTCTTATGGGCAGAATAGCAGCCATTAAAATGACAATACTCCTTAAAATAAATGCTGTTTTCTCAATGATTCCAATTCCAACTCCCCTCACCTGGTTTAAATCATTAGAGCCCATCACCCTCTATCAAATTGACAACACAACAGAAACGCCAAAGCCAAGGGGGCTTAGAAGCGCCATATTTTCTCCATTATTTCTTATAAAACCAACTCCAATACATATTTAAGTGGACCAATCATTCCCAGACATAGATAAAAATGGTACTGTATGAGCTGCCACATCACAGCCTTTGATCCCTGGTGGGAGGGTAGTGGATTTGGTCCAGTTTATAGAATAATCAGAGATTTAGGAGAATGATTCAGTTAGGTTGATTGTTTCTTGTAATGATGATACAGCAAAATGTCATCTGCATAAAGACTGATCTCATGATGAATACCAGGTGTTCCTCGATGCTGATGTTTTGGCAAATGGCTGCTGCTAATAGCTCGATGATGATGATGAATAGAGAGGGCGACCTTGCCTCATCCCCCTGTGCAGTGTGAAATGTTCTGATGTTTTCCCATTAGTGATAACAGTGACAAAAGATGTATATAGTGTCTTAACCCAGTGCCAAATTTCTTCCATGTGGCAAATAGAACTTTCCAATTTACCTCATGAAATGCTTTTTGTGCACTGAGGGAGACTGTGTTGGTTTCTGTTTCTGAGAAATGAATATTGTCAACATGATTACTCAACAGTCTGCCTATATTATTGCAGCCTTTAATAAAATCGGTTTGGTCTAGCTGGAAGGAACCACCTGGGAGCTACAGTCTAACTGTAGTCTGTTTGTGCATCAAACTGTTCCTCATTTATTAAGTCTCCAGAAAAAAAACTTTATAGGAGTCTCTCAGCTTTTATTGCTGCATCCATTCCTCATTTCCAATTTTTACTTAACTACAGAGTCATGTAGGCATGCACCCTCTAACTATAATGTGGACACAGAACACTGACACAGTGACTCATATATGCTTAATAGATTAGATTCAGTGAGCAGCAGCACCTTTATCACAGTAGAAAATCTCCTCTAGATGCAGAGGCCTGTCTCCTAGCAATTGTTTATTTACGAGAAATTTACTAAAAAATGTTTTGAGGGAAACATTATGTCGGCTGAATTATGTTTTTATTAACACAAAGAGAAACTGTTCACTGACAACATATTTGTATTCTACTAAAACTGGTAATCTGACCATTCACTTGATGTGACTATGGCATTATGGAACTTTTTATGGTTCTGTTTAGGTGCTGGCAGAAAGTGCTTTTGTTTCCTAAACATAACTAGAGACCTGAACCTGGCACTCTGGTTATCCAACTAAACCACCTCCTTGCACCTCCAGCGTGTTACATAGTATAAACTCATAGAACAGTTGCTTGTGAACAGAATCCAAAGTACATTTGTCAGCACAACCTAATGATGAAAACAGTAACATTTAGTAACATCCAAACATAATTTCTTGGCACAATCTGTTCTGCTGAACATTCTTCCTGGAGAGACAGCTGCTGCTGACACTGGCTGTATCGCACATGCATGTCTGGAGCTGTCAAACAGTCTGCAGTGACACAAGTTACTGAACATGGAAACATATGCCGAGATTGTTTACCACAGCTTCCTTTTTTTTTTCTTTTTGGTGGGGGTAGGTGGGTTATGCCTTTATTTGTAGTGACAGCTGAAGATATAAAGGAAACTGGGAGAGAGAGGGATGACAGCAAAGGGCCATGGATTGGAATCAAACCTGGGTCATCGTGGTAGACTCAGCTTAGACTGTACCAGGTGAGCTACTGGGCTATTTTTTATTTGCCAGGACCATGAACGCCCAGGATTGTTTGTTGGCATATAAACTTTTGCCTCAAATTCACATAAATGTAAAATAATACAGTAAGTCAGCTATCATCTAACCACAGTTTGTCCCCCAATAAGTGAATGAATAAATATGAAGTAACCTTTAAAAACCCCAGAGGGTCGTTTATCAACAGTGTGAACCAAAATAAAGATAAATTTGATGTTTTCATGCAAAACAATATTTTGCTTGTGTTTCAAAAACACTCATGTCTTTATTATAGATGTCACATAATGTATATAGAGATGAAGCGATGATGCAATGAAAGCTAATGGAAACATAATAAACAGCACTGTTGCAGGACTGCCTCTCTTCTTCTTGTTTTATTTCTGACAGTGTAGGTCAGCATGTTGCTGCTTCACACTGTTTCATACCTTGACTGCACCAGAAAGACAGAAGATTAACAAATAAAAGAGCAACAGACAAAACCACCAATTCATTTCTAGTGAAATTTATTTTCATGAGCTCCTACTATACATTCATAATGCAATTACTAAGTATTAATAATAGTACAACAACAATAGTAATGAGGAATAAATAGTCCTAGGCAGTGTCCTCATTGAGGGTAGAAGCTCTTCCCGATCCTCTCAGTGTTGGATCTTCTTCCTGACCGTAGCACTGAGAAAAGGCCGTTAACGGGGTGGTTGGGCTCTTTAAAGATTCTCCTGACCTCATAGAGTGTTTCAACATGAGAGATCCAGTCAGGAAAACGACACATAGTAAATGATGTTATGATGTAATAGTTACAATCATGTAATCAGATTATTCACACAGCAGTATTTGATGAAAACACATACTTATTTGCATTTTGAAGGATGTTTGATTTTTTTCTTTTTGCCAACATGTGTGTGCATCAATGTGTGTGTGTGTGTGTGTGTGTGTGTGTGGAGATGGACAAGGTTGTGCACCAGCAGGCCCACACAGTGCAGAGGCAGTGGGCAGCCTGGGGTTCAGTAGGATTTGCATGGATTAACCAGTATCAAACAGTCGCCATAAGGCTTCATTTAGTATGCAAATATACTGTATGAGGAGAGGCATTACACAAATAACTGCATCAACATGTTATGTAGATGAATGCAGGCTGTGATGCATCACAGATACACACAGTGTATATATCAAACTTTTAATAACATTTTTAACTTTGGAGAACTTCTCCTTCTTTTATTTCCCTCTCTTTGCCGTGGAGTCATGGAAGTTTGGGCGTCAGTAGATGGATAACTTTCCTTGAGGGCTCCCATCAGCCACTCCGATAAAGCCTCTCGCGTTCAACCTCCTACCCACACAAACACAGTCACACACACGCCTATAGCACTTGCTTAATGCTAATTTGACCGGTGTCAACCTTGCTGATTGGGTCATTAGTTGCTCCCTAACGTCCTGTCAGAGGTTTCATTTCCTGTGCCCTCTGTGGGTTAATGAGGTGTACGGCAGTGGGGAGCTGGGGGTGGGGGTGAGGGGGCTGTTAGGACAGTTTATTCTGCCAGTGTTTTCTCTTCTGCTTGGCCTCATTTGCATGGCAGGAGAAGGCAAGCTCCTTAACAGTGGGGAGTCTCCCTAGCAGCGCCCAGAGAATGAAAGCTAGCAGAGAATAGATGATTTGGGCCAATTAGGCCGTCCAAACGGCTACGAGACAGCAGCAGTTAAGAAGTCATTATGGGAGAAGAAGGTGTTCATTTACACAAAGAGGGGGTACACAAAGACATATCCGGTTAAAGACAGAGGAATAAAAACTTATGCCGCAAGACACACTGTGACACACAGTTATCCAATTTTCCTGTCTGTCTGCCAAGGCACAGAGGAGGGTTTGTTTTTTTCCCTTTTTTAATTTTTTTTATTTAGTAGTAGTTTCCATAACACCAAACATAATGGAATATGGACACATACATTCTGATAGCATCACTCCCTTCACTTTGCACATCCTCCCATCCAGGATAAAGAGTTATGGAGGTGCTGTTGATGGCCAGTCATTGCCAGAAAGTCCTTATGTAATAATTATTATGATATGACTTTATTAAGGACACTCATAGAAAAGGTCCAGAGCATACTAGGTAAAATCAAATCAAATCAAATCAAATTTTATTTGTATAGCCCAAATTCACAAAACACATTATCCTTCAGAGGGCTTTACAATCTGTACAGGGAGTGACACCCTCTGTCCTTAGACCCTCGGTTCGAGTGAGGAAAAACTTGCCCACAAAAACCCTTTTAACAGGGAAAAAAGGTGGAAGAAACCTCAGGAAGAGCCACAGAGGAGGGATCCCTCTCCCAGGACGGACAGACGTGCAATAGATGTCACATGTACAGAACAAATCAACAGAGACATATTGTACAATTACAATGAATGATAAAATGATTACAGTATACAGAGTACACAGAGATATGATAATAATAATGACAGTAATAATATAAGTAATGGACGTCGTGCAGGACCACAGCAGCAGCCACGATCCATGAGAACCTGCTGGACGAGAGAGCACAGAAACTCCGGGGAAGAAGTTTACTTAGTAACATGTGTTAACATGCATTAATGAGACATGCATGTTTACAGATGATGAGAGAGAGAGAAGGTTTGAGTAGAGTTTTCAGTAAAGGGAGATGTGACTACATCTTCAACCTGTACCGTGCCTGACTAGGCATAACCCTGAGAGAGAGAGACAGAGAGAGAAGGAGGGAGGGGGAGTCCCCTGGCAGTCTAGTCCTATAGCAGCATAACTAAGGGATGACCTGAGCCAGCCCTAACTATAAGCTCTATCAAAAAGGAAAGTCTTAAGTCTACTCTTAAAAGTGTTGACCGTGTCTGCCTCCCGAACCCAAAATGGTAGTTTGTTCCACAGAAGAGGAGCTTGGTAGCTGAAAGCTCTGGCTCCCAGTCTACTTTTGGAAACTTTAGGAACCACAAGGAACCCAGCATTCTGAGAGTGCAGTGTTCTAGAGGGGTAGTAAGGTACTATGAGCTCTTTTAGATATGATGGTGCCTGACCATGAAGAGCTTTGTATGTAAGGAGAAGAATTTTAAATTCTATTCTAGATTTAACAGGTAGCCAATGCAAAGAAGCCAGAATGGGAGAGTCTTATTGGAGCAGCCTGATAACAATGAGTTACAATAGTCCAGCCTAGAAGTAACAAATGCATTGACTAGTTTTTTTGCATCCGCTTGAGATACGATGCGTCTGATTTTGGCGATGTTACGTAAGTGGAAGAAAGCAGTCCTCGAAATTTGTTTTATGTGGACATTAAAGGACAAATCCTGATCAAAAACAACTCCAAGATTCTTTATGGTGGAGCTGGAGGCCAGGGTGATCTCGTCTAAAGTAACTAAGTCTCTAGAAAGAGAATTTCTGAGGTTCTTGGGTCCAATTACAAGAACTTCAGTTTTGTCTGAATTTAACATCAGAAAATTGTAGGTCATCCAACTTTTTATATCCTTAAGACATGCTTGAAGTTTAGTTAACTGATTGGTTTTATCAGGCTTGATCGATAAATATAATTGGGTGTCATCAGCATAACAATGAAAATTAATGGAGTGATTCCTAATAATGTTCCCTAAAGGAAGCATATATAAACTGAATAGAAGTGGTCCTAGCACAGAACCTTGTGGGACTCCGTGACAAACTTTGGTGTGCATGGAGGATTCATCATTGATGTGAACAAACTGAGATCGATCTAAAAAATACGATTTAAACCAGCTTAGGGCAGTTCCTTTAACGCCAATTTGATGTTCCAGTCTCTGTAAAAGAATTTGATGGTCAATGGTGTCAAATGCGGCACTAAGATCTAACAGGACAAGTACAGAGATGAGTCCTTTGTCTGATGCCATTAGGAGGTCATTTGTAACTTTGACTAGTGCGGTCTCTGTGCTATGATGCACTCTAAATCCTGACTGAAAATCCTCAAATAAACTGTTCTCATGGAGAAAGTCACACAACTGATTGGCTGCAACTTTCTCAAGTATCTTAGAGAGAAAGGGAAGGTTTGATATCGGTCTGTAATTGGTTAAAACCTCTGGATCTAGAGTGGGCTTTTTAAGAAGAGGTTTAATTACAGCTACTTTAAAAGACTGTAGTACATATCCTGATAATGGAGACAGATTAATCATATCCAATAAAGAAGGGCTAACTAGAGGTAAAACGTCTCTGAGCAGCCTGGTTGGGATGGGGTCTAAGAGACAGGTTGACGGCTTAGATGAAGAAATTATTGAAATTATTTGATGAAGGTTGATGGGAGAAAAACAGTCTAAATATATATCAGGTTTTACAGCAGTTTCCAAACTTGCTGTGTAAGGATGCTGGCATAAAAACAGACAGTATATATAAAACAGTTAATGCAGAGCAACATATGCAACTGAAGAAAGGAATGGGCTAACTTCACCCACATACAAACTTGAGTGCTCGTGGCTCCACAGTCTAGATTTAAAACTTAATGCAGAGCATATTGGCACACTGACATTTACAAACATTTGACTGGCACTACACTAACGTGGTAAGAAGCAGTCTTATACCATCGTTCGATCGTGATCCTCTGCATATCTGCAGGTGGGCTGTAAATAACAAAGTACAAAATGCTCTGAATAAAGCTACCTCATATATATTTGCTTGTGCATACTGCTTATCATCTGATAAATCATTGACAATATAGTGGCTGAGATATTTAATCTCATTACAGAAGAGCAGCACATAATAAGAAGAATTCATTTTGGTGAAGTGAATTATTTTTTCAGTGGTGGTTTGGCGAAAGCTAAGCTTCACTTATCCTCTATTAATAGGCCACCTATTGGACACATCCACATTTATACACACATCCTATACACATACCACCCCCACACAAGAAAGTTTTTCTCTCCAGTGAATCCATGGCAGAGGGGACAAAACTCCTGCCATAGTGTACCCACTTCCAGGCCTGGGATCTGTATCTATGACCAACGAAGCAGTGTAAAGAATGGGTTAAGGGGTACCTGGGGTCGTGTTCTATGGTGTGTGCTCTGTGTGCTTTACTGTTGAGGTCTGAGAGGTTGGGATTGGGGAAACCAATCATTTTTGAGACTTTGTGTGTGATGCGCATGAGTTTGTTCCTATTGGAAGTAGTAGAAACAGGAGGAACAACAAGGGAGAATGTGTTGAATTCTTTTTTCATAGGGCAGCGACAGAATGTGGGGGACAACTAAAGTGCCCTGAGTGGAAAGTGGTCTGTTTTACCTGACCTACCTATTTGACCTACCTCTGATTCCTCCACCTCTTAGATTGATTTCCTGGTTTTTGACCCATGTCTGCCTGAACGTTCTTGCATCTGATTTTTTTTTTTCATGATTTTAGGTCAGATTCCACCTCACACCATTGCAGTACAGTCTAGCCAGTATGAACCCTGCAGATTCTGATCCAGTTACAATCATAGTCACGCCATGAGCAACAGCTTACCTCCATTACTGGAGGTCTGCAGGTAACGAGCCCTGACCTCTATCTGCAAGCAGCTCCAGAGGTTGTCCATCTCAGGTTCATTCCATTTAGCTCAGTGTTCAACACTATCTCTCCCATCACACTACAATTGGCAGTTAAAGAAGACCACAGTTTGCAACTGGATATTGGATTGAAACAGACCACAGACTTACTCCTTCATTCATTCACCGGCGTCCCCCAGGGCTGTGTGCTCAGCCCCCTCCTGTTCATGCTGTATACCCAGGACTGTAACTGACATGGAGAGAACCCAGCTGTGAAGTTTGCCGATAACATCATCATCATCAGCCGTATTTCGAACAATGATTAGAAAAGGTTGCTTGTAGACGAAAGGAACAGACACCTGTCTGCATCACGGGAGCTTAAGTGGAGCAGGTGAACTGGGAATCAACATCACAGAGAATGTTTCATGGACATCCCACAAAATTACAAATCGGCACGGGATGTGCACAGACCAGGACAGAAGCACTCTTCAGCGGGTGACAAAAGTGCATACAACATCAATGGTGCCCAGCTACAAGCCACGAGTCATGTCAGTGAGGTACCTGCACAGAGCCCAAATAAAAACCACAGACACAACCTGTCCACCGTGCTGTTGTCTGACAAGTTCTAGGTATTCACTGCCATGCCAGATGATCACAGAGCAGCTGGGAGACTCCTTAATTCATCCTCCACATTCCACCAGAAATATATAAATTTTGTTTTTTGCTCTATGTGTTGCATAACAGAACTACAGCTTGTGTTTTGTTTGTCCTACACTGAGTTGTGGAATGATACATGAATGAACCTTGAACCTTGAAGATACGAGTGCAAAGTCTTACAAACTCAAATGTATGCACCATGCTGTGTGATATTTAGTACACTAGAATAAATATTCCAGGGACCACGACAGAAATGTGAAAATAATAGACATTACCACATTATAGACACTACCACTGATCATCCATGTAACAATTTAGCACACTGGGCTTATACAGTACTGGGTTTCGATACAGGCTTGTTACACTTAAACTTCACTTTCCACTACTAATATGCATACAATTTAAGATGTTTCATTTGGATATGAGAAATAATTCAGAAATCAATCAGAAAGTCAGAAATCGATTGGAGTTTTATGGGGTAAAAATGCTATTAAACTAATCACACAACATGAATCTCTTAAATTGTACCATAAAAGCGCCTTCCTTTTTGGATTAAGAAGAGGGTAAATTTATGGCAATAATTTAATCCGTAAACTGCAGTTATTTAACAATTACTACTAAAACATATATATACATATAGTTCCAGTGCAAATGTAAGAGGATGAAAAATGTTTTGTTTGATGAACTGTGACATATTATTGTATTTTAATGGATTACTGAAAGCCCTTTCATTATGTAACATAAAGACCTTCGAATGACCTCAATTTTGCAGTTAAATCCCTTAAACTATTAAAAGTCCCTGTGATTGATTTATTTCTATTAATTAATCCCAAATTTATGGCTGGATTTGTAGCTTAATTAATCATTCAAAAGAATAATTATTTACTTATTTGCTCTCTGGTGGGGTGTTGGATAAACCAATCTCATATCTGTCTACTAATACATATAAAGTGACAGTTAGTACCCACTTAGCCAAGCACAAAGACTGGAAACAGAGGAAAACAGTTAACCTGGCTGTGACCAAAGCATGACTAGATATACTGTTATATGACATTCAACACCAACCAGACGCGTTAATGTGTTAGTTAGTGAGTTTTCGAGGCACTGTTTGCTGGATTTTCATCAATCTTCTCATCGAAGTGAATAAGCATATTTTCCAAAATGTTAAAAGTTCTGTAATGTTGTGTTTGAAGATGTTTCATCCCTTAAAGCCCTTTAATATATGCAAAAATCAAATCAATTAATAAAAGTGCCTTTAATGCACATATCAGAATCAAAATCACTTTATTGGCCAGGTGTGTGTACACACATGAGGAATTTGACTCCGATTCACTTTGCTCTACTTTGTACATACAGGTATAGACATAAGTACAGTTCAATGTGTATGTGTATCTGTCTATAGGCGTTTGACAGACATTTGTAGACCGGGTAAACGACTGATGATAGTGCAATGGTGCAGTTGATGGAATAAATATGGTTTCTACAACCACTTGTGTTCTGTACATGAGGTAGGTGGATATGACAGTATATACATATCTAAGTACAACAGACTAAATGTAAACAGTGGATAAATAAATAAATTATAATGTACGGGTATTTCACAGATTTACAGGTTATTGCACGGATTTACAGGGTAATATGACAGAAAATGTTATTTTCACTGTGTGTCTGGTTTTAGCTGTTGATCACAGTGACAGCCTGTGGGAAGAAACCGTTCCTGTGTCTGTTTGTTTTAGCATCCAGTGTTCTGTAGCGGCGGCCGGAGGGGAGAAGCTCAAACAGATTGTGTCCGGGGTGGGAAGGGTCTGCAGACATGTGTCCTGCCCGTTTCCTGACTCTGGACACATACAAGTCATGGACGGAGGGCAGGCTGACACCGATGATCCTCTCTGCAGTCCTGACTGTCCAGTGGAGTCCGTTTCTGTCCTGTTTGGTGGCCGATCCAAACCAAACAGTGATGGATGAACAGAGAACAGACTGAACAATGGCGGTGTAAAACTGGATCAGCAGCTCCTTTGGCAGGTTGAACATCTTGAGCTGGCGCAGGAAGTACAATCTCTGCTGGGCCTTTTTGATGATAGTATCTGTGTTGGTCTCCCACTTCAGGCCCCGGGAGCTTGTGGATCCCAGAAACCTGAAGGTTTCCACAGCAGACACGGTATTTTTTGTGATGGTGATGGATGGAAGTGTGGGGGGGCTCCTCCTAAAGTCCACTGTCATCTTCACAGTTTTGAGCGTGTTCAGCTCCAGGTTGTTCTGACCATACCAGCAGACCAGCCGCTCAGCCTCCCGTCTGTATGCAGACTCGTCACATATAGATATATAGTTCATCCCAAATCCAGTACAAATTACCATTTTTACGTTTCTATTTGTGTATAGCTTAAACAAGATATTTTGCAGTAATTATTGAGCAATCAATAGTTGGTGTATTTTTTTCTTTTTACAGACTGAAGGTTGATCCATCTCACTATCAGACAGAAAGCAAATAAACATATGTCCTACTATGCAGAATAACTCGAGTAGAGCTTAAAAAACCCCTGAAACAAAACAAAACAGAATATTCATTTTCTATGGAGAAATGCTGCTTTGATATTTAATTTTCACTGAACAGACAGGGAGGTTGAAAACAGGATTCCACAAGCTCCTCAGCTACAGGGAGAAGCAGCATCCACCTTTTCTATGGATTAGTCCTCTTTCATCCTTTCCACACCGTGCTGCTGATGCTAATGGACTGTAATTACATGTGATTATGCTTTAACATCTCCCTGAATGTGACGACCAAAAACAGTAACATCATTACACTAAACCGCATCTCTTTGACTGTTTGCAGTGCACATTTTGTTTGAGGGGTTTGCTAAAAACTACTGTATGTACTGTATTTACAATAAATCAGATTATCTCTGCACAATATGCAAGCATACCCATCTCGTGATTTTCATATCTGTAATAGAATGTGAATAGCAGTTGCCATCTTTACAATGGGGCATGTGACAACACGTATGCACATGGCCTCTTTGGATAATTGCTATCATTTAAATATTAATGTGGCTCCCTTGTCTGCAGTAGTGGGCCAGGCTAGAGACTTTTCATGCAGATGGCATCAGACTGAAAATAAAGATCAAAGACAAGAGAAATCCCATTTGTTCCACTCCCTGTGTAATGCCAAGGCTTTAGGAGAATCTGCCTGCTCGATTTCTGGGCTCAAAAAGAGGAGCTGAATGTGAGATGTGGCTGGCACAGATGGCAGCAGCTGATAGCCAGCCAGTAAGATTGAGAACACACTCTATGGCTGCTGCTGTTACTACTGCCGGCCTGACTTCCCTCTCTGCTCTCTCTGGGTTTCTCTGGGAGCGTCAGAGATGCTACTTTTAGCTGGTCCCAGTGCACAGCAACACACGTGGAGTCCAGCCAATGTGGAATGATAGATTACATATAGATAGATATATTATTAGATATAAGTAGATTAATAATCAAGATAATAATACAGAAATCACGGTTACCTTATTTATTTGAAGTAAAAAAAAAGAATAAATCAGGCTGCTGGAGAGAAAAACACTGCAATCCACTCACACTTATGCCCAGTAGGAATCATTTGGCAGCCATTGTAATAATGTGAACACAGTAAAAATCTAACAATTAACTATAATAAAAACAAAACACAAAACAAACAAAAAAATCTATTAATCCATCAAATGCATCATTTATGAAAAAAAAAACAACTCCAGAAAATGTTCCATGTAATCTAAGTATTAAAGGAGCATTGTTTTTTACAGTCCTGTCCTGTAAAGTGGTGCTGTCATTTTAAATGTGTCTTTCTTATTTTCCGTTGGCTCACTGATGATTTCAGCTCATTTAAGTCCGATATCAAAATCAACTCACATACTTCAAAACTTGAGGCTTTTATTTTGAACATGCTATTACACCCTAACTAACATACCCTCCATATCTACAGAAAGAGTGGTCCTCTTACATTTTTCTACAGTAGCCCAGAATAGACAAACTAAACACTGGCACTAGATAGGGCCTTTATTTATTTATCTATTTATTTTTTGACAGTTTTGCAATGACTGTATCCCATTCTTGGAAAGGATGTATTCAGTTGGTTGCAATCTACAGCCTCACCACTAGATAGAACTAAATCCTACACACAGTTTATAATATTTATAATGAAGTGATACTTCAGCAGTTATTTTGGTGAAAGTAGTGTAACTCATCTCTATTAACATTCAGGAGGACATTCAACTGTCTCAGAGTATCAGAGTAACTTGTCTAACAGTGGTCTCTCTTGTTTTTTTTTTTTTTTTTTTTACAAATCAAACTGCATTTTGCACTTCCTCTATAGCTTTACTTTTTATTTTTTCAGACTTTTCTCAGGGATGGCAGTCACTGCCAAATCTTCAGTCAGTGAAGCATCTGTCAGCAAACTTTGGTGGGACTGTGAACTTGTTTTTTCCAATTCTTCTCCTTCTCCTGTTGAGGTTAAAAAACAAAAAACAAACAAAAAACATTATTTGAAACAAACAAGAAGTGATGTTGACACCTTATCATCAGCTGAATAAGGCAGACTATTCTTAACTACTTCTGCTCAGCAGAATTTACCTATGCTCTGACCTGTAAACGTGATGTCAAATTTCTGATGTGAAACGCATTATATATATGAGCTTGATACAACAGTTAGTCTGGTAGTGTGATAATGTACTATATACTGTATATATGGACTCCAAGGAAAATATATGTGCTGCATGGTAGACAGACTAGAAAAAAGATGATGAAAGCTGAAGTAGTACCATACTGGTCACCAGACTGCACCCCGAGTCTGAGACTGATGGGAGAATAGAATTTTTGTCAATGAGGTGGTTTAGAGGTCATTAGCAGTGGGCTGACAGCTTCACGAGCACACACGAGAAAAATGCACAATGCAAATACTTTACTGTATGCTGCTGCACTTGACATCTGTGCATTAATAACATGCTTCGGAAATGACTGTCTTACACTGTTTCCTTCTCTGGTGTAACTGAGGAGGAAATTGGGAACGTAAAGTGTGAAATGAAGAGATCTACTTTTGTCTTGCTAGATGCAAATGAAATGTCGTTGCTACAAAGGTAGTTAATGAGATTTTGCCCTATCTAATTTTCACATTGTTGACTAAAGTGTGAAAACTCTAACAAACAGATCCATTAGACTCCAGCTTGTATAAGATGTGTGTGTTGCTTTGCCTTATGTAGCATGTCACCAGACTAAGTCTAAGAATAGGTACTCGCATCTGCATCAAATTCACATTAAGGACTGAGCATGAATATGTATGAAGACTGAACTGACTGAACTTCATCTGTTGGAGATGTGAGGATATATCACTCTTCATGTACTGTATATTCCACAGATATGTACTGTAAATGTTATGACTTATAAATATACATTAAATAGACTGTTGAATTAAAGATTGTAGAAATAAAAGTTGCTCTTTGGTAAAATGGTCTGTGTGGCAACAATATATTCATGAAAGGCAGGAGTTAAAGAAACATGTATTTATTTTTAACTCACAGGGAATTCAGAGCAGCTTTGTTGATGTTGATGTTGTAATAGCTCATCAATTTAAACCCACTATGCTCATCCTGCTCTGATCCAGTTAAACTATCTGCTTTGATGTCTTGGAAACCAGGATGCAGAGCCTTTAATGGCTGATCATCATATCAGGGTGTAATCACATCCAAATCCTTTTCTTTACTCTGGACCAAATCGTTGTTAATTTGTTGCTTTTACAGAATTACACTACCCAATAACACTTAAATCAGAGATTGCAAGAAAAGAATGGCATGGACTTTAAAGTAGGTAATTAACCGTAACTCTGTATATACAGGAAAAAGAGTAGCGGTCAGGGCCGTGGCAGGACACACTTCCTTGCCTATTTTCCTCCTATATAGGCCTACAGCAGCAGACGTAGGATTCAGGTGGAAGGGGTGAGCTGATTTTGGTAGCTCCTTGTTGGCCACATGCCATGGTTTTCAATGATTCTGCCTCTCTAGGAGCTCCATCAGGCCCTTGTTGAAACGTAGGCTTTTCCACTGTTGACACAGTTTAGCAGATGTGTGTTTGGGCACACTTGACTCATGGCATGGCTACCTCAGCCACATGCTATCTCAGTCTATGTTTTCAAGGTTCTATATTCATTGTCTGCCTTGGTCAGCTTAGCAAACTATGGGTTGATCTAAGAAGCACAGATGCTTTGTAGGTAAACTTTAAATGTGTGTGTGTGTGTGTGTGTGTGTGTGTGCATGTGATATCAGGAGAGATAGCTCAATTTCTTTCATTACAGTAGTGTATCTAAAACTACATTTTATTATCCGAAATGTGCTCTTAACTTTTGCTTCATGTTTTCAAATCAAATGAAGCAATTGGAAATTTAATAAAGTCCATAACACAAATTTTCAATTGTTATTTTAGTCAATCTTTATTTATTATCATTTTAAAGAAAAGACATCATTGTAACTGCTCATGCATTGTGGGTAATAATGACCCCCTCTACCTCTGCTGTTCTGGGGTTTGTTGGAATGTTGGTGGTTCTACTACTCTTTTGTGTTTGTAGGTGAGTTAGTGTCGAGGGCCTGTGGTCATGATAGTCCATCCACAGCTGTATGTCTACACTTATATTTGGATATTATTGATAGGCTGGCTTTTACATGACTCGCTGAGCTTCACAGAGTATGTGTGTCTGGCAAATAGATTAATTCATTTGGCTTTTTATCTTGTACTTTGGCTTCCAGTGATGTCATGCAATGCTAGCATAAATCATTTTAATAAGTCCTGCCAAACTACAAGCACTCTCCTATTTAAAACACATTAGTTGGAGTGGGAGCTGCAAATATTGCTCACACAAACACACACAGCACGAACATGATGCAATTTGAAACTTTGTCTTCTGGTGGAGATCTTGAAGTCAAATAAAAGAGTCAATTTCCATAAAACACTGTCTGTAGATCCCTTTCCTGTGTTGCAGAAGCAGCAACTCCTCCATAAAATGTGCAGGTCTGTGTGCAGACTGTTTTTCAGAAGCTGAACCAGACAACACAACAAAAGTGCCTCCCTGTGGAATAGAGAATAAGTCTAAGAATAAGGACAGGGAGATGACAGTGAGATAGTGCTTCTCTGTTTGCCTGGGGCTTGGAGTTGTGCATGCTGTTTTGTTCATGGCCTGAGGTTGTGCAATCTGTTTGACTGTTTAATGTATCAATTAAAAATCAGTGTTTTGCCCCCTGCCGTGCTCTTCAGTCTGGCGTGCCCAGCACCAGGCAGAGCTCCGATCCCCTGGAGGGGCCAGTGATTCAAACACAAACTAGATGTAGACACCCGGACCTCCTGCTAGTTACACACACATCAGTTAATTCACCTTGTGAGTGTGAAAAGCATTGGGTTGTTAAACCAGTGGCGAAAACACTATGAAGTCCTTGTTCATTAATTTCATGAAAAGCAGCTTGGCTTTTCTGTCTACCTGCTCATGATCTTCATGGATTTTGCTTAGTTGACAGCAGACAACAGCAATGCCTCTTAATCAGCACATTTAATCCCACCAAAAACAAAAAATTAACTCAATCGGTTATTTGAAAAATAAATGCATTTGTACTGGACTGGAGTGTATGGTTTAACCTCAATCCTGGCTGTAGGATGGTTCTGAGCCTAGACAAGTCTTAAATTAGATTTGAGCAGCCACCAGTAACCAGTGCAGGGAACAGATTCTGGATTAGCTGCAGAGGTTGGACTTGGTGTACAGAGTAAAGAGAAAGGGACCTACAACAGAACCTTGAGGGACGCCTGTACTGTGGCTACAAGGCTCGGACACAGATTCTCTCCAATTTACCCTGGAAGTGTGGTCCTTTAGGTAGTATGTGCAGACCCTGAGACTCCCAGTTGGTGGAGGGTGGAGTGAGGGATTTTGTGGTTGTGAAATGCTGCTGAAAGGTCCAGGAGAGTGATGAAGGAGTGTGGAGTTCCTCTGTCATGGCAAGGAGGGCAGTCTCACTTGAGTGAGCTGCCTTGAATCCAATCTGGTGTGAGTCGAGAAAGCTGTTCTGGTGGAGATATGCAGAATGTTGAGTAAAAACAGCACACTTAAGTGCTTTGGAAAGAAATGGCAGAAGAGAGTCATATATGTAATGCTTTGCATCAGGAGGGTTGAAAGTCAGTTTCTTTAGGAGGATTCACTCTCATTTAGGAGTGTTCAAAAATAAACAACCATATGTCAAGGAGATATTTATGAGGTGTGAGGTCAGGAGCCTTGGACAGAAAATGGTGAGAAAAGATATGCTCAAGTTGGGTAGAAGGGAGGTGAAGGACTGGGAGGTTCAAGAAGGGTAAAGAAGATAGAAAGCAGTTTTTTGAAGAGTGTTTAGCTTCAGATCAGGAGGATGAGAATGAGAAAAGAAGAGATTCATAGGCAAGGAGGTCCTCCAGCTTGCTTAGATTTACACCATTTTCTTTTAGCTACCTGTAGGATGGTTCTGTCAACACGCTCTGTATCAGAGAACCACAAGGCTGCAGAGATTATGCAAGACTGCCAAGAGGTGAGAGGACATAGAGAGAGTTCAGGAAGGAGGATAAAGACAGTGTTCATGGCAGAGTCTGGAAGCAACAGTGAGGGGACAGGAGGGAGTATTGGGGCAGATAGGTACAGTATGTGTAGAAGAGTGAGAGTTAGAGAGAAGAGAGAACACTTCCTGACAAGTATGAGATCAAGCATGACATGTATGAAATTTAAAAGAAGAGAGAGTGAAGTGCAGATCAAACACAGTCACTCAGACACACACTAACCCTAACCCATAATGTTGTGTGACTAGCAGGTGTATGCCGGGTCTGGCTAATATGCTAAAGGCTAAAATGACACGATGGATCCTCCAGTAGTGAATCATGTTCACTGAATGAACTGACCACAGCTAACAGATGAACTCGTTGATAAGTGACAGATGTAAGTTATCTTCAAATGTCAACTTAGTAAAACTAAAAAATAATAAAGCATATTACCTTTCCTTACATTAACATGATCTAATAAATTACAAAATATGTGTGGAGGAATGATTGGCCCAGTGGCTCAGTGGTAGAGTGGGTCGTCCAATAACCCGAGGGTTGGCGGTTCTATTCTCGCTGTTCGAAGACCTTGTCCTTGGTGTCCTTGAGCAAGGCACTGTACCCCCCATCATCTGCTCCCCGGGTGCTGTGAATTGATGCCCACCGCTGAAGTGTGTGAATATGGCATCTGTCTCTATGAGTGTGTGACCCTGTTCATGTGTGTTCCAACAGGTGCCAACCTGGATGGGTTAAATGCGGAGGAGTAATTTCATAAATTTCATCAACTTAACTTAAAAACTCATCCAGTCTTACAAACTAAAATACAAGTGCTATTTAATTACCACTTTGAAACATGCCTTTGATCTTTGTGTGAAAGGAATAGCTGCACTTTGTTCAAATATTGTCAAAATAAACACAGATAACGTCTTAAAGCTCTCTGTCAATTGAATAAATATACTTACAGACAATGATTTCCAAAAACAAACAAAGATGGATGGATGGATGCAGATTCAAACCACTGACTGTCTACGACAATGACAACTGTACATAAGCCTAATTTATTTTCTTGCTCACCTGAACATTCCTATTGGCTGTAAAACACAAGATAGAACATAGAAAACTAGAGTGCCCCCTGCTGGTGAGACTGACAGCACATTCACTTTGAAACTTTACTACTGTGTGTCACGCCTTTCTGCTGGTTTTGAATGGTAAATGGTAAATGGACTTGTACTTATATAGCGCCTTTCTAATCTTCCAACCACTCAAAGCGCTTTTACACTACATATCTCATTCACCCATTCACACACATTCATACACTGATGGCATTGGCTGCCATGCAAGGTGCCAACTGCTCATCAGAAGGAGGTTTGAGGAGCTAACCATTCATACACATTCACACATCGATGGCACAGCCTTCGGGAGCAATTTGGGGTTCAGTATCTTGCCCAAGGACACTTCGACATGCAGACTGGAGGGGATTGAACTGGGGATCGAACCACCGATCTTCTGATTTGTGGACGACCCGCTCCACCTCCAAGCCACAGCTTCATGTTCATCATTGTCACGTTGTGACTGCAGAGCACTGATTCAACTCAGGTCTGAAACATTGAGAGGGACTGAGAGGCTGAGTGGATACTTCTACTATGCTTTGAAAATGGTCAAACAGAGAAGTTGAATCTTGAGCAGACTAGGAGGCCGTCACACTGCTCAGAGCTCACCATATGCCATTCAGACTGATGAGTACAACAACAACTCACTGTGATGGATGGACCTCTCCCTGTAGAGGAGGCTATCAAAGCAAATGACATACAGTATGTATACAGTATATACTGTATATAATACTAATATAATATACTGTGTGGTGATTTGATGTTGTAATGCGATGTGATGTCATCTGTGAGCCAGTGGTCAGTAGATAATATCCTGTTCATATATCAGATGGGTTTAGTATCATTCAGCAGCCAGAAGGCTATGCTTACACATATATCATGTGGCAAACTTTATTAATTCTTTAGAACAAAAAAGTGAAAAAGAAAGAATTAAGACAGGAGATATTTAGTATGAGAGGAGTAAAGTTTCACATCAGTGACATTGGACACCACTCGCCCTTTGCTAGAAGAACAAGAAATCCAAAGGACTTGCCTCTCTTTGCTCCTCTTCTCTTATGCTCTTTTGTGTTGAACTCAGCTGGATCCCTGAGCTGCACTGAACATGCTGAAGGCCAACATTCAGCCAACTCTGACAGAAAGAACTCTGAATTCAACAAACTCTGAACACTGCCACTGTGTCTCCATCACACCCAGCTGAGTGGGGGTGGATGACCCCACTGCTGCCTGCTCACAGAGAGAGAGAGTGAGGGACTTCAGCTGGTCGAGCTACCATAGACTGAAGTAATTGGCTTCCGTTTTCCTTTTTTAAGGTCGATGCCCTGAGGTGAATTTAATGTGAGGTAAATTCTGTTACTCAGTATAAATACTGATTCTCTCTGAGAGCCAAAAGTTAAGTGCAATGACTCAACTTCATGCTGATGCATATTTTCATGCCCGTGTGAGGCCTTACACTTTCTATTCCGCATGAGGATTCTTAATTATTGTTACATCGTTCTGTACCCTTTAAGGTACTTAAGTAACCATCAGGTTATGTTGGTCCCTGTCATGCCCACTCAGTCTGCTGACCCCACTATACAGCCAATGCAATCAGTCCTCACATCAGTCCCCCAGATATAAATACCTCTTGGCTACCTCAGTCTTTTTCTGCTGCCGCTCAATCTTTTCATGTTGTTGTGACATTCCTTCTCTCTCTGACTGAGATATGTGTTTATTTCTTCTTCTCGATTTGCCTAGCAGAATCATCACTTCAGAATAACCACAAACCTTTTGCCCAGGTTGGAAAATGCACAGACACATTTTTGCCTCCATTTGCAACACCGGCATCAGTTCACGTCCTCCCACATCGTGTCACTGACTTTTTAGGCCTCCAAATTGCTTTGCTTTCTCTTTGTGGCTGCCTCACACTAGTTCCCTGATCTCTATTACTGAATGTCTTATGTGTGTCTCTGTTGCCTCAAAGTGATGAATCATACAGATGGAGATAACAAAGCACAGTTGCCTCATTGAAAAGGAAGACACTGTTAGATCGTATTATGTTCTTTTAACAGTAATAGTAATGTAGTAATAATAATAGAAATGAATGTGTGACCAAAAACATGGCTGAAAGTTTGAGGCCACAGAGAGCAGCACTGTGAGTTTGTGTTTTGAGCTGGCCTTTTACCAAATCCTGTGTCTGACCTTTACCACAGCCTAGCCGTGTGATGAGACTAAACTCACTGTTTGGTTACATTTCTTCATTTATGTTTGGACTGATGACAAAATGGCCATTTGAATCAGTGATGGAGTAGATGTAACACCTTCTCAGTGTCCCCCTCCCTCACCACCATCATCGTCTCTGCAGACTGATGGTCCATAGCCAGGGGACTGAATCTCTCCAAACTCTGCTAAGGTCAGAGGATGGCTGTTGCTCTGCCCTGGGGCTCTGCATCAGAAGGTCATGAGCACACACACACACACACGCACACACACACACACACACACACACACACACACAAACTCACACAATATTAAAGAGGTGGAAGAATAGGAAAATAAACTTTTGAGCATATGGCAGAAAGCAGGCAGCACATTGACATTTTTATTGTATCTGCGTTGTGAGTTGCATAACTGCTCTCACATTAACTTTATGTCCTATGATGACGTCAGAAAAATTTCCAGTCATTGATTAAGTCTGTGAGAAGTGGTTGAAAGCTCAAGGAAAGCTGCTGGATGTTGGGTTATTTTGCCACATGAGAGAAGCTACATTCATGGTGGATATGATTTTTTTTCTCAATATTAATCATAATAAGCTGCAGCTTTGCGAGTGCACTCATGCTCTGAGTGGCGGAGCTTGTTGAACGTGTCCGGAGTCAGGAGATGGACAGAAGACATCACACCCTGGACACAACCTGTTCCTATATCTCCCCTCTGGTGGGCGCTATTATTATGAAAATCTCTGATCAATTTCATTAATTATTTCCCAGACTGATGCTATGAATAGATGAATAGCATTGCATTGCTTTTAGTAAATTTATAGAAGACACAATGACTAGTAAGTGTGATTGCTGTATGGCTTTATCGTTTATTTTTATGTTAATAAAATGTTTATGTTTATTAATGTTATTAATTATTATTATTATTATTATTATTATTATTATTATTATTATTATTATTATTATTATTATTAATGTTTATGTTTATTTTATGGCATCTGTATAAATTGTATGTATGTGTAATTAAACCTATTAACCATATTTAAATGTGCTCAGCGTTGCACACTGATCACTGGGAATAAGCTCATATAACATGTACAATTTATGAGTTATATCCCAGAATGCATTTCAGCCTAATGCATTAGTGTTTCAAGACAAGATTCATCATAATATGTTGTTAGCTAGAAACATATTAACGCAGCTAAATCACTTTTTTCTCTAGAATGTTTCATCGTACTTCATTGTGCTCTCTCTTACACCGCTTCTAACCAGGCCTGGGTTGTATGGAAGTTTTGTGTGATCATAAATCCCATTTTTTTCACTCCGGATATCGCTCTAAATTCTGACGTTAAAGGTTAAAAGAAAGAGAAGTGTAATTATCAAAGAAGGCACCAGACTACACCCAAATCTCACCTGATGGTTGCAAAAAAGTAGGTAGTTCAACATGTTCAAGAGTTGTTTTTGTTTTTACCCGAACAAAGAAACAACTCTTCCAGAACTGCAGCATTCCATAGTCCCATCTCTTACTTCCCATTTCTCCTCACCAAAAGTTGACTGGAAGGAAGACTGATTGTGCATGCTTGTGGCCTACTTTCTAGGTGTTATGTGTTGTTGTTCATCATTGTAATCTTGGGGAGAAGAGCAGGTCTTTGGGGAAAAACACTCCCTGAGGGAAGAGAGAAAGATCTCAGTCCCCACTGATTCTGAACAGATAACTCCCTGAGGAATAAGGTAGTGTTATTAAGGCCGAAAACTCGCTCACACACACACACACACACACGCGCGCGCGGACAAGATGCAGAACTGCAAGACACTCAAACATATATTCACTCAGGCAACGGTGAATGTGCCATCTGATCTGTTTCATTGAATACTTGTTAAGACGTTTGACAGATGAGAGACGGGAACACCAAAGAGAAGAGAATGGACAATTTATGGATAATGAGAAAACGCTGCAGATGTTACTGTGGCTCTGATGCACTGCTCACATCCAATTAGTTTATTTTTTAATTCCAATTAATTGCATAGGCCTAAATAAAATACTTCCCTGACCAAGTCCTCTTGGGTATTAATAACACTTTATGAAGATACAACAAGGTACACTAAATGACAATAAATATGAATAATATACTGATCTTTAAAATCCAGTGTTCACAGTGAATACAGCTGTTTGGTGTCATACTAATGTACAATTTCTACATATCTATCAATTTCTTCCATTAATCAATGGACTGTTTTTTTATTTGGAAGAAGAAGGGATTGTGTTAAATTGACTAAACTAAACATACTGTCTTTTGTATAAAAATGTGTTAAAGCATCCAGTGTTATGCTATTTAACATGATTTTTTCATACAAAAGACGGTTTGTTTACGCATAGTTTAATTTCCTTTTCAAGTTTGTCTTCGTACTACGACCACCACAGAGAGAGGGTTTATGGTTTCCTCCACCCAGATCTGATCTACGCAGTCTTTGGTTATTCTGACATGATAGGGAGTTTTTTTTGTAGTCAACAACAAGCAGCATGGTCCCAATACTCTTAGATAAGAAATCATCAGATTTTATATGATTCCCATTACCATTGATCTTCATCTTTTTTTATTCATCTTTCTTTCTCTTTTAAATAATAATAATAATAATAATAATAAAATCATTATTGCAGTGTTTGCAGGCAAGGAAAAGTTTAACAGAACAAATTCAAAACTAAGTACAGATACATGACCTGACAGTCCTTTATCGAAAGTCCAACATTACATTTTGTGCAGAAAGAAGCTTTTAAAGCAGCAGACTTTAGCCTCTTTGTGAAGGAATAATGCAGAGCATGACAACAAGCGCAAAATGTGACTTTACACAAACAAGAGAAGTGGAAATTTACCGGCCATACAATGTAGATAGTCACTAATTGTGTCTTCATATCCATGCCACGAAAGTGAAGAAAAGCAAAGCAAAAACTGTGCACTCACAGGAGGGAGGCTGTTTTGGGGGAGGGCAGTTGAACCTATAAACAGGTGTTAGCTTATTTTCTTTCCTATTTTAAGACAATCATAAAGATTGCAGATCCTGGCTGAATATTTCATGCGGTTTGGGGTGGTTGGGAGCTGTGGCCATCTGGCTCATCGAGCGCCTTTCTTCCATTAAAGAGGGAAGTGGTGGTGTGTAGTGGAAGGAAACAAAGATATGGAAGGATGAGTATCTTGGCTGAGAGCCGAGTGCCACGCCATGCACACGTATTGGTGAATATTTCATGTCCAGCCCCAATCAGAGCAGCAGAAGACTTTAATGTTTGTTTACACATCTGTTCTCCTCTCCTGTATCCAGGTTGCTCTAATAATGACTTATTATTCAAACACAACAGGAATATACAAAGGCTCCGTATTGGCCAACTGTATAAACTTTTTCCTTTTCTGCTGGTGAATGCAACTTCTCCGGAACATTCATGAAAAACCACCAAACATGCGACAAATGACACCCAAAGGTCAATAGTAGATTTCTTGTTTTTTAAAAATAATTTTTTGGGATTGATTTTGTTTTGTTCTACTAAAGCACATTTGGTCCTCTAGTGAGTATACAATGTAGAAATTGTGATCAGTGATACTACTGAAAAGGGTTATAAAGTGACATCTAACATTAGATTAAGATTTCAGAGGATTATCCACTGTATTTGTTTTACATGCAAAGCACATGAATCAAGCTCTGTTATTGTAGATTAAATAACCCCTGACTAAAGATATTTCATATCCTATTTAATGCACTGTCAAAACAATAAGAGAACAGAGCAACTGAAAAAATGTACAGTGAACACAAAAACTGCAGGAAATTTGTGTTTGTGTTGTGTGTGAGTGATTTGGATGAATTTTGAACATAAGCAATGAGTTCTCCTGATATTTATGAACTTTTTATACAGTTCTCAAATCCAGTGTTTTCGTCTTTTTGGTTGTTTAAACTGTGCATTTTTGTAATGCAGGATGAGGCTAGTTAGCAGAGTGTGAAACTTGCAGGTCTTTGGTAATCTAAAATAACTGAATTAATTTAATAAATATTAGTCAATTGTATAATTAAAAACAAACAAACAAAAAAAGAACATCTTCTTACACCCCCACACAAGACATCAGGCCCCCCTGTGAAGGCTTGGTGAGTGTGACCCTCGGGTTAGGAACCAGTGGATCAAACAACCACGAGTACAAAGTAGAAAATTACATCTCAACCATCTCTGATTGGTTGATGGTCACTTTTAAACATTATATTAGACTAAAATTAACTGTTTCATGTTAAAAAAAAAAAAAAAAACTCAATCATAAATTAAATCATGTCACATTTCACACCCTGACGCACCATGTAATAAGGTTAAGCCTAAGCCGTCCTCCACATCACTGCAATTTTTATGTCACCTACTGGCTCTTGTCAATGAAGGCAAAAAAGTCTTCCAACAAATAATCTTAAAAAAAACAAACAAAAAAAAAAAAAACTTAACCCTAACCAAGTAGTTTTGCTGATCAAACCTAACCAGCTCATACAGAGGCTAAAGGGAACCCTGTGCATCTGTTTGAGATGACTTGGAATGAGAATGTGTTGGCTATATATTGATAAGTACTATTTTTTCTTTACATATGGAACTAGTTAGATAATAAAATGTCCATGTGAACCCCATGTTACATATTTCAGTGTTTTCTTTTTATGATGTTGTTTATAGAACTAAAAGTGTACTCCAATAAAGGCTCTTATACTGAGGCCTGCTCCACTGTGAAGATGTCCAACAGTGAAACAAACTAGTTCCTTTTGTGACACCACATGTAAAGACTTCACACTGACCTGAAACATGAATGTGTTGTGTATCTCACACTCAGTGGGTGGTCTGCACACTGGAAATGATGCCACTATGACCTACCCTTCATTGTATTTCCATCAGACACACCAAAGAATACCGCTTTAGTTTCCTACCAAAACATGTCCTAGTGTCATTGTCACTGACATCAGTGAGAGGAAAAGACAAAAAAAAAAATCATCCTCTCTGCTCCGTCTCTCTCATTTTCTATTCATAATTAAAGTGTCTCAGAGGACCCCTTGCACTGCACTGCCCTATTTCCATATTCACCCACAAAGAAAGCCTTTTTATGCTTTGTTCTGTCTGGAGAAATCACTGCATTTCTTTCTCATAAATGGTGTCTTCCTGTCCCCACAGAGTTGGATTGTTCTCCAATTCAGAATGTGGTCTGATGTCTATGCAGACCACATTTACAACATTCTATCAGACTGTGATCTTACACTATCACTTCATTTTAGTATCCCATCAGAGATATTCCCTTTGCACTCAGGCTCTAAAGTACAAATACTCTAAATAAAACAATACAAACATTATAAAAGATGATGTATCTGATGTATAAATCTGTCTGAAGAAGGCACAAAACATTAGAATATGTAAGGTGAGTGACCCAATGCAAACTCTTCAAAGACTTCATAGTAGAATGAATCAAATCATACATTGTAGTGTTGCTAACAGTTTGGATTCCATTCAAACTGCAGCTCAAAGTGTCCCAGTTCTGGTTTTATCTTTATTTGTCGTTTGACACAGATCTGGTGTTTTTCTCTCAGTGTCCACAGCAAACAGCTGACCCACTCCCACCTCATCAACTCCACATGTATACAAGCATTAATGGTAACACATTAATTATTGTTAATGTTAATGTTCTCAGATTGTATGATCTGAAACAGTCTGTTTTGGTCAACAACTCAGATTGTGTAGTGTACTGTATAAAACTGTGTTATACTCCACAAAAGACATTTTACAATTTTCCATACTTCTAGCTTCCATACTACTAGTTTCCATAGAGGCGACATGACATAGTCAATATATTGTCATGACCCACAGTCAGTACAAATGTGACCAGGTTTGGGAGGGGCTGTAGCCTATCCCAGTTGACATTGGGCGAGTGGCGGGGTACACCCTGGACAAGTCACCAGTTTATCACGGGGCTGACACTTACAGACAAACAACCATTCACACTCACATTCACACCTGTGGAGTCATCAGTTAACCTGTTGCATGTACTGTATGTAGTACCCAGAGAGAACCCACACAGACACGCGAAAGAACATGTAAAGCAACTCTCCAACCCCAGAAAGGCCCCAGCTGACTGGCGTGTTCAAACCCAGAACCCTTCTGCTGCGAGGTGACAGTGCTATACCCTGCAGCACTGTGCTGACCTATGATTGAACTAGGGGGATCAAAGTTATGGTTTTGCCACCCCTAAGTAATTTTTGGACCAGTCTTTGAGTTTGTTCAGTCAAAGTCATTGCTGATTGCTTATAGTATGTTTTGGTTGTCAACCACAGTCTGCTAATCTGCAACAATGATCATTTGGGTAACGGTTCTCAGTGAACTGCAGCAACGTTCAACAGAGGATTAACATACTTAACCATACTCAGTCCTGGCCACAACCCTGGGTTTTCATACAGCATCAGCGAATATCTTAACTTAAGCCTTTCCATCTTTCATTTCTGTTTTTTTTTTCATGTTCCATTTTCAAATTGCCATTTCACAATATCCATTTGTTATTTTAATACCCAGTTCTGATTGTCAGTCTTCTTTGCTAACATTTAATTATGGCCTTACCAGGAATTGTAGAGTAAAAAACAATTGATTTTCCTTTTTATATTTTTGATATTTCATTTTCCCTTTGATGATCCTCCACAGCTCCATCTGTCACTACTGTGTCATAATTGTTACAATGGTAAAACAACATTTATTATATGTTTAACTAAGATATTCCAAATTAAAGTTTAAGACCATATGGCCTCAAAGTACTAATACACAACTCTGATTTTGATTAATTATGTGTTGTTGGCAAGTCATGTGGATTGATCTTGTCTGCAAATTGTAGTTATGAATTATTCCTTTCATATATCAGACAGATTTTTTTCATTGTAGTCCCACCTCAAACAAATCAAACAGTCTTAGAGAAAATAAAATGTTTAACTAGAGATCATTGTATACATGCACAAACACATACAAGCCAAAGTTTTCTTTTGGTTTTGTTTAATATTACTGTGATTGCAGTGCAGATCCCCAGTGAGGTATAGTGCGACACACACAACTTCACACACTCCTTCATCCCGTGTCCTTGCTGATTTTGCACAGAAGTAGACTGTGCATGGGTTCCATTATTAAACACATGGTTACATACAATATGGATAGACACTGGCTGAAAAAAGCAGTAGAGAAACAAAAATTAGGACTTCTTAAATTATTTCTGACAAGAAATTATTATCAGCAACTTCACATGAATCAAAATGAGTGTGTCAACACTGTGTGACACAATACAAGAATAAAATCATTAAACAGTATAAGTACTACAGTAGAGGTGAATCAAAACACAGAGCTACATGAATGATTACTTTGCATATATATATATATATATATATATATATATATATATATATATAATAGAATATAAACAATAGGATGAGCAACATAATAGAGAAGAGAAGAGAAGAGATACTTTATTAATCCTCAACGGGGAAATTCTTTTTTCACTCAGTTTATTTTACATGCATTTTTAACCCCGAACACACATACAAGGGCTCATAGACATGAAATGTGGAGAGAGAGATGGTGGAGTGATGGGCAGCCCTCCTGAGGAGCACCCTGCGAGCAGTTGGGGGGGTTTGGTGCCTTGCTCAAGGGCACCTCGGCAGTGCCCAGGAGGTGAGAAAGAATACATAGTGAAATCGATAGGAGAGAGAGAGAGACAGATGCACAGCAGCAATAAAATAATAACTATGACTATAAACATTAATGCAGATATGACTTAAGGTAGTAATAATGATAATGATTGGTTGATCTAGATGTAGCTATGATCCGTAAGAACATGTGAGATGAGTTACATGCATTAATGGGACATGAATGTGTACAGACGGAGAGAGAAGATGCTCACTGCATCACGAGACGTCCCCCAGCAGTCTGAACTTATAGCAGCATGACTAAGGGCTGGCTCAGGACTCACCTGAGCCATCCCTAACCATAAGCTCTATGTCAGAGGTCAGCAAGACATGCCAATATTGGTGCTGCCACCTGGTCTACAAAGAAGAATAAGTGGAGTGTCATCTGCATAGCTATGGTAGGAAAAGCCATGTGAGTGAATAACAGAGCCAAGTGACTTGATGTAACAAAAAGTCCAGAACAGAACCAAATAGATACAGTCCATGAGGAGGAGCCAGAAAGCAATCAGTTGTCAGAGAGATATTGATGAGGTTGGGGAAAGGAAGGAAGAAAGATGGTCTGAAGCAAAAGACTGAAGATGGTGAGAGGCGATAGGGTCAAGAGGGCAGGTGGTTGGGCAGTGGGAGGTTACCAGGGTTAGAAGCTCATTGGGAGAGAGGGATAAAAAGGAAGTAAAGAAGTAGAAGATGAAGTAGTTTTAAGGCAGGTGGTGTCAGCGGGTGGGGAATGGGAAGTGTATGTCATTTATCTTTTTTTTTTTTTTCAAAGTAATTAACAAAGTCGCTTGGTGCAAGGGATAAGGGAAGTTGGGTAGTTTGATAGAAAGGCATCTAAATTCTTCAAGATTTCCCTGAGACAACCTGGTGAACAGTAGAACATATGTAAGTAATAGATTGGATGAAATTCAAAGGATGGAGTGAAGAAATGAAGTGTGGAAGTAGATTAAAGGAAAAATGTCCATTTACGGGAGGTTAGCAAACCAGTACCAGCCTCTCCTCCAGCGGACCTGTGCAGGTCGGTGAAGGGGTAGGCTGAGGAGACAACTGCAGAGGTTGAAGTGTTGTCTGGTCTGATGCAGGTCATAGTAAGAGAAAGGAATTCCAGTGATCCCAAGGAGGCATAGCCAAAAAGGAACTCATTTCATAGATGCTATATGTTGTTCTTTATGGTGCAGTGCAAAGGATGAGTGGCAGTTTAAGAGGTCTGTGATGTTGTAGTGGAAACCAGATCTCTGTAACGTTGTGGGCACAACAGTCTTTGATTTCCCGGTTAGTTGCTCAGTCATCCAGTTTATTTTCCTGCAACCTGACATTTGACAGCAGTGGGCTGAGTAGTGGAGTAGTCTTAGGTCCAAGCTATATTAGTTTAGCTCTTATCCTAGCTCTCTCACCCCTCCCCCTGGGACTGTTGTTTGGTCTGGCTGATCTGGCTGGGTGGTCAGATGATGTTGTGAGCAATGATCATGCCAAGGTCTGCTGCACCTAATCCTCTCCCTGTCCTTTTTTTTCAGATGATGACGAGTGTGTCCACTCTCATAAGTAATGTGTGCTTCAGTAATAAAGGAGAATAAAAAACACATTTATTTAACAAGAAAAAAATAATGTAGCAAAGTTTGAGGGAGCAACTAGCTGCTGCATCTGCAAACTCCACCATCTTAGGAAGAAGATATTAGAGATTCCCCGAAGATTGTATTTCTATACTTGTATGTGAGAAAAAAAATATAGTAAGTAAAGAGTAAAGGGATGAATTGCAGGCAAACATGGAATCTGCATTTCTCAATGCAAATTAATATTCCACAAACAAGATTCAACCAAAGAGAGAGGCATGAAAACAAATGGTGAGGGTTAGGGGAAAAAAGAAGGAATGAGGTTAATAGAGAAGGAGGATGTGGAAGCAAAAAGGGTGCAGATGGAGGGAGAGGGGGTGCTTCAATCTATAAACCATATCTTCATCTCTCTTCCCTCTCCATATCCTCTTTCATTATGCACGTTTGTCCCTCCAGACCCTACACAGCCACACAAACACACACGCCGAGGCGCACTGTAATAAAATGTAGCAGCTGTGTAAAATGTCAGGCTGGCCTTTTCTCAGATATACGGTTTGAACCAATCCAAATGTTACCCTTTCTCGCCTTCACCGGAAAGAAAAGAGGAGACGAAGGACAAGAAGAGCAAGGATCTACATGACTCGAAGGATGGAGGAGACGGGGGAGGAGAACGGTGGGAGGAGGACTGTGGGGAATATGAGGCACCAAAGACGAAAGACAAGTGAGTGATACTTACTGAGGATAGCCATTGGAGGGTAACAAAGGCTAGACAGACTTTAATTTGTGAGAAAAAAAAGTAGAAGAAACTAGGAACCTAATTCCTAATTTACAGAAAATACTGTAACTGTGACACTAGTGCATCTGGATTTAACCAGTTTGAATAACTTAGTACTCAAACTAGTGGAAAGTGTCCTAATTTCCTATTTTTTTAAAGGTGTTCTGCCACCATGAGTTGCCAGAACAGCTTTGCTTTTATTCTACAAATCAAACCAGACCAGACAGACCAACCTGTGCTGGACTGACTATAAGAAAGCCTATGATTCAATTCCACACACATGGATACTGGAATGCTTGGAGATGTACAATATCAACAGGACACTAAGAGCCTTCATCAGGAATTCAATGGGACTGTGGAAAACCACTCTGGAAGCCAACTCAAAGCCAATTACACAAGTCCCCATCGAGTGCGGAATATGATATATCAAGGTGATGCACTATCCCCACAGCTGTTCTGTATAGGCCTGAAGCCCCATAGTCAGATCATCAGAAAGAGTGGCTACGGATACCAGTTCCGAAGTGGAACAACCATCAGCCACCTCCTCTACATGGATGATATCAAGCTGTATGCCAGGAATGAGCAAGATATCGACTCATTGATTCACCTCACCAGGATCTAAAGCAATGACATCGGAATGTCGTTCAGGTTAGAGAATTGTGTTAACAAAGAGAGGGAAGATGATCAGAACTGAGGGGGCTGAACTACCAGAAGGTCACATTGCAGATATACAGGACAAATACAAATACCTTGGGATCCTGCAGGAAAATGGGAACCACGAGGAGGCAGCTAGGAAGTCACCCTACACAGGGTAAGGCAGGTCCTGAAGAGACGGCTGAATGGGAAGAACAAGGTCCAAGCCATCAACATGCACGCACTGCCAGTCATCAGATACCCCGCTGAGAAGCCACAGATATCAAGACATGCAAAGATGCTCCTGAGACAGTTCAGCACATAATAGCAGGATGTAAGATGCTGGCAGGTAAAGCATACATGGAACGCCATAACCAAGTGGCTGGCATAGTGTACAGGAACATCTGCACTGAGTATATATATATATATATATATATATATATATATATATATATATATTAGGGGTGCAACAATACATGTATCTGTATTGAACCGTTCGATACAGTGGTCTCGGTTCAGTATGCACTATGAATTGAACAATACGCAATTTTATATTTATTTTATCAACTTCTGACGATGCGCTCTGTGCTGAAAGCTCAGTGGATCTGCGCTCGACTACTCCGCCTTAGGCTGCATTGTCGAACGCAGATCCACTAAGCTGCACCTCCCACATTCAATCAGACCAAGATGCTGAGACAGAAGCTACATGCGAAGCTAGCTCGCTGCAACTTGACTAATGCCTTAAATGTACCTGAAATCGAAGATCCTCCACCATCCCTCAGATCTGGCGTTTGGAACTACTTTGGTTTTCGTATTAAGTATGACCCTGATGGCAAGCGCGTCGTGGATAAAATGTTTCAAAATATTAATGATTATGTTTCAAAATATATTTACTATTTCTTTTTAATATATACTGTGCTGTTAAGAATGCACCACAGAAGATGGGTGATTTATCAGATGCATTTATTTTATTATTATTTTTACAAGGTGCTGTTTTTGTTTTATATGGTTCTAACTTCTAAGTATGCACAGCAGAAAAGGTATAGCTGCACCAGATACATTTAATTTAATTTAAAAACTGTACTTTTGAGTTGAAACAAGTGTTGGTAATTTCAATAAACTACAAGTTAAAAAAGGCATGGAAATTTCTCTTTGTTGTATCGAGAGAGAGAGAGAGAGAGAGAGAGACAGATTGTTATCATCACCTGGTGCTCAGACCACAATATATTATAATATAATCACACATGCCTCTGCATCACACACACGCACCAGAAGTCAACTCAGAGGACACTTATGCTGGCATTTTAAACCTAAAAAGTTCAGCCTTTGTGCCTCTAGTGAGTGTCCGCATAACTTTCTTAACTATTTTGTTTAGTTTAACCCACTTTGAGCTCACTTTGTACAACTGCATATTTATGTGTTATTATTTATAGTTTCCAAACTTAAGGTGTTGCAGGTTGGGTGATAACACTTAGTGAGTGGTTGCACAGTATGCATGAGTTCATAATGTAGGAGACCTAGAAGAAAGTGATATGTGAGTGATTACAGTTATGTTTTATGCAAAGTTTCTGCATTTTAAAGTGATACATGGACATTTCATTGGCACTCACATTTTATGAGATACTTAAGTTAATCACTGTAAATGTTCTTTTCACGCATTAAATGGGATCAGTCAAAGAGGCCAAATGTCTTTCTCAGGGAAAACTGTTGTGTTTTGTTTGTTTAAGTATTTTTGGCAGCACAGTAAAATGTTCCAGACTGTATGTTGGACCTATTATGAGCTTTTATTTAATCCTCACATACACAATCAATGGTAAATGGACTTTACTTATATAGCGCCTTTTTAGTCTTCCGACCACTGAAAGCGCTTTTACACTACATATCTCATTCATCCATTCACACACATTCACACACTGATGGCATTAGCTGCCATGCAAGGTGCCAAAATATGAAAACTCAGCACAGAATGTCCTCAGCCACAAACTCCACAGCCAGAAACCCAGAACCTTCTTGTTGTGAGGCGACAGTGCTAACCACTGCACCACTGTGTCATCAGTAACAATAAATATCAAATCATAAGACACACTAAAGACAATACACCAAACAGAGCATGAGAAAGAATCTTTCATTCATAGATTGCAAAAAGTCTCCTGCTTAATCCATGCTTAATCTAACCCCCTCTAGAACTGTCACTTTATTTTATGTGAGTAGTACTTATTGATACTCTAACATGTCCTTGTGGCACTGCACATTGATTGTTTCCCTCTTTTGTAAGTGGCTTTGGATAAAAGTGTCAGTTAAATGACTTCAGTAATGTCTAAATGTAAAAGTATTAAAGTAGTATTCATTGCATTCAATAACACAATCTCTATACACTAATATCTAAAACAGAATTATAGAGTTGCTATTATAGATTTGTACAAATGATCTGAACTGATGAAGGCAAATCATTTTTTAACAAGTGAAAGATGATGGACCAAATGTTTACAGGCAGATTAGATTCAATCAGAGGAAGCTTTAAACATAAAAGGCTTTTAGCTATTGACTTAGAGACTGCAGGGTAAGACAGAGCTTTAGAGTGTCTCAATTGATAACTATGGTACCAACTGTTTTAAATCGTGAGTATAATTGAAATAGATACATTAAGAATTAAACTGCAGCAAGCCTTCTTTTGCTCAGAGAAGAATCTCATTGTAAAATGATGACTTATGAAGGAGCAGCCAAGAACAAATCTGCATAGTCTATTATAAACTTTAAGTACCTTTATCAGGATAGACCTCAGACTGAATCTGTCACTCTGTCGGACAGCAGGAGAGTGGTGGGCCTTCTCAATAGCTGGTGCAATGGAGAAGTTGTCGTGCCTTAAAGGTTGTGGAATAAAATGGGCCATAAACACAAGCATGTCACGGCCTTCTGCAGATTTGGTTAACGTGACAAAGTGGAGATTTGCAGAACTACTCAGGTTCTCTAGGTCCTCAGGTTTATCCATTTTAGGTGAGAGAGATGTTTGATTTGAATAGAGAGATCATTAAAGTTGTCCTGAAGTCAATCAGGCATACATATTACCTATGACACATGTAAATTCACTCTCATTGAGTGACTTTTGTTTTTTGCTGAAAGTATATATATATATATATACACACATATATGTATATTACCACATGTTCAACAACATATAAACATACAAACCTTCAAAAATAAACTGAATAAACTTTTGCATGTGTACTGCAATGCATACACACATCACACTGTGTGTATGCATTGCAGTACAATGCATTTATGAGAGCAGTTTGTGCTCATGCATTTCAGTTAATATACAAATATTCATTATTAATCAAGAGCACTTCATTTCATGGCATGAAGGATCTTACCACAACACACACCAGCAAAACCCTGTTAAATCCCGCCCACACTCATCAGCCACCTTTGTCTTCCCTTGTTTACCTTCATGGAAATGAACTTGTTTTGCATGGAACAGATCGTTTGAGTCCTTCATGTTACTTCCCTTCAGAGTAGATGAAGATCTTGATGCTGTCGCTCTGCAAACTGTATCTCAGGCTCACAGTGGGCTGTAGTTGTGGGTGGGTGAATGCATGATTTCCACTGATATCGCCTGACATTTAGCTATTACGCAGGTGTGCTGCAGAATGGGAATGTGTTTATGTGCTAGATGATTGCGTTAATTGGGATGATGATGTCACAGCCATATGCAGGTTGTGAGGTGGAACAATACTATATATACAGTTTTTTGGCACATCAATCATATCCACTCATTATCTCTGCACTGATGATGCTGTCTTCTGTCTGAGGCTCATTAAAGGGTTAGAGGTGAGCAGACTGAAGGCTTCCTGTCACTCCTCAATTTGAAGCATCCTCATGGACTGTGTGATCAAAGAAAAGATCTCAGACCTCTTCTCTGACCACAGAAGGTTTATTTCTCTTAACACTTGTTCACAAATTTGTTACAATCTGTGTTAGTGAGCACTTCTCCTTTGCTAAGATTATCCACTCACCATATACCACAGGTGTGGTATATCAACATGCCGATTAGACTCTGACATTAAAGTCAGTGTAAAGTAAAAATAAATATGTGTTTTGAGTTTGTCGGACTAAAGAAGAAAATGTGTAAACGCCCAGCCAAATTTGAATGATTAAAAATAACAACAAGTTTATGAAATTAGGTGTCAAAATCAGGTAAAAATGAGCAGTAGAGACATTCACACATACAGTCAGGTATGAGTCGGTCTCTATTCTGCCCAACTCATGCTGGTGGTCAGACTTTGAACCCATACAAATGACGCCACAAATACTATATGCCCAAAATAGTCAAAGGGGATGCATTTACCCATGTTAGTGTTCACCTTCAGCACATTCTAGTCTGGAGACACTGTTGTCTGTTCATGCTAATGGAACCTCAACAGTTAGCTATCTATTATGTCTTGGAGGCCAACATTGAGTTTCTTCGACCCTGGTCACCAGGCAACTCTGAGATAGGCTGGCACCTGCACTCCTCCAGCAATCCGAACAACGGCCTCGCATACCAAAGAGAGAGAGTCTTCTCTGATATGATTTAGTGCTGTAACTGTACCCCAAGGCCCATGTACGGCCCTGTGTACCCAAAGGATAGAAAATTCCATAACAGTATCTACAACAGATACAGATATGCTCATCACTTACACACCAGCAAGAACACTTCGGTCAACAGGCAGTGGCAATTTACTCATCCCCCGCACCAGATCCAAAGAAGGGGAGGCAGCTTTTGCTGTATATGCCCCACAAAAATGGAACACCTTGCCTGATACAGTTAGACATGCCACATCAGTAGCCATCTTTAAAAACAGATTAAAAATCTTTTTTCAACAGCATTCTGTTGAACTGTGTGTGTGCGTGTGTGCATGTGTGCATGTGTCCATGTGTGGTTGTGTGAGTGGGTGCGCATGTATGAGTATGTATATTGTTTACTTGCACTTGCACTCTTGAATTGTTTCCTAATAGATTTTTATGTGTAAACTGTTTTTACTGTAACTATGCATACCTCTTGTCTTGTGAAGCACATTGAGTCTGCCTTGTGCATGAAATGCGCTTTATAAATAAATTGAAATTGAAAATACAAGCTGCTGTTGCATATAAGAGACGTCCCGTGTCCCGTTACCGATGTATTTTCCTCTGGATTCTGTTCAAGAAACGAGAGCAGTCTAACGTTACATGCACTGACATTAGATAACACACATGAAAATGATGAGAAACCCTAACGTGATTATGTTAGTACACAATGTACTGGGGGTGCTGAAGGCTTTTATACCGTTGATCTAGGGGGGCGGGGGTATGCAAAGTATTATGCTAATGCTCACCTCAATACGTCATGCAGTCTCGTTTTAGGACCACCCAAAAAATCCTGGACTGAAAACTGGTGAAAAACTGTTTGAACCTCTAACTCTACTTTTCTGAGGGGCGGCTGTGGCTCGGAGGTAGAGCAGTCGTCCACTAATCAGAAGATTCGATCGGTGGTTCAATCCCCGGTTCGATCCCCTTCAGTCTGCATGTCGAAGTATCCTTGGGCAAGATACTGAACCCCAAATTGCTCCTGAAGGCTGTGTCATCGGTGTGTGAATGTGTACGAATGGTTAGCTCCTCAAACTGATGAGCAGTTGGCACCTTGCATGGCAGCCAATGCCATCAGTATATGAATGTGTGTGAATGGGTGAATGAGATGTGTAGTGTAAAAGCGCTTTGAGTGGTTGGAAGACTAGAAAGGCGCCATACAAGTACAGTCAATTTTACCATCAGTCTGCTAAAATTACAATGAACAATTACACTCGTAGAAAAGAGAAACTGAAACTTACGATATTTTAGATCGATCAGCCCACCACTAGAATAGAGTGGCAGTGACAGTGAAGGAGAGTAAAATATAAAGGAGTGAGGAGACAAGAGAGAGAAGGTGAACACCGAAAACCGACTTTTAATCCATAAGACTGCAGCTAAGTCAGCCAATAAGCTATTATTATTATTATTATTATTATTATTATTATTATTACTATTATGAAAGTACTTTTTATTAATAATTCTGAGTCGAATGTCAAATTTACTTTACTTTGACTTTTCTTCTTTATTTTTTCTTATTTTTTTGATGTATTATTTCTTATTGTATGTAGCTCTCTAGAGTCCAGAGTGTCACTGAAAATAAATATTGTTGCCATGACGTTGAATTCTAGCTTTCTTTGTTTGATTTGAGTCGTTGACTTCACACAGTGCAGATGTTGATACAATGACAATGCTGCTTCAATATATATATAAAATAATTGTAATTATAATACAACTTAAACATGCTGATGCTGCGGACCTGAACATGAGGACATTGTCTCTATCTGGACCTGATTCATCAACATGTGTCCTGCTGCCTTTAGACACTGTGAAGAACAGCTGTGCACAACACTGTAAGAATCACAAGTATTCATTTACAGATAAATGCAGACTGGTTTACCAGTGAACTGACTGGTGGATCGAGTCTACTTATTTGTCATAGAGGTGTCTCAGTTCCATCCCACACCAGTCTTTTGTGTAGTCTCTGGTGTTGCTCTCCACTTCCATGCTAATGGACTCCATGAATCTGAATTATGTTTAAAATGTGCCCATAATGTCATGGCAAAATTATCTATGTAAACCTGTAAAATACCTTGTAGCAGGTGTCATGACACATGTAGTACTGATTAAATCATTTGGTGTTAGGGCTACAGGATGTAATTACTATTAAATCTCACGGCTGTACCAGCTACCAGCAGGTCACATACAAATGTGTTTGGTTGCCTACAAAAAGAAATGAAGGTCTACATTTAGCCCAGACAGCTCAGCTTGCTTTCACTTCTCCCCTGCAGGGATGCACCCATACATTTCGTGGTGTCAGGTCCTTTCTCTTTTATTTCCATTATTATGGGGTTGATTGTCAGTTGTTCCATGTTTAAACACATGTAGAGGCTCTCATAGGGAAGGATGCTGAGAGCTGCCAGTGCTGAAACACACTACCACAAACACTGAAATGAACTTTACCTGTCATTTTTCTACTGGGTAACCATCTGACATTTCTCCTCACAGTTCCTTCTCTATCCCCAATGACATAAAATACTTTCAGTTTTTGTAGCACAATACAATACAGGCAAACCATTTCATGGAAGCACACACACACACACTCCCACTCACACACACAAATGAAGATGGCTGGTGGTTTTCCGGGTTTCATGCTTGAACACAGAATATTTACATCAGGTCACCACATCCGGTGGAGAGAGGCATATATTTGACTAAACACTCACCCTTCTCCAAAGCTGAGGTGCAGATGTGCATAAATTACCCACCCTGCATTCATGCAGAAGGAAAATACAAACATCACCTGGTGTCAGACACAAAGACATCACACAGAGCCAAAAACCAAGATACATTTAAACACACTGACCATCATCAGTGCTGCCACAGGGGTTCAGGTTCTTCACTGCATCTTGCACCTTGACTCAGGGATCACCTCCTCCGTTGTTTTGGAGCTTTCGATCACATCCCCACTTGGCGAGCTATCTAAGTCCATTAATCCATCTAGATGTTGAGACACATGAAAAGTGAACAATTTGACTTACTGGAGCACTAAAGAAAAAGTCATCCTTAAATGGCAATCCACCTAGCAGTTGTTGAGATAGTGAGTCTGGATTAGAGCCATGTCGCTAACTGCTATTACAACACTCAACTCTCATTACATCTCTAATATAAGCACAGATGACAGAAAATTGACTCGCGTACGCTGACATGAAATTCTATTAGTGTGCATTTGGATTTGCTTCTCACCAGAAGCTCCAGCGGTGCTGCTGGGACAAAAAATGGCCACCCTGAAGCCACATAGCCCCATACTTCAACAGATTACCCATCGACAGGTCACCTTCCTCTGAAAACAGATAAAAATTGAATAAAAAACTAAATCATCTGATGCAATTTCTGCAGACTTGCACCACTGACTGTGTGTGTGTGTGTGTGTGTGTGTGTGTGTGTGTGTCTGTGTGTGTATGTGTGTGCGTGCGTGTGTGTGTTTTCAGGTGGGAGGCAGGGCAATCCAAACACAAAGTGTTCTTTTCCTCCACATTCACCACATGGGTCAAATGAATCTAATAAATCATAACTAAAAGGAATGAATTGGTTGTTTTTATCATGGGGCTTTTGTCTGGTTTATTTAGGTGTATGAAGTGGAGATAAGGAAGTCATCAGTCTCCCTATCCTTCCTGCACAGCTCAATTTGTCAGCATTGAAAGAAAAAAAAATGAAGAAGAGAGAAAGATGAGAGCAGAGACAGAGAAGTGGACAGAGAGGTGTTTTTGTATGTCTCTGCCTTAAACTCCTTCTCTTTCCGTCTCTGTCTCTTGTTTGCGTCTAAACCTTTTCATTCTCAACCCTCTTCTTCTCTCTCCTTCTTACCTTAGTGAGTCGTACCTGATTTAACCCAGAAGAGTGGGCTTCAACCAAACAGATCTAACAAATCTATCTAACAGGGAAATAACTCCATAAAAACTTGGATAACCTACAATTTTCTGATGTTAAACTCAAACAAAACAGTTCTTGTAATTGGACCCAAACACCTCAGAAACTCTCTTTCTAGAGACTTACTTACTTTAGATGGGATCATCCTGGCCTCCAGCTCCACCGTAAAGAATCTTGGAGTTGTTTTTGATCAGGATTTGTCCTTTAACGTCCACATAAAACAAATTTCAAGGACTGCTTTCTTTCACTGGGCGGCTGTGGCTTGGAGGTAGAGGTTAGCTCCTCAAACTGATGAGCAGTTGGCACCTTGCACGGCATCAGTGTATGAATGTGTGTGAATGGGTGAATGAGATATGTAGTGTAGAAGCGCTTTGAGCGGTCGGAAGGCTAGAAAGGAGCTATTTATCTACGTGACATTGCAAAAATCAGACTCATTTTGTCTCAAACAGATGCAGAAAAACTAGTCCATGCATTTGTTACTTCTAGGCCGGACTATTGTAACTTGTTATCAGACTGCCATGTTTAAGTCATTATTCAGTTAATCCAGAACACTGCAGAACATGACAGGAACCAACATCAGAGAATCATATTTCTCCCATTTTGGCTTCTTTGCATTGGCTACCTATAAAATCCAGAATAGAATTTAAAATCCTACTGCTTACCTACAAAGCTCTTCATGGTCATGATAACAGTACAATCTGGACCTGCTCTATATGAAAAGTGTCATGAGATCATCTCTGGTATGATTTGGCGCCATATAAATACAATTGAGTTGAACCTGCCATTTTGCCTTCTGTTCAGAGGTGGACTGTTAAAGGATGTCATGGCTGTTGAGTGCACATACAGCATGCATTGAACAGCATACAGGGACAGGATGACTACACATATTGAGTCAAAGCTCAATTTCTCACTTTAATTTCTCATTCTCATTGAAACCACGGGGTGCCCACCAACACAAGCAAGTCCACAATTAAAGTCAGAAATGTGGATTTACAATTGAATTTATTTTGGATTGGATAAAGGATAATATTAGATAACATCAACACAATGACTAAACTATGAACATAACTGACTAAAATAATATTACAAATAATCTTCAAATGATGGAACTTCTAATCAACCTGAAGAGGGGCAACAGACATACATGCCAATGTGAGAAAAGGAGACACTGTGGCATATTTAGTTTTCAGTAACAAGCTCATCAAGGTGAGGAAGAAAGGAGAGAGAGTGATAAGTCCGAACTTAAAGAAAGGCTGAGGGATTTCTCATTCTGAGCCATTTAATTGACTTCATGAACAGAACTTTAGTCAAGAAATTCAAATGAACCACATAACTGGTTGGTGGATTTTCAACTAATTTTTAAAAAGTGTATATTTTCAAAGTATTCTAGCTCATTTTTAAAATAATGCTAATAATCAGCTGCTATAACAAAACAACAAAACACAGCTGATATGTTGTTGTCTGTTGACAAATGGAATCTCTAGAATTGACTATTCCACAAAGCCTTGTAATGAAACAGCTGTAATGTAAACAAGAATATATATTAGTCCTTCTGAGTCATAATCCATCAAAAAAATCTGGTTAAAATAGTCCATCAAGACTTCATCCAAAATTGATTTGCATAGCACCAAAACATAACATGATTCAGGTCTAGACCATATTACATGAGGGTACTATGAGCTCTTTAAGATATGATGATGCCTGTCAATGAAGAGCTACATTGTCTGTTTGGAGCAAATAAACCAGTAATCTAACAGTCAGATTTATCAAAATACACAATACACAAGCCTGAACAGATAGTCCTGCTTCCTTTGTACCCAGCAGCTGGTAACTATTAATATCAAACTCACCTTTTTACCTTAAAGAAGGCACAAAACAACAACCTAAAACATTTGAATGGCATGAAACAGACATAATGCACAATGTCATTACAACTAAGATTATTGTTAAAGTAGAGGTGTGACAGTTCTGTAATGATGTGAGCACTCAGCTGCCACCGTTTCCAGCAGCTATCGATTCTGTTAGATTTGCACTGAGAGAAAGACTCAGCATGAGTTGACTTTTTCCTGCTGCCAGATAAACAGCTCTTCATCAGCTGTATACAGCGGAGGCTCCTATCTAACTTAACACCACCTTACTTGTTTATGACTTGTATTCCTTCTCTTCAGCTAAATCTCTCCTGGCTGATATCTGCTAAACTGAAATTGTTGTTGTGAGATGACTGATAGCAACTTAAGAAATCCAGGCAACTATCTGTCTGACATCACTCTTTCCTTCCTCCTCAACAACAACACAGAAAATGTCACTTTATCCTTGTTGTGTGACATTTTTGACAGCGTCATTGATTTATTATGTATGGAAACTACATATGTACCCTTTTCAAACTTTTGAAAAACTTTCAAACTATTTGAAAAAAACACTGAAACTCGTGTGACTCAGTTGGTTGACACCCCGTCAGATTTAGAATACTCATTTAATTAATCATCTCATTTTTGTCTGTCTGTAATCCTAAATGACTCATACATTCAAGCTGAAATAATTGATTCATTGGCCACCAGGGACAGAGGAAATCAGCTACAAGCGGAAAGCGCAACACAAGTTCCTATGGCTGAAGTGTTGGAAAAGCATCTGTTTATACATCCAACAGACACGGAGCAACATTATGTTTAATTTAGGCTTTGTTCAGACAGTGCTCTTGTTGTGGCAGTAATCCTTTCTTGTCTTTATCGTGGGTGGTCTGCTCCAAGCAGACCTCATCAAGGTTCAGAGACCCATCAGGTCTGGTGAGACAGAGAAAAAGAGAGTGAACAAAGGAAGTGACCTGAGCAGAGGTGTGACTGTGATAGCTTACCTGGCACTGGGAGGCGGCATTTGTAAAAGAAAAGCTGCTTCAGCATTGGAAAGCCACATGTAGGTCGGTGATGTCTGGACACACAAATCTAATGTTATCACTTGCAAATAACAGTCAGTCTGACAGTCTACCTTAAAAATCGGATTTGAGAAACAAATCTTATTTGCCTGCAGTCTTAACTTGGCCTTAGAGTGTGTATGTGTCAATTCCAGTTTCACCTGTGCACTTTAGTGGTAAATAGCAAATGTTAGCATGCTAATATTCATGGTGACCATGGTTAACAGTACTTGTGAGACATTAGCACATTAAAATTGTCATTGTGAGAATATTAAATAGCCTTTGAACAATGTTTATTATGTGGTCACATTGATGTTTTGCCATTGCTGATTGATTACTGTGACAGACATAGTTGTGTGTCTGTGATCGATTGATTGAGAGAAGCAGGTAGGATATTTGCTGCACTGCTGTAGCATGGCAACTGTTTTTATTCATAGGCAACATGGTGTGGCAGAAAGTGTTTGAGAAAGAAGAGGCTTTTTTAAAAATAATTAATCAATTTTTGGTATGTCAGAGGTGACACAGACTCCATGTTGCCAATTTGTCTCCCCTGTACACTCTTAGCATGTATGGCAATGTCCACATAGATTTGCAATCTTAATTAAACCATTAATTGGTAGAGTGAGTTCAGTTCTTTCAGTCACCCCCATTACTCACTGACTACAACTGCATAAAATCCAGCACATAGCCATAAAATCTACATCGACACACATTTAGTTAACTTAGAATGCGCCAAGGAGCAACAACAGCACTGAAGCACATAGCATGTAAAAACTGCCAATCAGCTGTTGCATTACTCACTAAAGTGAGCTGAGCCAATCAGCTACAGAGCACCTGAAAAGTTTAGTGGAGAAGGGCAGATTTTCTGAGACTGGTTTTCAGAGTTCGAACTTGTAGTGAACAGTCTTGCTTCAGGGTTCAAAGACATTTGAACCAGTTGGGTGTCTTCAACTTTGTGGCAACAGTTTAGAAAAGGCTATTTCCTGTTCCAACATGACTGTGTCCCTGTGCGCATAGCAAGGTTCATAAAGACATGGTTTGATGAGTTTGGTGTGGAGGAAATGAATTGCCTTTGAGAGGAATTATGTGCCTGGCTTTTTTGTCCAACATCAGTATCTCACCTGACAACTTGTCTTTTGGTTGAATGGGCACAAAATCCCACAGACAAAATGACTAAATGACTACAAGCTCATATACAGTAGGTGTGGCATTTGGCCCTACAGTGTATTTCTGTCTTGCCTTTCCTGTTTACTCACTTCAATACTTTTGATCACTGGTGTCACAGAAATGACAAATGTGGTACTTCAGGTAGTGTGTCATTGCATTTTACTTTTTTTTTTTTTGCTCCTGCACAGCTGCAACAGATCTACAAATCATTTCGTAATGTGCCATTTCCAGATCAACTTTGTTTGGACGAGTAGCTGGTCAGTGTTGGCTGTTTCTTGACGCCAACAGAGATATTTTAAAATTGAGCAGGTGGTTGACTCACTGCAAAATACTCCTCTCTGAAAACACTAGGGAGTAGCGAGTCCTGTCAAATTCCACCAGAGTTTTTATCTTTACATCCTTAATGCGAGCAGTGGTGGTTTTAGACGGCAAATATTCACCTCAAACTTGACACCTTGAATGCTTTAATACATAGAAATTTTAAAAGAAATGTAATAGTCAGTTCACTGTTGTACACTACTTTGACGAGAGAGATAAGCTGTGGTTGCTGCATGTATTCTGTGAACAGACATCAACATAAAATCCATTGTACAAAATGCATACTGTAATGTATATTACAGTATGCATTTGGGTCCCTTCCTTTTAGGGTTCAACTTTAAAACCTCAGTCTAGAGTCATTGTATAGTGGAAAGAGAAATGTGACACCCAATTGTCTAAACATATACAATCATTACATACAAAGAAGCTGTACAACAATGAATACATTTTCTAAGTGTCACACAGTCTGTGAAAGGACTTTATAACCTTGTATTATCAGAATTTCAGCCAGTAGCTCTGCTAGAAATGAAAAGTCATAAGGGCTGTAAATTATAAGAAGGCCTTTGTGCAGGTCATTTGAGTGTGGAGTCACCAGAAAGTTAATGGCTCAAGACACGTGGAAAAATTTCCTGGGTATGCGGCCAATAGACAAACTTTAGAGTGAAGAATGAGGTGCCATCTTCAGGTAAAATATGTAGGTGCTTTAAAGGATTACTCCAGCAATTTAGTATTGCAATTTCATAATGTTTAGGATCATAGATTTTTTTTTTAAATGGTCAAATCAAGAAGCAGGAGCTGAAGCATCGTGACTCCAAGTTGCAGTGAAGCTCAGAAAAGACTGGATTCAACATCATGAAATATTTTGCATCTTTTGAGATTCTGTCCAAAGAAAAGAGGTCTTGGGGACTAATCAGTGAGGTAGCAGAAGGCAGCCAGGTTAAGAAAGCCATAAACACCTTTGCCCTCAGATTTGGCTAAACTAACCACTGTATAATCATAGGTCATATACCTTAAGCCTTTATAGTGTACTCCTGCGTGTGTCTGTACTGAACTCACAACCACAAGCACTGTTTAAGGTGTATTACAGTTCGGCCAATGAGTACCTAGTAGAATTCAAAATGACCCAATACATATGTGACAGCTCACAGGTCATCAGCAGCAGAATGGCTGTGGAGAAGAAAAGAGTATGCCATATAAATCTTTGGTGATAAGCTAAAAGGAGATTGGAATGTGCTCTACTTTAGGATCCCATAGGATTTATCTGCTGGATTCCCAAAAGAGACAGAAAGTCAAGTGTAGAAATGATTCAGTAGAGAAGCAGCAGAGACTCTCCTGAGAATGCCTTGAACACCCTTAGGACATCACTGCTACATGCTGTCAGTACAGAGGTGCTAGACGTGTGAACTGTGCAGTTTGGACCAAAATTGGAAAGAAGAAGACAAATACTGTTGTATTACAGTCAACAATCCGTTGTACTGATCAAATTGACTAAGGTGTGTCTTGTTTTCTGTATTTTCCTGACCTTTATGTTCACCTTGTCCATTAGTGTAGTATTTTGGTCCGAAGCCTGGAAAAACAAACCTGGAAAACTGAGATCAGGGTGAGGAAACATCCAAACTCGGGCACCAGAGGAGTACCACCAAGAAGGTCCTGATGCCTATTCATATTTGCACTTTGTAATGGCAACTATAAACCCCCACCACTGCCTCCCAGAACACATCCCAGAGAAAGTAGGGCTTGCATACCTAACTTACTGACATGAGGAGAAGAAGAAGAAGAATATTAGTATTCCAGCAATTGTTCAGTCACTGGATAACGAGCTGGACGAACTTGGCAGGATGGCTTTTCAATGTGAAACTAGGAACAATATCTATAATTATGGTTTTCAATAAGAAGAACCCTGTAGTCCCAGACTCTGCCAATGTTGCTGAGGAGCTTTGTGACCAATATGTACACTCATATACCCTACAATGGTGAGCAGTGTGTTGTGTTTCATTTGCACTTATGGTGCCCCCTATGGTTTAATTGATTTATGCTCCAATCAGCTTGTTGTGCTCACCTCAGCACATGCTGGTAACAGTGTTGAGTTCCTGGCAGAACTCGCACTTGTGAACCTGCATTGCCTTATCTTTCTTGCCACTCTCTTCTCATCCACCAGATGCCACCAGACTTTTCCACCTTTCCACATCGACCCTGCAATAACCCCTTTTCCTTTAGTCCTAGCCACCTGACCTTCTCTGTCCAGCTCCCCTGTTCCGACTTTCTCTCATCAGCCCTGCTGTTTCCTGACCTTCCACTCACTCACCTGCTTCCATTTCACCTAATCAGGCCAGTAGTATACAGTATATACCAACAATTCCATCAGCACTCTGTCAGTTCCTTGTTCCTTTTTGTGTTTTTTTTTCTATTCAAGTCAGCATTCATTTCATTAAGTGACAAAGATAAAAATATATCTTTGAAATATTTTGATTAATCACTCTCCAACCATTAGATGTGTTTAAATCAGCATCACTTTTAATGTGGTTATAACAGTAACGTTGGTAGACCTGAGAGTCTGCATTTATCCATATTAATGCAAAACAAAATGATTTCTGAAAAAATATCTTTCCATTTCCAGCTATTGTTGTTTCTCAGCATTCTCTTGGCTGAGTGTATTTATTAACAACAACAACAACAGCATCTGAACTATATTCCACTTCACCTAGCCCTTTAGCACTTTGTTGCTGCTGCATCTACATGAACACAGTCTGTACACACATAGACTGACTCACAGTAAGAATGCTTTTTGTGTAAACCTGTCACTGGGCAACTATTTCAGTCATCATTCTATTTCAACTCCATATCTGTCCCCGTCACTATGTACAACAACAAGCCAGCAACCTACATTGAAAATGGCAAGTTACCCTTACCTTACAAACATAGTCAAGCTAGCAGCTGTTTTTCTTTTGCAGGAACTTAGCAGTTTTGATGCCAGGGCTCCATCAAATCAAGTCCCAGCACTATTTTGCAAGGGCACTGTTGCTGCACCTTGAGCATAGCGTGAAATACAAAGACATCAGAGCCTTTCCTTCCCCTATACTAGAATGATAATGGATTCAGTTCGACTGTGCTCTAGTGCTGACACACCTCTAAAAGAAAGTGTGAAGGTCTGGCTATAAGACCAGTAGGCCCATCCCACCAGTTTGTTGCTGCACTTGTGTGATCGCTTTTAAAGTTTCAACAAAATGTAAGGATCTAGTCCTGACCTTGGAACGGGGAACTTTCTTTGGACATTTGGCTCGTTTTCACACACACTTTGTTGTTTTGAAACTCTAGGTCTGGGATTGAATTGCTCAATCCACAAAATCCACTTGCCCACTGTACAGAAAATTGTGCTTAACCTGCACCAAGTAAATGCAGCAACTGTAGCAATCATCTGCTCTATCAACTCTGATTATGTTCACATTACCGCTGCATACCCTGCAGCAAATAGACATGCTCTATAGTATATGCAGATCCTTGATGTTGTTTTGACATCCAGCACACACACACACACACACACACACACACACTATGGGAGGCATTTTATGCTAGCACACTATACTAAAGCGCTTTGACCGCGTCGCCTACTGCATTAAGACTGAAAAATACGCGTGCGTACAGGCACACGTATTGCGAGTACACCAAATAATGAAGGGGTGACGGGTGATAAGTGTCATGCCACGTGCGAACGCAGCAGACGCCTGTGCGCACGCTCATCTCAATGTACAAATAACCCAGACAACAAAAAAACAGAAAAAATGGTCTGTTTATTGTTTTTTGTTCAAAACTTAAAAAAGGCAAGGGTGAAAGGGATAATTAAAATAATTTCAGCTACTTAAAAAAATATATATCCTGACAGTTCTGATGGGGCTTGGGGTTCATCTATAAGTTATGCTTTCTTCTAAACAATCCCGTATGAACCTGAGACTATGTGTAACAGCTGATCTGTGTAGATATGCTGCAGAACATAGAAAATGAATAACTGTTAGGTCCTGATGATCCAGTGTACCTCGTGCGTAAATGCGCACAGCCTCTTCCTCAGTTTCGCGCCTGAGCAATGGTACAGTCCCTGATATACCTCAACATCCCGTTATAGGCGTGCACACGCTGTAAGCGTTAGCGCGTGTGTCACTATTGTACTAAAGCCAACGCTTCAGACACCTTAACGTGTGCACGTGTGACTGAAATAGCCTAAACTGTCACATCGGTCTCTCTGGGTAATACATGGACTGCTTGAATTGTGAAGTGAAGCAGCTGTTAAACTCAAAATTCGTCATCATAAAGTAAATAATTATTTGTACATTGAGACAAGCGTGCACGCAGGCGTCTGCTGCGTTAACGCGTGGCACGGCACGAATGACCCCTATTTGATTTCCACAAACACTACACAGTGTGTGCCTGTACTCTCATGTAGAATTGTACTTAACAGTCACGCGTGGTCTTCATGTCACATATTTGAGGCATAGTTCACCCGTCACGCACCCGTCATGTAGGCGTCTGCGCAACAACGCGTCTGCGTGACGCCTACGTGACGCTCGTCTGTCCATTGAAAGTAAATGGAATTTACACGCGCACGTTAGAGGTTTGATGTCATCGCATAGGTGCTGTACATGCGTTTAGTGTGCTGGCATAAAATGCCCCTCATAACACACACACCCACACACACAGTGTATATAACCTGTGTAAGTGATGCCTTTATCTCTGCATCAGTTAATATCTACATTTGGTTTTTAAATGTGTTGAATCCACTCTGCTAACATTGAAAGAAACTACGACAGCATGATTATTATATTTTAATCTTCTGACAGTTGTAAGTGTTAAAAATGTCATTCACTGGCAGCAGCTCTCCTCCTGTACGAGAGTGTGAAAGCTTCATAGAATGGCAATGTACCACAGTGACATAATGTGCTTCCCAAATTCTTCTGTAAATCTTTACAGATGAAGAGGTGGTTTAAGTTATTACCAGCCAAACTGAAAGTGTGTGTAGTTGTGTGTGGCATCCCATCTTAAATGCACACAGCTGAAGTGTCATTACAGTGTGGTGTGATTGCTGCTGACAAACACACACACTGTCCAGGAGACAGAGTTATTGTTGTGAATAGGGCCAAGGTCATCCATCTGTCCTAATATGTGTCCAACTAAGAACCAATTCATAGCCCATCAGTGGGATGGATGGAAACTGTGGGCTGTGATGTGTGTGTGTGTGTGTGAGAGAGAGAGAGAGAGAGAGAGAGAGAGAGAGAGCAAGCAGGATAGTGATGGTAACAACAAGCATGCCGTGGTGTCAGGGTTTGTGTGTGTGTGTGTGTGTGTGTGTGTGTGTGTGTGTGTGTGTGTGTGTGTGTGTGTGTGGGCTGTCAGGGAGTTGGTGGAAAAGCAGAGCTGACAGGGGAAGAGGCCATGATGGCCTTCCAGGCCAAAACTCCTCTGCTTAATGTCAGCTTGCAAATGGATCCAGTGACAGGTCCTGTCCCTTGCCGCCTCCACCTGTCCCAGCAGGAAAACAAAGACTAACACACCATTCACACATTCCTTTGAGTTGCTTTCACCAATGAGGATCAAGTGCAACAGGGGAGAAACTTTAGAGGAAACATCTCTGTTAAACCTAAATTTCCTCTGTGCTCTACAGACAACACTGCTGAAGCTAGCCACTGTGTTATAGGTGGCTATTTAACCTCTGGTTAATACTGACACAACAATTCTGACTATCCACCAAAAGCTTTTGGAAATACTGTAATGTTCTATACTGCCTCTGAAAGTATATTTGCTGTCACTTTTAAAAACTAACTAACATAAAAGCATTTTGGGGACGTTGTGGTGGAAAAACATAGTACATAACATATTGCACTGGGTCGAAAGGCTGCAGTCTGTACAGCTTCTACATCTCATTTAGGAGTCACCAGCAGAAACAGAAGCTACAAACTTTCCAATAAAAAAAAGATAGAAATGTATGATACGATATGAAGCTGAGATGCCTCCTCATGTCTGATGTCACTGTTTTCCTGATTCTTCACATTAACCACATTTACATCGAGGGCATGCTAAGAGGATGCAGTGGTAATGAGTAAAGCAATTAACTCTTATTAATCATTATCCTTCCATTAACAGTGTTTACAGCCAAAAAAAAAACACAAAAGCCCCCAAGCAGTGTCTTTGGTATTTTGTAGCCTGAGGGTGGCGAGTTTGTATGGGATCTGGTATCAGCAGCAGTCAAGCTGATTCTGGTCGAGTCCAGGTTTTACACAAGTGCTGAATGGTATCAGCAGTGAGTGCACATCTACAGTCAGCCCCGAGGAAAAAATGTGTCAGTCAGTACCTGCGGTGCTTAAAGTAGGCTAAGCTTCATCCAACAGTACTGAATGAGTTTGTAACTCTGTGTAAGGTTCAAATCTTGATCGCTGGCATTGAGTTTGGTGACACAAGTAGGAGGATGAAGGTGAGAGCTTTTGTCTGTAGGACATGCACCAAGTGGAGTTATCAATTCTCACAAATGCAATACAAGTTTCAAGTTCTTTATTTGTCATATGCACAATTACAATGAAGCAATTCTTGTTCTTGTATAGCAACAAAACATCACAAGTAAAATGAGACATGAGAAAAAGAATCATGAATACAGTGCAGAGGTTCAAATATAGAAATAAAAGAATATGGTGTACAGCCATGATAAAATGAAAATCTGTAATGGAGGCAGGTTGTGTAGTAATGAAGTAAATGTGCTTATAGCTAGATACCACTGGAGAAACTAGATTTTCTAAGTCCTACCTTCAGGCTTTCCTCTTTCTCTTTCTCCCCCTCGTTTTCTCTATCCTCCCCCTCTCCCTCTCTAAACCCAACTGGTCGTGGCTGTAGGCCATCCACCAGCTGGATTCTTTTTGAGGTCTTTTTTGAGGTGCCTCTTCAAGGATTTTTTTCCTTACCAATGCCACCAAGTGCTTGCTCATGGTGGAATTTTTTGGTCTCTATAAATAATATCATAAAGAGTACGGTCTACACCTGCTCTATATGGAAAGTGTCATGAGATAACTTCTGTTATGATTTGGTAAAATTGTATTGGTTTCAATAAAATTGAAATGAATTGAATAGCAATGACTTCTCAAGTCAGTCATCTCAAGTGAATGACACCTTTGCTTATTACCTCTGAGTAGTGTAAAAGGTAAATCTCAATCATCTCGTCTCTCACCTAATATGTCATAATAGTTATATGTCGCTCTGCTGTTTGATCTTGAGTGCCACTTCCAGTCACAATGGCCTAAGCACACATGAAAGTCCTAGTCAAATACCATTCAAATCAGTGGTGACGGAGCCAGATCAGTGGCCTTTATGAGGCTGCCATTTGGGTGGAAAATTTGCAGCCTGACCAACGGCCAGTGCTCAGGGACTGTCTGCAGTTTCAAATTAAGTTATGAGTTGATTTCATGTGGGCCTTTACATTCCCTGGTGAAGAGAATAATAAAAAAAGTATAATAACTCCCAGCCATGAAGTTTCACTCAAAAAAGCTATAGCATAGTAGTAATGCAGACACAGAGCTTGCTATTTGTGGTAGTTTCTTTTTAATGATGTATCATAGCATCAACAGAAGGGAAAGGGAGAGAGGAATCATGTCAGACTGTTAAATCTTCAGTAAATTTACAATTGGAAAAATTAGAGAGGTACGAAAGAGATCTTCTTCTTGTAGTAATCTTCAGCCTCAGTGAAATATCCTTAAAGCCACTAATCAGTGATGCATGAGTCGAATGCATAACATTTCAAATTTCAAGGTTTCAAGTTCCTTATTTGCCATATGCATAACAATTACAGAGAAGCAGGCACTGACAATTAAATGAAATATGTATAAAAAGAAAATCATGCAAGTAAAAATACAAATCTACGACATAAAATAGTGCGGAACAGAAAATAGAGTAATGGTGAGGAATGCACATTAGCAAGTATCATATATTATATAACATACTGTATTATACTGTTATACATTAGTTATAAAATAAATAATCTGTACTGTAGGCAGGTTGTGCAGTAAATATACAATGATTAACAATGAGACGTTTATAACATGTAGATGGGTAATGCACATAAATAAAAGTTAATTGCTGTGATAGTTGAACAGCTTGTAAACTGTAGTAAAATTCATTCCCCACCAGTGTCCACCAGCAGGTTCAGGTTGCCCCAACAATATCTGAGTCTCCAAGACATATGACTCTGATCTGATCTGAGCATCAGTCTTTGGCCGAAAGTGTTCTGGTACCAAGAAGGCATATGAACTACCCTATGTTCTAACATAGCGTTTGTTATGGCCAGTCCATGGCTATCACAGAAGTCCAATGATAAAATACCACTATGGTTTAGGCCATTTCCCCAGCCACTCCCCTTCGGGTTTCTGCAGCTTTGCCCACATAAATGTTGGAGTCTCAAAGTAGAACTATAAAGTCCCTAGATGGAGTCCCTAGATGGAATCCCTTCCAGGATGCCACCCAAAGACCCCCACAAGGCTGCTGTTCAGTGCATGAGTGCACTGCAATGCCAGGAGTCAGCACGCCTCCCCCACATTACCTTACATTACATCACCTTGCAAAGCAAGTAGCATCTACTTTATGAGATACTTTTAAATTTTTTAAGTAGGTTAAGTAAGTAAACCATTTTCACTGAACGAGGCTCTACAAACACAATAAAATACGAAAGTGGAGGTGAGGCAACCTGCTGTCAACTGACCAGGGTGAAATATGATCAGTTGTCCAGATAAAGCTTCACCATTTCACACTCTGTTTGAAAGTATTCAGGATGTTGCACTTTGAATACAAAGAGTAACAAAAAAAAAAAAAAAACTTGAGAAAGAAAAGTCCTGCTTATTTTCTCACCTCCACACACCAGGTAACACATTCCAGAGCCCAAATCTGCAAAAGTGCAGTTTATCAGCAGCTAAATCAGAGACATTCCATAGTGAAACCCCAAACATACACTCATTTCAGATTTAAATGACTCCATTCCTCTGAGATACCAACAGAGAAATGCTGATATAGTACAATTTAGTTTTATTTATATATTGCCAAGTTGAAGTTAAAATGATCTTATGAAGCATGGAAGCATGTAAGAAATCATGAAGATCTGTTGATGTTTTACAATTTCATTTTCACAGAAAAGATGCATATCGACGCAAACAGGATTTACAATAAAATCAACTAAAAAGAGAAAAAAAACAACATTTTTTTAACAATTTGTTTAATTATTGATTGAAACATGACAGTTGAGCCAGGTTCATAAATTACATGTGAAGTTCATCAGGTTTTCATAGTAAGATTATGTTCAACATGATCTTTCAGCTTAAGCTGCAGTCAACATGAGCTGTCACTGAGAGTTGATCATTGTTTGGACAGTCTTCTCTTGTTGCCTTAAAGGTACAGTGTGTAAGATTTGGGGCCTCTATTTTCAGAATAAGGCAAACATGGAATATAATATTCATATGTTTTGATGCATGTATAATCACCTGAAAATAAGAATCTTTTTATGTTTGTTACTTAAAAAATATCCTTTTATATCTACAGTGGGAGAGGGTCCCCTTTCATGGAGGCCACCATGTTGAAACACCTTATTTATACAGTAGTCCAGAACAGACAAACTAAATACTGACTCTAAACAGGGTCCTTAAAGTGTTGTTTCTCCTTTACATTAGGAAGGTGAGGGTGATGTGAGGAGATTGCAATGCAGTGATTGGACCACTAAACGCAACTCAATTCTACACACCGTACCTTTAACCATACTGATACAGAAAGTTCTAAAAAGATGAAATAATCCCTGATACCTCTGCTAGTACCCCATGAGAAGATAGTATTATCAAAAGACAAATAACACAGGCAACACAAACAGAATAAACAAGAATAGTCCCCTCTCTGGACAACTGATGCTGGGATTAAGATTACATATTGACCCGTTTGGAAGGAACTGCAATCGTCAGTGGTCAACATATACTTTCATCCTCCTTTTTAAGAGCCTGTCAGGAGAAAAGAGAGAATCAATTATCTCCCATATTGATCAGAGACTTCCATCTGTTTTAAAGGTTCAGGATGAATGTTGTTGACTCTTTAATTGAAACATTTGCCGTGTGTGGAGCATGGTCCTGGAAGCTGTTGTATAGGGCCTGCTTTGCATTTTCTGTCTGCTTATTGACGTCTTGTCGCCCTTCGGCAGCCAACTGAATTCTAAGAGGATTGAAGAAGTTGCCTTACTGCAAGGAAACAGAGGAGAGGAGAGACTCTCATTCTGCTCCTATCCTGTATTACCTGCCTGTGCTTATTGGCTACACATCAGCTTATAGCTGTGATTAGACACATGTACAGTGGAGGGCTGAATGAAGAGGTACTAAGCCATCGACTTTATCCTCATACAAGTCATGGATGGATGTCCATGACAAGCATTGCTGCTAGTAGCATAGTCATGATTGACAGATATATGTGTTGGATGACCATGTTGGGTTTATTTTAAACAATCTGAAAGTGGGTATTATGTATATTTCAGAGTAACAATGCATGAATAAAATAGCATTGTAAAAACAATGAGGCAGTCCTAAAGCTTTGAGTGATGAGCCTAAAGAGAATTTTCTGAATCTGCAGCTCCCTCCAGCTTTAAAGTGAGTATCAGCTCACTGGTTAACTGTCCGGCTCATGACTTTTGTGTTGTGGTTTACTCTGATCATTCTCGTAGCATCATTTGTCGGTGCAGCTTTTGAAAAAGCAGTAAAAACCCAGCGTACCTGCCCAGCAGCAAACAGCAGACAGACACAGTTAGAAACTAGCTGGAGAACATAGTGTAACATTTAGCAGCTATAAGGAGAGATATTTCTCTCAGGAGTTGGTCGAGCAAAAACAGAGCTAAAAGGAGAGTGAATATTAGAATTACATTCATCAGGTGGACACAAACACCACTCCAAATGAATGTTAATGTTGCTCCGTAGCTGCTGGGTGTGTAAATAAGTAACAGTTTCCTAACAAGTTCAGCATATCGACTTAAAAGCCAATAGTATGTCAAAGTTGTGTTCAGAGCTTGTTTCTGCTCCTCCAAGAAAATCAGTTATTGCAGATTTAATTAATGTAATTCATTCACCAAATAGTAAATCTGTCAGGAACAAATCATTCTGATCCTAAATTTAAATAATAAGTAACAACACCACAGTGTAAAAATACTGTTGTGCCATTGTAAGTGAATCCACTAAAATAAATTAATGTCACACTACATTTTACTCTTTTAAATGCTGGTTTGACAGCCCATTACAGTGAACATATGCACTGTATATTGAAGTTGATCTCATATTCATCACACTTGCTAATGTACCAAATGTGTATGAATATGCTACTGAAAGTGTTCCCCAGCACTGCAACAATATCCTTCTGTTTAAGTTCATTCATTTATTTATTTTCCACAACTGCTTATCCTCATCAGGGTCGCAGGGGACTGCAGCCAATCCCAGCTGGCACTTTGGGCGCCAGGCAGGGTACATCCTGGACAAGTCACCAGTTCATCACAGAAATAACACAGAGAGACAAACAACCATTCACACCTACAGGCAATTTAGAGTCTGAGGAAGCCAGAAAACCCGGAGAGAACCCACACAGACACAGGGAGAACAGGCAGACTCCACACAGAAAGGTGCCTATCTGTAAAATTTCAGTGGCCAGCTTGCGAGTTAAATGACCTTTCTTTTTGTGTGACCTTTCTCTAAAGATAATGGTAAATGGTAATGGTTTAATGGGAACCAGTGGGTTTGAGATTGAAGGACAGACTAACACACTGGTTGCTTCTATGTCTTGACATGATTTGTTATCAGTAAATACAAATAAGATAACAGCAAACTTTTCCTTTTAAGACCCTAAAAAACATGTTTTCATAATCAGCTGATGTGCTCCTACAAGAATACACAATTTTCTGCCAAAGTTTGTTGCTAGAACATTTCATCCTCCTGTGTGCTGAGCTTTGTACTACTGGGACACTCTGAGCCTAGATGCCAACTACACATGTACATAGTCTGCACATACTGCACACATGTATTCACACAATAATACATCTGTTCCACTTTTTGTTGGCTGACTTCAAGGTGCTTTTGGAGAAAAATATTCCTGTGCTATCCCAGGTGACATTCTCTGGGTTTCACTTTGATTTCTTTTTTTTTTTTTTTTATGTGTATTCCACCAGCATTAATGCTGCATTGTTGCTCTGCCCGGAGATTATTGGTGCTGTTTGAGTGTTTTGTGTTATAATTCACATCAAAATTCTGAAATCAAAACCTACTTGTCTAATAACATCACATATATTTCAGCTACACATAGAAGCGAGTGGGTTAATTAGCCTATTAAACTAGTATCACGTGTTCTGTGTGTGGCCTGTACTTGCTTCCCACTGCAGTATAAATCACTTCCTCTATTCTGCCGCTCTGCGGCTCACCTTGCTGTGCACCCGAGGAGGCCTGAGAGCAAAGTGTTCAAAAATATGTGCAATAGAAGAGACAAATCCATAATGGAAGTGATGTTTCCTGGTAATAAAGTGTGTGCAGTGGAGGTGGTAATAACTCCTGACCCTATTAAATTAATTAAGCCACAGCTTATCATAATGGAAGGATGTGAGGAAGAGCAAAAAAAAAAAAAAATGAATGTGGTGGAGTCTGGTAGTAGTCCCTCTGAAAGCCTCTCGCTGATGAGGCTGGAGGGTAGGCACACCAAACAAACGCAACTTATTAAATTAGTGTCAGTCTCCACGGGATGCACAATAATTGTCCTCTGTGTCATTAAATTCAGCCTGCTTTGGGCTGCGCTTCACACGCTTCCTCAGCCAGACACACACCAGTGTCCACAGCCACTGATATCTGCATGCACTGTTCTTGTGCGTGTGTGTAATGTACCATCTCAAAGTGAAGGTGAACACAGTCATGTCTATTACAACTTGGGTATTAATGTGATAGTTTTGTCATCATTTTTTGAAAGTCATAACATGGTACACACCAAGGTACTTGCTATGTTAAAGTATGGTATGATATGTGTATGTAAATGTGAATGTATAATGTCTTTATATGGGTATACAGTCACAACCCAATCCCAGCTAGCATTGGCTGAAAGGTGGGGTACATCCTGGACAAGTCATCAGTCCATCACAGGGCTGACACAAAGAGACAAACAAGAACAACGCTCACATTCACACCTACAGGCCATTTAGAGTCAATCTGCAGACTGTGGGAGAAAGCAGGAGGACCTCGAGAGAACCCACACAGACACTGTTACTGTTACTTACTGGAAGGTGACAGAATTATATTATCCACTAATTGCAGTGTTGATAGTTCAAAGCCCAGTTCCCCTTGAGTAAGAGACTGAAATTTACAAAAAGTCAAAAAGTGTTTCTATGTTAACATTCAGACTTCCTGACTGGCATTTCAGGTGTATTCACTTTCAGTTTTACCTGTCTGATCATTTGACTGATGGTTCTTCCACAACCAAGATGACATCAAAAACATGTTAGAGAGCAGCTATGCTGTATCATTTCTGGTTGATTTGATCTCTGATTAAAAGATCACAAACCTGTGCCTGTACCAAGCTTGAACTGAGAAATATTTAATCACAGGGCACAATTCTGTTTTGTGCATTGCAAATACTGAGCAGGAACTAAATTAGAGAATTCAACTATGATGCAATTTTGTTCCCAACTGCAAACTGACAACATGTCCTGAATTTCCCTGGTTCTAGACCTCTGAATTGGCACAGATATCTCAGATTTGTTCAGTCATTCAAGTAGGTCAGGTATTGTGGCAATTGACGGCTCTTTCTGCCAGCTGGAGAAACAATCAACCACTCAGAATGTGGGCAGGATTAAAAATTGTGACATTACCTTCCCACACAGTTAGCTGCCCACCTAAATATGAATGTTGACAACCATGGATGGGATGAATGCACCAGTACAGGTTGTTGTAAGTCCACTTACTGAGATTCAACAGCTCTTGAATGAATGGATTTAACCTGGAAAACATTAAGTTGACTTTTCTCAGTAACTGCTACCCAAATCCATGTGAAAATCATGTTAGGACAGACATGTATTGAACTGATGACAAATTTGGCATGTTTTTCATGTTCATGTTCATGTTCATGTCCATGTGGCATAAAATAAGATTTCTTAGAAACTAAACTGAAATAATAAAATTAAATAGTCCTAAAATTAATCTGTAGTTGTGTAATTATCCAGGATATCGCTGTGTTTCTCAGTTTGAGGACATCATTAAAAGAAAATATAAAGTCTCCATGAAATCAGTGACAACAACAACAACAACTAATTTTACATCCAATGAAACACTTTCTCTCTTCTGACATAGCAGAGTGCTTCCTGTTTCCTCTGAGTGATTGTGAGGGCATCTATATCCGGGCCTCACTGATTACTGTACAAAAGCACAACTTTAGAACTTTATTCAAACTGGATCAGATTTTATACACAATATATTTGCTGCTTTTCCCCCTGATGTCCCTCCGGCTGCTCAGCTTCAACTCTCTGTGATGTCCTGATGGACAGAAAGCTCTACCTTAACTACTTGCTAAAGTTGCAAACCAGAACAGCAGCCAGACTGGACCAGGTTTGAGCACAGTCTCTGAGATCATTTTTAGCCTCTGTGAGGTACTTTGTGTTGCTTTTAAGTATGAAAAGTGCCATACAAATAAAGTTTGATTTGATTTGATTTGATCAGGGAATTACGCTACACTACAGAGGTCATTTACGAACTTTCCTGATGGACTGTCTTTAGCTTGGTCAGCCGTGTAGCTAACTAAAATGACTCACCCCGGGATGCGAGAAGTCAAAACCCGGCAAGAAAACCACCTCAGCTGGCTACTGTATTCCCTGCAGGACTGCTTTATCCTCACTGGAATACCTGCAATGCATAACAGTGGGGGTGTAACACACACTTGCTATTAACTACTTTAAATATCAGTCAATATACAGAACGAGTCCCTCCCTGTCTGCCTGTTTTTACAAGAAACACATAAGCATGAGGAAGTAAACAGCACTCTGCTTCCTGTTTCATGGGGACTTTAATGCTAATTGTCAGTGGTGGATCTCGTGACCTTTTTAGTTTTGTATAATAATATCTAGAAAGTAAGTCTGGGTGGAACTTTGAGAAGTGAGTTGTTTTTTGTTGAATCGTGTTCATCATCACAAACGGAGTTATTAAAAAGTCAATGGAGCCACTAGAAGTGAAAAGTGAAGCTGATATTGGGTCCTGAAGTTTTGATGGCAAGTCTTATTATCTGCAGGGAATATGGCTTCAGTGGATTGCTTAAACATGCTAATGGCCTCTTTTCTATATTGGGTCTCTTTCTGTGTCTGACATGATGAGGAGTAATGGCCTTTTAAATGGAAGCATCCAGCAGCGTTTGCTCAGGGAAGGAGGCTGCTGGGATCAGACCTGTTTTAACCGTGGCCTCCCCCGTGGAGATCTGACAGGCATCCGAATCGTACCCTTCCTAATCTGGTAAAAGTCAGCTCATCTCAATGCTCTTCTTTTGTTAAAAGCATGTTTTTTTCTTTTTTTACCAGGGATGCTCAATGATAGAGGAAGCCCAGAGGATGGTAGCAGCTCTGGTACATGGCAGGGACTATAGATATTTACTCGTACATAGCTGCCTGCCTGGCTGATGACATGTAACATTTTGATCATTGATCAATGCAGCACAACACTATGATGAAAATGTTCATAATTAGGATGTCAGTTCCATGTTGCTATCTCACAATAAATAAATTACACTCGAGTTAAGGTGGAACTCTGGAGACTCTTTGGAGCTTTGAATGTTATCTGTGGAGTTATTTTACTGTAGAAGGAATGACTACAGGCTCTTCTCAGTAGACTATATATATCAAAAATAAGTACACAGATACTCCAGAGTCTGTCAGTTAACATGTTAGGTGTGATCACAGCCTCGCCGTGCTGCGAGAAGCTGCATGCTGTTTCAGATGCTATTCCCTGCAGATTAGTTTCATTCCACTAACATCCACAACTGTCCCAAACAGATTCATCAGGCAGGTGAAGCTAAGATAAGAAGTATATTTTGACCATAGTAGTTCAGAGGTTGTTCCTAAAATTGTTAAGTCGGTTGTTATGGTGCCATCATCTGGCCAACTGTGTAATATTTGTTGCCTTGGCGACAGAAGAAAAGTAGAAAGCTGCAATGTGTATCAGCTCCCTCTGTTTGCTATGCAAAGCAACTATTAACAACTATTTTCCTCTTTTTGCTGTCATCACACCATCTCCTTGTTTGCAGTGCTGGAGGTGGAACACGACATGATAAACACTCTCTCTTTAGAACAGCTAAATGTCAAGACAGAGAACAAATAGTTGGCGAGAGAGAGAGGGAGAGAGAGAGAGAGAGAGAGAGAGAGAGAGAGAGAGAGAGAGAGAGAGAGATGATGAGAAAAGGGAATGAATGATGGAATGAAACAGAAAAATGAGTGGAGTGATGAAGAATGCCCAGTGAGCCGTGGCGACCTATAAATAATAATAAAATAATAAAAAAATATTATTTTATTATATTTAATTATATTATTATAATTAATAAAAAAATTGAGAAAGGAGGAAAAGAAGAGTAGTGCTCCAACTGATGTGCAGCAACAGGACGCTCAGATGTTTCTATACGAATAAACAAAGAAAGGAGAAGCGGACGGGGAACGTCTCAGGAAGAGTTGGTGGTTGGTGGAGCTGATAATGAAGGCTCGCCTGTAAACAATGACTGAAACACTTTATGGATTTGATCTGTGACATCCACAGAGGGGATACAGACACTTTCTGTTAATTAGCATGGCTAATTAGCTGCAATGCAACAATAATTAATTTAAAAAGTGATATTTAAATTAATTATTGATCACGTTAATTAATTAAGTCAGAGGGGGTGTAAGAGGGGGTGTGGGGGTAATTAAGATACATGTTAAATGTGTTGGTAATTAGGTTAAGATTGGAGTGAGATGATGATGATGATGTTAAGACAGGAAGTGAGGGGAGAGATGTTCATCACCAGGATGCAGGGAGAGAGAGATGGAAGAAGAAGAGCGATAGACATGGGAACAAAAGAAAGAATGGAGGGGTGGGCACACACACACACGCACAGCAGCATTATTGACAGACCTATTGCTGATCAGCTGTGGACTGTGCGCAGTGTTTCCGTAGTGTTCTTACTAATGAGTGGTTATTGATTGGTCTAACCTCTCTAGCAGGCCCGCTCACCTCCTCTGATCAGAGCACAGAATCACTGATTAACACTGGACTGCTGCTGGATGGACACCAACAAGCTGCTGCTGATAATTACAATGAGAGCAGCAACAGGACTTCACCTCATGCCCTTTCTCCACGTCAAGGACACGAGGAATGTGGAGAGCCTGAGAGTGAGAGCACACTGTTTGAAATCATTGAACTGCTTTGTTTTTCTGAAGCTGGGGAGTGTGGGTAAATGTCTACGGACCTCAGAATACATAAAATACAACACACACAAATAATTCAAACACATTCAATCTGCAAAAAGTGACAGCACTGTCACTTAGTTAAGTTGCAGTAAGTATGTTGTTGTATTGTTTTCATAATTAACCAACATAATTCCTCCCTGGATTTTTGTATAAATTATTATTATACTGTATATATAATACTCAGGGACAAAACATGTAGTCATTGTTACATTCAGATATAATACACTTGCTCATGGTGGAATTGTTGGTTTCTTTAAATAATATTATAAAGAGTACGGTGTAGACCTGCTCTGTATGAAAAGTGTCATGAAATAACTTGAATTGAATTGAATTGAATCTGATGCAGAGTACAGGACTTTTAGCCGTAGCTAATTTACAGGGCTTGATATGTTCACAGACAACGTTTCTTTGACTAAATGACACTAGGATGTGATTATGGTTGTGGTTGTGGTTGTGGTTGTGGTTATGGTTGGGGTGGATGGTAAGCATACAAAATGCTGGACTGTGACACCAGAGAATTTAGATCCAGACTCCAGTTCAGTTTAGGAAACAAAAGCACGTTGGTTTAAGTATTTGCTGTTGTAAATTCATGAATTAATTTGTGTAATGCTTATCCTTATCAGGGTCATGGGTGGCTGGAGCAGATCCAGCTGGATGAAAGGCGAGGTACACGTTGGACAGGTCACCAGCTCCTCAAAGGTCTGACACGTTATCATTCACACTCACATTCACACCTATGGACATTTTCGAGTCACCTACTGACTTGCATGTGTTTGGACTGTGGGAGGAAGACAGAGTACTCGGAGAGAACCCACGCAGACACATGGAGAACACACAAAAAGGCCAACCAGGGTTCAAATCAGGAACCTTCTACCTAGGTGATAGTGTTGAATTATGTCAGTGTTGGTAGTTCAAAGCCCAATACCCCTTGTGCCTTTTTCCAAATGGCCTTGAGAAAGAGACTGAAAATTGCAGCTGGCCCGCATTTTCAAACCCAAAGAGAAAAATCTCTCTCTCGTCTCTTTAGCTGCTTAATGCTCGACACTGTTCACCACCTCATCTCTAACTGTATCTGTCTGCTGTTTGCTGCTGAGCATACAGCGTCTTTTGAGCTTTCTCTCTGAGAACAGCTGCCTGCTGTGGCTGGGAACAAAACAGTCAAGTTGCAGCCAGACATCCACACGATGAGTTGAAACTCATCACAGCTGTGGGTGAACTGGAGATTCAGGTGATAATTTTGCTCATCGACCCCTTTCACATTGTCACTCTGTTTTCCTATTGTCATTTGGTACAACAAAAACATAAGGAGAACAGCTCAGTGTAAGAACTGAGCGAGCCAGCTGCCTGTGGGATAAATTACTTGATTCGGGTGTAGCCAGCGAATATCCAGAAAATGGATAATGGATAACTGGGCCAAGACTTCCTATGCAGTCAGTTAGCAAGAATGACGAGAAAGACACGGCTCTGCTCATCTCTATGAACAGATATCTGCATATGAATGCAGAGAACTTAAAAAGAAGCTAAAATGGGAAGTTGTTCTATGAGACAGACTCCAAGTGAAAATGAGGAGAACAGAAGGCGGCTTCACCTCCAAATCTGTTGACAAGCCAAATGATAATGTGATGGAGTGAGAGAGACAGAGCGAGTGGGAGAGAGAGAGGGTGATCAGATCGGGTGGGAATAGGGAATAGATATGCAAGGTAACTCAATTAAGAGAGGCAATTTCCACCCTCCCCTCTTGCCCTGAAAGAACTAGAGCAAGTGAAGCCACTTACAATGGTGTCAGAGGACAAATGGAACACAGGAGCAGAAAAAAGGCTTGTGCGTTTAAAGAGAGGACACAGAAATAAAGCTACAAGCTAAATGAAGCTACAAGAAAGCGTCATGTTGGACGTCAGAGGTTGGAACAGAATCAAGTGTTGCTGTAGAAAGAAGCTCTGTAACAACAACAGTAACAAGTTCAGAGGGGAGAAAACACACGACGGTGTGTGACATCATCAACAACTTAAACAATATTTATTAGTCACAGTCTGATTTCAGTCACCCCTCTGTGTCAACAACACATTACATTCTGGTAAATACATAATTCATAATACATTTTTATGTGATGGCATAATAATTATGGCAGCACTGTGTTTTTGAAATATTTTCAATGGTTTGCGCAACGCAGCGAATAAAACGTGACGTGGCACCAAAACTGCCGGTGTGCCTGTCATTAGCAAGCGTTTGGAAAACATGCAGCAAACATTCAAAGGCAGAGAGCATTTGGATATGAGCACGGTCAGACGGCCTACAGCTAACGTTAATAACTGTGACATTGATTTATCTGAGAAGCAATTTGAGGTAAAAGATTGATCAACATGTCAAAATGAAAAAAACAATAAAATGCTGCTCTTTTTACGACATCGTCTTGATGCGCCTTCTTCGTCTGGTTTTCCAACTGAAGAATTGGCACCACCTACTGCTTATCTCACGAACCAACCCTTGAATCAATATTACGTACAGTAGTGGGTGGAAACAGAAATTCATTTTATTTTTCTTTTGCTGAATTACTTGAAAATTTGCAACACATTTGGATGGAAATATGACTATCTCTTGATCTCTTGTGTACTGAGGCCAACATGTTGACATCAGAGCCACCCGCCAACATGAACAGGAAAGACTGGACTTGTAAAACAGCAACTTCATTGTTTAGAAAATGAAGTCATTTTGAATATATTGCATATTGCCCATTAGGTTAATAATGTTAAGCCTGTTACAGAAAACTGTCACATACTGTATATTAACCTTAAATGTAGCATTGTTTGTGTTTCAGAGCAATTCAACTACAGTCCACAGAGTCTGAGGACAAGCACACGTTGGGAAAATGTTGAACATTAAATGACTGAATGATGTTTGAATTCATCTAAAAGTATGTAGATGATCTGCAGATATCAAAAGTCATTTAAAACTAATGTTCTGCTTAATTGAAGTAAATTTGACAAATCTTTCAAAGTTTTGATTTCATGCCTTCATCAATCTCTCTCTGTGTTCATCTCTCTAACACACACACACACACACACACACACATGGATGCACATCCCATCCATCTCTTCTCCTTTCTCATCTGTCTCATTTTCTCCTCTAAATAACGATGCAGCAAACTTAAATCTCAGCCAGCGAGTAAGAATGAATTTCTCCGGCCTGCCTCACAGATGGAGCCTTTCAGCAGGCCATTCTATTTATGTTCCAATCCAATCCAGCCATGACTCACTCACACCATTACTTAAATTCAGGATTATTGCAGTATGCCTGTCTGCTCTAACTGGAGAATATACCAGGCTGAAGTTTCAAATGGAATTTCAAACAATCTAAATGCACCTCCATGCTGTGCAGACATCACTGCAATCACACACTTTTACAAAGAAAGAAACAGCTTCTCTGTTGTAATGTACAGCAGTGACTGTCTGACCCCTGACAGTCACATAGAATCACTGTGCTCCAACTCCAACCTTTTTTTCTAATTAGATCTCTTCTTTTAAATATAAACATTTTCACACTAAACATTTAAATACTAACCTGCATTAAAGGATCATTCTGGCTTATTACAACATGGGTCTTTTAGTGTCGTCACGTGGTGACATCACGAAAGAGAAGTCTGACATGTCGACAAATATGAGCGATACGAACAAGCAAACGTTTTGATAGGCTGAATGACACGAACTCAGTTATACCTACAGGTATAACCATAGTTAGAAAAGAATGTTGAATAAAAATGTCAGATTCAAAATGTACAAAAAAGCATTAAAGAAGTCCAAAACTCATGATAGAAATCTCAATACCAAATTGGTGCCATACCATTAGTTATAATAATAATTTTAAAAAAAGCACATGTACATAGACATGCTGTGAAGAGAATTGTAACTTTTATTTCATTTTAAATGATTTTGTACATTAGTTTTATTGATTTTTAACATGTATGATGTTTAAGGCTGGATTACCAGCAGGGTAACACCTGCAGCTGTCCTGGCACCTGAAAAGCCTCCAAGTTTAATGTTTGACCTTCACAATGCAACAGAATCAAAAAGACATGAAGACTCATTAATGCCAGGTGTCAACATATCCAAACACAGATCACATAATACCAGGCTGAACTGGGGTCTAAATGTGTGAACTCGTCACACCTTGTGTGTTTAAACTTTGTGGAAGTGTGCGATGTGAGGCAGGCTGGCTCCGCTGCACTGATTCTGCTGCCTTGACGTCCATCTGCGTCCGTGTTGCTCCTTCTCCATCCTTCCCCCACTTCTCTCTCCATCTGTCCACTCCTCTCTGTCTGTCTCTCCTCCACTCTCCTCTCTCCTTCTTCTCATCGCTCTCTCTCTCTCTCTCTCTCTCTCTCTCTCTCTCTCTTTCGCTGTGGGGAGGCTCGTGCTGGCTTCACACCGTCTGCCTCTTGCCAGCTGACTGACTGACTGAAGCTCCCACTGCTTGAGTGATGCCACTGTGACAGCACCATTCTGGACACTGTGTGTGTGTGAATGTGTGTGTGTGTGTGTGTGTGTGTGTGTGTGTGTGTGTGTGTGTGTGTGTGTGTGTGTGTGTGTGTGTGTGTGTGTGTGTGTGTGCAGACATGCATGGAGGGTTTTTTTGTTGCAAAGTTAGCACATATGTGTGCCTGGAGCAGCAGATGAGTCTTTGACAGTGGCTATTGTTTTCATTGAAAAGCAGTCTCTGTTTTATTAAAAATTAAAGCACCTGCATGAGGTGTCACACAGTCTGTGAATTGGGATTGGGAGTGCGGCTAAATGAGCCGAGGTGACAGGCAAAATCTGGGAAAGTAGACAAGCTTTAATAGCCTCCGCAATCCTGTCAGTCTGTGGCGCTGTGTTTCAGCTCCACACACCATCAGTTGGATGAAGCCATGCTCCACCTCTTTGTAAAACTTTCACTTCAGTGCGTGTGTGTGTACTTCATGGTTCTGGCCCTGGTATCTGCTCAAACTTTCAGACTTTGAAGGAGAACATGCAGTCGCACTCAGTTTTGTTTTGCAGGGTGGAGTTCAGCCTGTTGATGTGTGAATTGCTTCGCCCCTCGTGCCTTTCTGTTGTTTTTAAATGCAGTTACTTTCCTGACAAGTCGTCCATTGTGTGCCTTAAACAAATGAGAAGGGAGTAATTCAAGGTTGACACACAGCAGTTTTTTTTCAGTTCTAACAACCTCGCTTTAACTTAACAGGTTATCTAAGAGCTGCTGGAGGTCACACACACGCACGCATGCACATACGCACACACACACACACACACACACACACACACACACACACACACACACACACACACTCCTAGACACACACATTGAGGAGGAAGCATTCCCTGACATTTAGAGGACATGAAGTAATAATAGAGCGAAAGGTTCTGAGACTTTAACGAGACGCTCTGTGCTGTTTATTCCACTCTGATGATAATATCTGTCCACTGCTATTTGTTTGTAGAGGGATGAATTTATTTCTGTCCCATCTGAAGTTTGAAATGAATGAATTCACACTGACCCTTCACAAAAATTCAACCCAATTTGTCTGGGTCTGCAATGACAGACACATCCGTCACCTCCTGTCCAAGCAGCAAGCTCCGTGGCTGTAAAGTGAATCTAATGTGAAAGTGTTAAATGTCCATATGTCCAGCTTCACAGCAGAAATAAACATGTTTACAGCCTGGTACAAAAAACAGTTTTGGTCTCTATAGATAATTTCTCCGTTCATGACAACTGTACTGAGGGTGAATTTTTATACAACTCACCTGTTCACTTTGATTGACAGGTAGGTGTTGTTACAGATTGCTTGTTTGAGCAGTCAGGCTTCATTCAGGCCGCCTCAGGTCCACCGATGATCCACGTCTTTCCCAATTGTTAGATTAGTTGCAAGGAGGAAGAGGCAGGATAGCCAAGATGGCGGCGGCCAAAACTGCATATTCTGAGCTTTGCAACAGCTCTTCAGAAATCTACAAGTGATGTCATGCACGCGTGTTCATTCTTTCTGCTGTCACTGCTCCTGTCCAGCATGTGCAATGTGACAGGCTATGAAAGGCCATGAGATTAACTTAAAGGGTATCTTCTCATTACATACAGAATGGTCCAATGAGTGAAAGTGCTCAAGAGGCTACAACACAACCCTTGTGGGTAATTGCGCACTGTCAAAATATGTCATACTTTAAAAGTGTTTGTTTTTGCCACTGACCAGCTCAGATTGTTATTTTAAGTGTCTGACAACACTATGGAAAGGACCCTACAGAAAAATAATATGTTTCCTTTACGTTACCTTTTGCTTGATCCGGTCTGTCAGATCTCCTCTGGAGGCAAGGGTCACAGCACCCACAGGAAGACCACCAGTCCTGAGCTTGGAAGCTTTGCAGCAGATGGTTCACCTCATCTACCTACAGCCCATCTCTCTCAGTTTGTAGTCGTACCATACACACCAGCTGAAATAAATACAGGCAGCCATCGAATTCAAAGTCCTCATCCACTGTAGAAATCAGATGAATATTCATCCATAACAGATGACATGGCATGAACATGTCTTACAGAACAACATGACAAACTCCTCCAAGATGAACTCACATTTCCACTGTGGACTTCCAACAAATGTAAATGAACTATACTTATATAGCACCTTTCAAGTCTTCTGACCACTCAAGGTGCTTTTACACTACACATCACATTCACCCATTCACACACATTTATACAGAAGCCAATTCATTCACACACATTCATTCACACATAGCCTTCAGGAGCAATTTGAGGTTCAGCAGTATCTTGCCCAAGGACACTCTGACATACAGACTGGAGGAGCCGGGGATCAAACCGCTGATCTTCTGGTTAGTTGATGACAAGTCTCCTCAGAACAAGTCTTCTCTTTTAATTAGATACATAGAGGATCAAGTGAAAGGAACAGAAAATGTTTCAGTTCTCTGTAGGGTGCTGTTGTCAGACACTCAGTAAATGGTAAAAAAACGAAACACTTCTAATAGATGTACTGTATTCTGATGGTGTACAACTGGGTTTACATTACAGCCTGTTTTGTGGCTGCAGGCTGGAGCACTCTCACTCAATACTGAACCAAATTGTTGCCCCTTATTATTCAGTTTGACACACAAACATGGGAAATGAAAGTTTAAGTTGAAAAATATTATATATATAAAGTTCTGCCACTTAAGTCAATGAAAAGCACAATAGTATAAATAATTAGTCTTAAAGTAATTTTTAATTCATTTTAATTTTTATTAAAGTTCTAAAATCATCAGTTTTATGACTCAAGTCTGATTTCAGTCCATGACTCTGACTCACAGATGCCGTCACTTTTGTGTCTCTATAGACTCGGCTCATATTCAGAACAGTCTTTGGTACCCTGAGCTCCTCAAGAGTCAACTCAGAGTCTGCAGTGTGTCGGACACAGAGGAATGAAACAAGTTTCCAGTTTGTATATTTGCCACAGAAGTGCAGACGTACTGCTGTCAGACCGTCCTGTCCTTTATGTGGCCAAATGTTGTTTGTCTTCTCTAACATCTAAATTTACCTAGATGTGACACCGCAGGAGTGACTTCACTTGTGTTGTAATTGATAGTGTGCTTGTTAAAGTGAACAGGAGGAGAGACAGTGCTTGGTTTCAGATTAGATGATGCTCTGTGGTCCCTGTAGCTTTAGAACATTTGATGATTACATGCTGTTCCTCCTGCTCTAATTATCTTATGGGTGGGATTGCTTCAGGGCACCATTTTTAGATGCTTAGATTTTTTTTTTTTCTATTTGCCCGTTACATTGTGTGGGAAACTCTTGATGTGTGAGACGGCCATTATTTTTACCCACCGAAAGACAGCAATTACTGGTCGGTCCGCTGTCTATTTTTAGTCCTTAAGATGACTCAAGAATAAAATGTTATGACCATGTAATCAGGATAAGAGGGCTGTTTGCTACTGTGTGAGAGTGGAGAAGTGATGTGCATGAGGCGGTGATGAAAGAACTCTTATTTGTGTAGTTAAATGAGTTATTGTTCATGACTGCGAATATGGTTTCTGTATCAGTGCTCACTCTGGATTACCATGTGCATTTGCACATGCAGAAGGCCCTGATAGCCCCCACCCCCACCCCTCTCCAGGCTCAGTTTGGCAATCTGAGCAGACAGTGATGCATGTCTGACTGCACCACTGACTTGATGGGACTTGATTTAGAAAATCTCTTCTCGGAGCCCAATTCATGTTTCTCCTCCAGTGGCCTGTTGTGCGTAGCTCTGACAGTCTGCAGACAGCATGAATCAGACACTTATGTCGCTGTGTGTGTGTGCTTTACTCACTGCAGCTGCAGCTCATGGATGTGAATCTGTGGGTATTCGGGACTCCAGCACAGCAGATTCGGGGTGGAGAGCGGAGATCCCACTGTACCGGGAACAGCACTGTGTATGGTGCAGTGCTGCAGCCATTCACTAGGGGGAGCACTTGACCTGACTTGAGCTGCAGAAACTCACACACCTGATCTCACAGATACAGGTCTGCTCCGGCCGAGCTCAGTTCACAGAAATAGTTAAAGAAAAGTAAAGAAACAAAACTCTCAGACTGCAGGTGTGACGTCATGGTCTGCTGACCGTCATCACGTTTATGAACGAGAATCACAGCGGTTCAACATGGATGCTGCAAACATTTTCCAAGCACCACAAAGTTTAGATGAATTGGTGAATGAAAACTTCATCAGCTTTAAACTTTAGTAAGAGAGAGACAAAAGGAAAGTAAGGTCAAAATGATAATATCCATTATAACCATACACAAAAACATAGCATAGCATTACAGAACAGATTTGCCAAATCAAACTTATGAATTCATTTTATATACACTGAAAAAGTTTACAAACATGCATATTTTTTTTTATTTGTCTGTTTTCTTATTTGAAGATATTTGAATCTTGTAGGATTATTTTAATATTGAAAGTCGGCTCACTCATTACTTAGAAAAAAATAAGATAAAATAATATTTCTTTAGTTATTAAATTATAACAGTATGTAACAGCAGCAGCAATCATTCACAGGGTAAATGATTTTTGAAACTAAAGCAGTTACCGGACCAGATCTCTTTCTAACATGACTACAATGTTTCAGTAGTCATTAGTGTGTATCTTCATCCTGACAGGCTTGTTGGTGTTCTGTTCCAACACAAACCTGCATGTGACCACCAGGATGAATGAAAAAGAGATTTGGTACAAAAGCAGTAACGTTAAAAGATTTTCAGACTTTCCTCCCTCAGACTGTTGAAGTCTTCTATCTGTATTGTATATTCTTCTATCTTGGAGAATGAGGTGTGTGCATTGTGTCTCACTGTGTAGTTGTGTTCTGAAGGGATCACTTCACAGACACACGCCAACAACTCTTTGATTCCGTGTGTGACGTGTGTTTCATGTTGTGTTTATGGAGGTTTGAAGTGTAACTATATTGTAGAACATCATGTTTTCAACTCATCTTGTGTTATTTTGTGAATTCTGCAGGTCACAGATCAGCTCTCATCCATTGAGGAGGCCACAGTGAGAATACATGTTATCAAAGATGAAACCAGAGGACATCAGGACAGTCCTTACAGGTAAGCTGGTGATATAAGATTTGAAAAACATAGCATAGCAATAGCATTTGTGGCTGCAATTTTCTTTGATCCTAAACTAACTTCCTGAACTCAAGTCCATCTGTAAAGCAGTCTGCTATGTTGTCATGGAGCTGGAAAGCAGCACACTCTCCAGGATCAGTATCAAACACTGTCAGTGTGCTGTCTGTTATTAGTGTGGGGCAGTGAGACAGGTCTCTAAGTTTTACATCTTGGATTATGGATGTCATTGCTCGCTCAGTCCATCGCACCTGTTGTGGATTTGATGTGTTTTGGACACGTTGGTTCATCTCACATGGTGTCGTAAGTTACATCCACCCTGCTCTGCGTGTGTCTGCGCTCTCTTTGCTCTCCTGATTTAGTCCTCCTTTGATAAAACTGCAGTATTTTTATAAACACAGTGACATGATTAAACGATGTGAAGTCAGTCAGAATTTAAATTTGCACTGCATCACTGTGTCATCAGCTAATGATTTTGAAAATATTAGAGTTTGTCTGCAAAAACAGATGAACACATGATTTGGAAAAATAACTAAAAATATTAGTATTAAATATTTGTTTCATATCCACCTTACAACTTCTCTGTTGTTGCGGTGTTTTGTATTCACTCTGGATAAATCTGGAGCAAGAAAAGCAAGAAAGCAAGAAATCTTTTTTTTTTCCTCTTGTTGCCATGTTTGCTTTCAAAATCACACAGCTGTAAACGTTGTACTTCAAGCGAGAGCACGTATGATAGAAATAGATAGAAAACACTTTCGGCAGAAATCAGATTCGTATAAAACTGACAAACCGAACATGTCAGATATCATAACTCATCGGTGTGAGAGCAGATTAGTTGAATTGAACATGATAACACTGAACTCATGAAACTCAAATTCAATATAATAAAACATCCCTAACCCCGTGGCACAGAGGAATAAGACATCAGCAGACTGACATTGAGTTTGTTTTGTTTTGCTGTAGTTCTTTATTTCCTGAATATTCCAGATGTTTGCTGCTCTCACACAAGATAGAGGCTGATTGTCCAACCAGCTTTACCTTGGCTCCTTGACACTCTATCCATTCACTGCTCCACACATGAACTGTCCCTGTATTATAACCACAAACATCATTTTAATGAATCTGTTTCTGGTTCACATTTACACCGCTAGGGGTCGTATGAGGTCCGCAGATCTGCCTCTCTCCCTGCCTCTCTTGTCACGCTGCTGTGTGGCTGGAGGAGAGTTAATAACGTTACTACTACTGGGTGTAATTATAGCGCACGGCCTTAAGAGCAGCACATGAATGGTGAATGATTCTCTGCATACATATCACAACATTTGCATGCATTACCCGGTTCGCCCAGTCAGGCCCGGGGCTCACACAGACCCTGCCACCACGTCAACAAGTCCCCCACTCAGTCTAATCACATATTAGTTTATTAGATGATGTAAATGCGCTTTACATCACGGACAGGTGTGGAATGTGGTCACGGTTTGGCAGCTGAGGAGTTAAAGTCAGAATCGTCCAGTCTGGTCGCTCCCTGTCCCTCTTTTCTTTTGCGTCAGATCTACTAAAAGAGAAGCCAGTCCGAGTTTAGGGGGAGATAGAGAGACATAGAGAAGCGGTGAGAGAGACATGGGCCGAGTGGACGTTGATGGGCAACCCCGCTATCCAATCAGGAGAGAGCTTTCAGTGTGATTTACAGCCGCGGGGGCTGAGAGGGGGAGGCGCGATGCGGGAAAAAAGCAAATAGCTGAGTGAACAGCGTCAGTAGAGAGTGGAGTGGAGGTGACCGCAGTGAGAGAGCAGGGTGCCAAGAAGAGACGCAGAGCCCGAAAACACAAAGAGGACAAGTCTGATATTTTTTCTGATTAGGGAGCATCACAGAAGAGAGAATGTGTCTCTTGTTTTTTCCTGTATGGATTATGATTTCTTTTCTCCCAACTCTTCTCCAGACTGCCTTCATCACTCTAGCAGCACTGCGCTTCAGTGGAATGTGCGCTGTAGCCTCTCCGGGACGCGTCTGAAAAACAAGACAGCGGAGGTGGAAGAGAAAAAAATCTCGTGCAGTCACTAAAACTGTTTTCAAAAATCCAAAATGACCATATATTAACCGGACTGATTTTTCCGGACGCCTAACACATTTTTTGGAGACTTTTACGCATTTTGGAGACTTTTACCTCTCGACTGAAGTGGGTGATGGGAATTGACATTTTGCTCATTAACAGAGGATAATACGGTTTATAATCTGTTTTACCCAAGTGCACTTTTTTCCCCGGCGATGATTGTGCTTTTGATTGTCCTGTGCATCACGGATGGAGTGCTCTCTCAGATACGCTACTCTGTGCCGGAGGAGGCGGACCATGGCACCTTGGTGGGGAATATCGCCGAGGACCTGGGACTGGACCTTACCAAACTCGCCTCGCGCCGCTTCCAGGTGGTGCCCAGTTCTCGATCGCCGTACCTGGAGGTGAACCTGGAGAACGGCGTCCTGTTCGTTAACGAAAAAATCGATCGGGAGCAGATCTGCAAGCAGAGCGCCAGCTGCCAGCTCAACATGGAGGTGTTCTTGGAGAACCCGCTGGAGCTGTTTCGGGTCGAAATTGAGGTGGTGGACATTAACGACAACCCGCCCAGCTTCACGGAGACAGACATCACAGTGGAGATCTCAGAAAGCGCAACTCCGGGCACCCGTTTCCCTCTGGAGAGCGCGTTCGACCCGGACGTGGGCTCAAACGCTTTACGCACGTATGATATCACCACCAACAACTACTTTTATCTGGACGTGCAGACCCAAACGGACGGGAACAAGTTCGCGGAACTGGTCCTGGAGAAGCCGCTGGACCGGGAGCAGCAGGCGGCGCACAGGTACGTGCTGACAGCGGTGGACGGCGGACAGCCTCCCCGGACTGGCACCGCGCTGCTGGTGGTTAAAGTGCTGGACTCTAATGATAACGTACCGGTGTTTGACCAGCCAGTCTACACGATAAGCCTCTCTGAGAACGCACCGGTGGGCACACTTGTCATACAGCTGAACGCCACCGACCTGGACGAGGGATTAAACGGAGAGATAGTTTATTCCTTTAGTAACCACATCTCCAGCCGCGTAAAGGACCTGTTCAGCATAGACCCGCGCACCGGGCGCATCGAGGTGCGCGGAGAGGTGGACTTCGAGGAGAGCAGTCTGTATCAGATCTTCGTCCAAGCCAAGGATCTGGGGCCAAACGCAGTGCCCGCGCACTGCAAAGTGCTGGTTAAAGTCACCGACGTGAACGACAATGCACCGGAGATCACCTTCAGCACCGTCACCGAGTCGGTGAGCGAAAAAGCGGCTCCCGGTACAGTCATCGCGCTTCTGAGTGTGACGGACAGGGACGCGGAGGAAAACGGACAGATCCACGTGGAGATCCTCGGTGATGTCCCGTTCAAACTAAAATCCTCTTTCAGGAATTATTTCACCATTGTGACCGACGGGCCGTTGAACCGGGAGGTGGCGGACTCCTACTCCGTGACTGTGGTCGCGCGGGATAAAGGGACGCCCTCACTCGCCACCAGTAAGTCTATTCGAGTACAGGTGTCAGATGAGAACGACAACGCGCCCACATTCACGCAGCCCATATACGATGTGTATGTGACAGAGAACAACGTGCCAGGGGCGTACATACACGCTGTGACGGCTCTGGACCCGGACATCGGTCAGAACGCGCTCATCAGCTACTCCATATTAGAATGTGACATCCAGGGCATGTCAGTCAAAACCTACGTGTCCATCAACGAGGAGACAGGCTATCTGTACGCACTCAGGTCCTTCGATTATGAGCAGCTGAAGGATTTTACATTTATGGTTCAGGCCAAAGATGCAGGCACCCCAGAGCTCTCCTCCAACGCCACAGTCAAAGTCATCATCGTGGACCAGAATGACAACCCCCCTTTGGTGCTGGCCCCCCTGGGGAAGAATGGCACAGCCAAGGAGCCCCTGCCCCGTTCAGCTGAGCCAGGCTACCTGGTGACCCGCATCGTGGCTATGGACGCGGATGATGGTGAGAATGCTCGGCTGTCCTACAGCATCCAGAGGGGGAACGAGAACGGCATGTTCAGGATGGACTGGAGGACGGGTGAACTCCGGACAGCGAGGCGGGTGTCGGCCAAGCGAGACCCCCACCAGCTGTACGACCTGCTGATTGAGGTGAGAGACCACGGCCAGCCGCCGCTGTCTTCCAGTGCCAGTGTTCTGGTGATGTTGGTGGACAGTGTGGTTGAAGGCCGCGGCGCCGGGGACAGGGGAAGCACCACTAAGGCCAAGGACGGCACCCTGGATCTCACTCTCATCCTCATCATCGCCCTGGGCTCTGTCTCCTTCATCTTCCTCCTGGTCATGATTGTGCTGGCTGTGCGCTGCCAGAAGGACAAAAAGCTCAACATTTACACCTGCCTGACCAGCGACTGCTGCCTGGGCTGCAGCTCATGCTGCTCAAGGCAGGGCCGGGCTCGCAAGAAAAAGCTCAGCAAGTCGGATATCATGCTGGTGCAAAGCGCTGGTAACGTCAGTGGAGCCGGTACGGCTCAAGTCCCCGTGGAGGAGTCAGGGAGCTTCGGCTCCCACCACCAAAACCAGAACTATTGCTACCAGGTATGTCTGACTCCAGAGTCTGCCAAAACCGACCTCATGTTCCTAAAGCCGTGTAGTCCGTCTAGGAGCACAGACACCGATCACAACCCGTGCGGGGCCATAGTGACAGGGTACACAGACCAGCAGCCTGACATCATATCAAATGGCAGCATTTTATCAAATGAGGTAAGAGTCCCTCTCATACCTACAGCTTAACCCCCTCCCCTTAAATCAGAGACCCTCAGCATGTCTAAAACCTGAGTCATGGACAGCACCCCCCCTTCGACACATGAAGCCTGCCTGTTTGATACAATTTAAACACAACAGATTCAAAACATGTTTCATACAGGAGCCATTTCCATTTCTTTATGTTTCTATCCCAGTTCAGGGGCATGCCATGTCTACAAATGCTGTTATTGAGTGCTAACACACACTGTGTACCACAAACAGCATCCGATTCATTTCAAGAAAGGCATTAAAGCAAACACAATGATTAGACGACCGGCTGCTGACATGTTGTCTTTAGCAGTCCTCAGGGAGGTCGGCCCTGAAACAACAATGATTGCATGTTTGTGAAAATATTCAGAATTAGAGAAGTGTACAACAACATAAGTATGGTGGCTCAGAGGCTGCTGGTTGCTGTGGGTGCATCTATGTGTGTGTGTGTGTGTGTGTGTGACCCAGTCCCCGGGGAGAGGAGCGTTCACATTAAGCATACTGGTCACAAAGTTGCTGAGTTGCACTGGAACAAAGATGCATGTCTCGGCTGTGCCAGCCTGAATAGGTGCATTACTTCATCTTGCTCCTTGGCAACATATCTGTAAAGCCGCGCCTCCCTCCTCTCTTCCCCCGTGGGAAAAGCACACCTTCTCAAACACACACTCCTCAACATTTATGAGTGACATGTGTAATGGTGGAACACAGCTCAGGGTAGCTAACATCAACATGGAACTGTGTGGGTTGCATCCTTCTTTCTGGCTCGATGATGTCTTTTGTTCTGCTCATCGAGCAATGAAAGCCGAGAACTGAAAACTGTCCCTTCTCTTTCAGACCAAACACCAGCGAGCTGAACTCAGCTACCTGGTTGACAGGCCGAGACGTGTCAACAGGTAAATATGGAGCAAGTTTTCTGCTGCTCTCTCTGTCACAAACCTCTAATCTGTTATCTGTTTCTACTTCATCCACTGAGAACTCTCATAGCTGTGAGTGGCTGTGGCTGTTGTTGAAAAAACATCAAAATGCTAAATGAAGTTTTGATTTATTGTCATCTTTGGTTGCAGTTCGGCGTTCCAGGAGGCTGACCTGGTCAGCTCCAAAGACAGCGGTCACGGAGACAGTGAGCAGGGAGACAGCGACCACGACGCCACCAACCGAGGCCACTCCTCTGGTAAGAAGTGAATGTGTGTGTGACCTGCCTCCTTTTCACTCCGAGTTGATTTGATTTCTTTAAGCTGCATGTTCAAAGGGCAAATCGATGTCTCTCTGGCTTGTGTAGGACTGGAGCAGGTATTGCTGATTAGCATGTGGTTACTATGCGCTGTGGGTCCAGGGACAAACCAAATCCGGATTGTTCTTCGGCCACATTGTGTAGGCTGGGAAATGAAAGCTCATTTTAATAAGGACTAACACCACACACAGCTAGAGTCAGCATCACCTGAGGCATTTCAGTGTGTCCGACAATCAGCTTTTATGCTGATGGTGTTGTACTTTGAGACATTCTGATTTCTCTCTAGTGACATGTGGCTTGTGATTTCCTGTTATCCCTAAAAAAAAAAAAAGAGAAGCAGATAAAAAGCTTGCGATGGCTGGTAATACAATCAGATCGTCTCCCTCTGAGCTGCCTCCGAGTGCTCGTCCTTGATGGGAACACATCTCTTCATATTTGTTTCTGTCTTTTCTGACACGTGGGGATTTAATGTCGGTGAGCAGAAAGCTAAGCCCGGCGCTGTTGTTTGTAAATATGTGAACCCGCTCCCTGTGAGCTCGGTCACTTGGTGCTGGAGACCACTCAATGAGACGTGATGGGCTTTTTAATGAGGCCTCACTCGCACCGGAGTGCTGGGAAGCGGACCAAATAGGTTGCGGCCGTAAGCAGACAAAACAGGCGATTCATTCGTTCATTAAATTAATTAACTCTCAGACTGCTTCTTTCTCCCCTCCTCCCTGACAACATTCTTCCATACATTCTTTTTTTCCCCCCCTTTTTAATCCTCCTTTCCTAAAGGAACCCATCTGAGCTCACACAATAGGGCCCCACTGAGTTATGAATGCCGGTTTTATGTCTTCATTCAGTGGCGAGCTTTCTTTGGTGCGGTCCCTCTGTGGACCGAGCCTGTCATCATGTCTGGTCAGCCGCAGCAGGGCCCTCTCGCCGTGCCAAATGGAGCTTGCCTGCCACTTCCACTGTCACTCCAGTAGGCATAGATGGTTACACAGGCCTCAGTAAACAGAAAGGCACAGAGACCAACCCCCCCTCCCATTCTCCCCTCCCTGCTACCGCAGCCCGTTTTAGCTCTAATAAGCTCAGAGTTAGACCTTCACAACTGCTTCAGGTTTTTCTTTTTCACCACAGTGGAACATTTTCACTCCTAATCGGGACTGAGCCAGCCAGCTGCTTTATGTGGATGGAGTTGTCCTATTTCGAGTGCATTAGCATTTCATGTGAATGCTGCCAGCCAGAGTTCATATTCTGTTATGAATAGTCCCTCTCTTTTATGCAAGTAGGGCCGGGTAGGATTTGGAATTTATACCAGTATCAATACCAAATGGATTTTTTTTCTTTGGTTTGAGGTCTTGCTTTGAGGAATCACCATTCAAAAATAATAATAATAATTATAATAATTATAACAATAATAATAATAATAAACAATTTGACAAATGCTGAACCAGGACTTTACTATTAAACAATATAGAAGCATGAATATGAGCAGACATTTTGATTCTCTGTGACAAAGCCATTATAACAAACACTAACAAAGTTTTGAGGTTTAACATCAGTTTGGTCTTTTTCACCGAGGTGAGCTGCTGTATGTACACCAGAATATTAAAGGCTTTAAAACTAGATTTTAACACAGGGATCCTTATTAGATAATAATGCTGCTGCTGTAAATCATTTCCCATCTCAGGTGATATTAATCAAATGATCACATACTAATTGCCTCACAGTGGGGCTTTTGCGCAGGACAGTTGCCCAATTCTCCTAGTTGGAAATCAATACCTGAAACTTGATTCTGAATCTGCCCAGACTTTTGATTCCAGCTTTCCACATTTGACAGTTTTTGATAGTCAACACATTTCAGTCACTACAAAAAAGAAAAAAAAATCCTCCTGCAGCATCAGTTTCTCTTTTTCACCTCTGTGAAATCTTTTTATTCCTTTTTTTTTAATTTAACAAAGCCAGCCAGGTGCTTTATGTCCAATTCCAGTGTGTTGACATTTCATCACCGACCCTGCCTGTTCACACAGCCCTGCTCTCATACATGCTGTGTTGTGTGTCCAGTTGTGATGCAGTGGCAGGCCCAGCAGAACTTCACTGATGACTTTGAGTACCCTTGGTGTGGCAAATTGGATCCAGTTACTTTGTTGCAGAGATATCAACCAGCTTAATGCCTTTAAACAGATTATTTGCTGTGCATTAAGTCTTTGTTTGATTAGGATAATTGATAGCGTGGCTTAGTGTCCCACAATTCTGCTCCCACAATGCTGAAAAAAGAACACAGGCTTTATGCTCTGTCTGCTAATTGAATTTGTCAGCAGCGAGCACACTCGAAACACGTCAGTGTTTAATAAATGCTAATGTTAAATAAACATGTGTCCATGTCAGACATCACAATGGTGCATTAGCCTCTTCTCTCGGCTTTGACAGGGGTCTTCATTTCTCCTGCTGGCTGTGTTGTCGTGCCAACATTTTCTGCTGCTTCGTATAAAATAACGGCTGTGTACCCGGTTGTTCCCTCATCAAACCCGCTCAATTTTTCCTCAAGGACGCACTTAAAGAGTCAAAAGAAGTCCTGAAAACACCTGTAACAGGGTGCAATGACCCCTGAAAATATATATATAGTCTTACCATATCATTTTGATAAATTCGTCTGATCAGCTTGGGAGCAAACATGCGGAACAAACACCTTATTTTTCAGGGCATTTTAGTGGAGAGTGGTGGAGAGAGGGGGGGAGTTGCAGTAAAGGTCAAAAGCAGGTTTCAAATAAACAAATAGTGCACATTATGTGCCATTACACACTGCAGTGTGGAGTGTGTGCAGAGTCAGAGCAGTGACTGAATGCATGTTTTAGTTTGGTGAGAAATGCATAAATCTATTGTAGCAGGTAACAGTATTAAAACTGTTGCTGCCATTCTTTTATCACACGTAGCACTATCACCACGACTACTGCTACTACTATTTAACATATTGTTTTAAAATATTCATAATGCGCCTCCTCAGAAAAACGTCAAAATATTCCATTTTGCCTGTTAACCTGCAGTAACAGTGTATTGGTCTCAGGTTTGCTCTGCTGCTGGAGGAAACTATCTGCAAACATGTTGGAGCTGAAACGTTGTTGTTGTTTTGTTACA